>CM057150.1:25601369-26041607 GCA_029964075.1 Patiria pectinifera | reverse complement strand
ATTGGTGGTAAAACCATTTCCTTTCAGATGTATCTTTCCCGAGCTAGCCCCAGGACACGTACTTCCCGAAAAACCCACACAAGCTGACAAACACACACACGTCAGCAACTGGTACATCATGTACATAGGTTGCTTCAAGTATTCGTTTTAAAGGGCACGCAAAGGGAATATACAACATTTGCAAACTTGAAAAATAAAACTACCAAGTTTTTACGAAATACCTTACTAGGATGTTGGTAAATGACAGTCTCAAGCATCTTGTAAAATTATGGCACCTGGTGTGAAGTCATTTTCAAGAAAATGGTATTTTTGTAAACATTTCCAATGGTGGTCGGCCGACCAGCGTTGGAAAAACCTAACTATTTTTCAACTGCTGCTCCAAATTTACCATTTTTCAGTCCAAATTTTGTTTGCTATTCATGCTATTGGTTACATGTTCATGAACGGGTGCAGGCCAGCTAGACTGGTTCCCTTGCCTTACAATTTTCCATCATCTATTAATTGATCCATTTTATCTTTTGTGAGTCAGGGAACCAGACTACTTGATCATTTTTGTTTTTGGTTTTTCCAACCTTTTCGAACACAAAACTTCAAAAATGTCGGTGTAACAATATTTGATCTATTATACTAACCTCTCAAATACCGGTAGTACATTTCTGAAAATTACAGCAAAAGCCAATGATGTACATTCCCTTTAAGAGCCAGTGTCCATTTGGGCCCTAACAAAATTATTACGGTAGATATGTAACTCCAAAGTAGAATACATGTATAAATGAATGTTCGCAAAGCTACATGTATACCATGGAGATTTGCTGCTTTCATGTAATTACCACGGGAAGGAATTTCAGGGTACAAAATTTTGGTCCTCAAAAATTGAGCCGTTTGGCAAAGCACTATAAATACACCGGTAGTCATTATCCACTCACACAGCGTGTCTTTTCAAAATGATGCTCATGTACAAAATTGTATGTAATATCTCACAATGAATGTCACAGTGAACTTGAGTATATTTTATGCGGCGCCAGTCTGGCTCAAAAGTCGCTGCTCGAAGAAATAAAACTAAGAGAACATTTCAATTTTAAAGGGGCACTACATGTACCGTAGATCCTGAAATCCCCAAAAATTTCATATTTTGGATTGTTTACTTATCCTATTTCAAACTTCTGGGTGGAAGGAAACCAACTTAATGTCTTACCGTTCCCGAGGAAAGAAAAAAAACCCCAGTTGTTTACATCGGACACGACGGAGTACGAATATATGCTTTGCCTGTCGTTTTCAGTCAATGTACGGTATATACAAGTTGTGTGTCAATACCGCACCGTGCTTGCGAACAGCAGTGACCAATCACCAATGCACAAAATGTGGTTTCTTACACGTCCGCAAAAGGTGAACACTTTCCGGATGAAATCACAACTAGCATCCATTCCAAACAGCTTGACTTTTGGAGTCGCAAGTTTAAGTGGACCCTGAAAGTCGTTCTCGCATGCATAATACAGGAATAACACAAAAACGCCCAGTTTTAAAGAATAATTGTGTGGATGTTTATATCCTACTTTTAAATGTTCTTTCCGTTGATCATCATTTCGTTCAAAGTGCGTTTGGTAGCCCAATTGGGCTGTTTCAGGACCCAATGTCCCTTCAAAAGGTACAATGTAAGGCATTACATGTACGTATCGGTAGAATTCCTGTGACCAAGAATTTTGGAATAGGGTCAGTAAGCAATTTAATTAAAAACATGATTTTTCTTTTAAATCTGACTGCATGTGTGCCTTTAAAGGAATAAACAACATTGCCAAAAATCGAAAAATAAAGCTACAAGTTTTTAAGAAATACCTTACTAGGATATCAAATTAGGTTTTGCCCTTCACCGACATGTTAACACTGTATACTCAGTGTGTTACCTCCCAAGTGAAAATTGGAAAAATCACTCGGATGGGACTCGAACCCACGACCCCCTGCTTTCTAGTGCAGATGTCTTACCACTCGACCACCGAGCTTACGGGATCGGTTGGCCGGTTCGAATCTGATGTACATAGCAGCGGGTACCGCATAAACGATCCCGTAAGCTCGGTGGTCGAGTGGTAAGACATCTGCACTAGAAAGCAGGAGGTCGTGGGTTCGAGTCCCACCCGAGTGATTTTTTCAAACTTTCACTCGGGAGGTAACACACTGAGTATACAGTGTTTAAAAACGTCGGTGAAGGGCAAAACCTAATTTGATATATATCACCCCGACGCAAAATTCCATCTTATAACCTTACTAGGATGTTAGTAATTTATGAGAGTCTAAAGCATCCTGTAAAATTACGGCACCTGGTGTGAAGTCATTTTCAAGAAAATGGTATTTTTGTATACATTTCCAACGGTGGTCGGCCGACCACGTTGGAAAAACCTAACTATATTTCAACTACTGCTCCAAATTTACCTTTTTCAGTCCAAATTTTGTTTGGTGTTGGTTTGGTATTGGTTCCCTTACCTTACAATTTTCTGGCAACTATAAATTGATCCATTTCATCTTTAGTGGAGTCAGGGAACCAGACTACTTGAAAAATTTAGTTTTTCTTGGTTTTTCCAGCATTTTCGAACATAACACTTCAAACATGTCAGTGTAACAATATTTGATATATTATACTAACCCCTCAAATACTCCATTTCTGAAAATTACAGCAAAAGCCAATGATGAACATTCCCTTTAAACATGCATACCAAAAGTACATTACACACGATGCACAACGCAAACACATGATGCATCCTGCACATCCTGAATCCAGGGCGAAAAAAACCCATCATTTGCTTTTCATCGCTGTCCAACCCAGAGGCAATATGACATTTACACGCAGTGTTTTTTTCCCTGCAAATTGCAGGAGTACACACTCCGTTATTGTACAGTGCTGATTACAATGTACGTATACATTACATGTACATGTACACACATAAACAGTGCAGTGTACAAATGTACAATGTAGGAGCTTGCACATCTTGCATGTCTTGTGTGAATGCAATACATTATTGCGATTGACAGTCTTGGATTGACTTGTGATTGACATGCGATTGACTTGTTATCGATCTGTCGTTGATCTGTGAATGGCTTGTGATTGATTTATGATTGATCTGTGATTAACTTGTGATTGACTTCAGATTGACTTGTGACTGGCTTGTGTGATTGGCTTGTGAAGTTGTGATTGACTTGTGATTGGCTTGTAAATGTCTTGAGATTGGCTTGTCATTGACTTGTGATTAACTTGTGACTGACCTGTGATTAACAAGCTGATTGACTTGTGACTGACGTTTGATTGGCTTGCGACTGGCTTGTAATTGTCTTGCGATTGACTTCTGATTGACTTGTGATTCACTTGTAATTGACTTGGGATTGACTTGTAATTGGCTTGTGATCAACATTTGATGACTTGTGATTGACTTGAGATGACTTGTGACTGACTTGTGATTGACTTGTGAATTAACTTCTGATTGACTTGTGATTGACTTGTGATTAACCACCGATTGACTTGTGATTGACTTGCGATTCACTTGTAACTGACTTGAGATTGACTTGTGATTGGCTTGTGATTAACATTTGATGACTTGTGATTGACTTGAGATGACTTGTGACTGACTTGTGACTGACTTGTGAATTAACCTCTGATTGACTTGTGATTGACTTGTGATTAACCTCCGATTGACTTGTGATTGACTTGCGATTCACTTGTAACTGACTTGAAATTGACTTGTGATTGGCTTGTGATTAACATTTGATGCCTTGTGACTGACTTGAGATGACTTGTGACTGACTTGTGATTAACCTCTGATTGACTTGTGAATAATTAATGTGTTGTGACTGACTTGTGATTGATCTGTGATTGCCTTGTGATTCGCTTGCGATTGTCTTGTGGCATTATTATATTTAATTATGCAACAATTCAAAACAAAACTGACAGCTGACATACAATGTAATCGTTTTTTCCTTTTAAAAATCTCATCATAAAAAAAGAGAGAAACTCTAGCAGAGTTGTTTTGCTTTTTTCAGATACCCTAGGGTAGCCTTAAAACCTAACTTTTCATCTGTAAAAAAAAACTGCTCTGCCAGAAAATATTATCATGTACCCTGTCTGTATCAAGTTCAGGAGACTTCATGATCCGAACAAAAGCCATCCTTTGAAAGAGAAAAACTGGCTGCAAATTTGAAGGGATGCTTTTATTCCTCTCTAAAGGACACGAGGAAAAGGAACCAACTTGAGCTCACAATGATGCCTTCCTGTGTTGATGAAATCCTAGCTGGACTGAAGTCGTCATTCCGTAAACTCGACAGCGAAGGAGGCTCTGCGGCCAGGGTAGCGAGACACTAGAAAAGAGCCGGATAGATTTCAAAACACACAGGATGCGCTGAAACCAAGATAAGAGGGGCAACGCGAGACAAACCACGGCGCGAATTCATCATAGGAAGGAAAGGGAAGAAGAGCAACGTTCTTGTATTTCAGTATATTCAGCAGCACAGTTCAACTTCCTGTAGGCGATACATTTATTGAAAAACCTCTGGAAGGGATGAAAACATTTTATCCCAGTTTCGATTTGATTTTTCTTTTTTTTCCCTTCTTGGATGGTGACATGAGTGCTGCTGACTGGACAGGATTTGAGATACCATATCCTGTAATCTCATCAACTCACAAATCTACATTTCATGACATACATGTATCATACTGTACCTATCATACGCATACAATCCGCACAATCCTTAGAGGTACTGGTATCGGGGTACATGTACCGGTTATACAACATTTGTTAAACAACAAAACTACCAAATTATACACAGGTACATGTACGGTACCTTGCAGGGTGACCATAAGGTCATGGCCAAATTCTGCTAAATGCACTTCAAAAATCTGTCAGATTTATCAAAAATCTGCCAAATTCCCAAAATTTACTCAAATTACACTATAACCACTTAAAATCACATGCAGATGTTGCAGTTTTGCCTTAATTAAGGTTCAAATTACATTATAAACAATCTATAGTCACATAAAATGTTATGAAATTGGGTAAATTTCAGGCGAAACGCGGTCACGACGAAGTGAACCTCAGTGAACCTCAGCACCTAGACTAGCCAACCTGTCCCATTATGCAAGGGTTTGTTTGAATAGCTTTTTCACACAAATGTACCAATTTTTTTTCAAATTTGCTACGTTTTCTGTCAAATAACTAATAACTATTTTTGCATAATTCTGCTAGAAATTTGCCCAAAAAATCCATTCTGTCAAATTTTTCTGTCAAACTCGTTTTTAATCCAAAGTCTGTTAAAGTTAGCCAAAAATCGGCTAAAACGGTCACCCTGGTACCTTACTTGGCTGTAACTTGTAAGTGAATAATAGTATCAAGCATCCTGTGAAATCACAGCATCTCGTGTGCTGTCATTTTCAAGAAAATGGCATTTTTGTATCAATGTCCAACTATGGTCAGCTGACCATCGTTGGATAAAAATAATTTACTGGCCCCATACATGTACGGTACCAAATTTTAAGTAGTCCACATTTTTGTTTTGCAATTGGTTACACATCTGTAAACAGGTGCAATCTACACACTGTAGTCAGGTTCCAATCTGACAATTTCCCGGTGTCTAAAGCTTGCTGTGTTAAGTCTGAAGTTAGGGCAAGGAACCAAACTCACGAACATAATTTTTTTGTCTTCGTTTTCCAGCGTCTGAACACAAAACTTAAACAGGTCAGTGTAACAATAATATTTGCTATAAAACACAAACCCCAAATCCATCCATTTCTGAAAATAACAGCAGATTGAACTTCTTATGAAACTACATAAAACAAAAATACACTCAACCAAAAAGAAAATCCTCCCCCCTTTGCAATTAATTTTTTTTAACTCAAAAACTACTGAGCGCCTCTTGCTCAAATAACGACTAATCAGTACAGAAATCTAGCCATACTCTTTATTTGGCCCAACACATTGATAATGTGTACGAATTTACACAATTTATGACAAATGATACCGAAAACAGTTGCACTATTGTATACGTGCAAGTTGTGGTTCACACTCACCTTATGTAAGTGGGGTTTTTTTGGTACCACTGGTCATAAATTGCATAATTTTGTACACAATTATCACTATTTTGGGCCAAACACAGAGTATGGCTAGATTGCTATTGGGAATTTTGTACTGATCAGTCGTAATTTGAGCAAGATGTGACCAGTAGTTTTTGAGTTAGACAAAACAATTATTAAGTGGGGACTTTCTTTTTTGGTTGAGTGTTAGGTACAGTTGCGTTTGCATGAGAAGATGTCTTTTTCACCATTCAAAATACCGGTACATGTCACCGGTATTTTGAATGGTATAAAAAGACATCTTCTCATGCAAACGCAACTGGAGAAACATTTACCGAACCAGCATGTACCAAACCAGCAAACTTGATATTAAATACTGTGTCGATATTGGCCCAGGAGACATGAAATTGTGGGTGCGTTCAACTCACGCTGACGTGTTTACATTCATGAGCTACCGTAGGCTCTGCAAGCATGCACAACCCAAGAGTAACAATTACAATGTACCGTACGAGTGTACGTACATGTACAACACATTCATGTCATTGAAAAACCGTTGTCAAAATGACTTACGTCACAACACGTCTATTTTGGAGTGGGATCACAGTCTGCGAGCACATACAAGCAAAGGCCACACACACAATTTACGGTTTTCCTACGTACGTGGATTGTTATTTGGCAAAATAATGAGTGGAGGACTTGATGTTGATTGACCAGTTCAGTTTTGACCATGTTGACTGGTGCAATAATTGGGGGTAAAGCAGGACATTTTTGTATTAACCTAACTTCCTACTGTCTGTTACATGATGTACTAAGGCAAACAAAAACAGGTACATGTACATGTAGGACTTACATTGTACACAACAATTTGTTGTGCAGCTGTGCAATAAACTTACCGGTACGATCAATTTAAAAAAAACTTTGCGTAGCTGTGCAATGTTTTAAACAATTGAAATATATTCGGCGAGGATAATAATCAGTCACTGTATCACATCCAGCCGCCAAAATTAGTTTTGTCCGACTTTCCAATTAGAATCGTGCGGTAACTCTAAAAAGTCTGTCACAAGTAAAATACCGTAGCAATTCACAAACTTCAAACACAAAGCTGTGAGTGTCTTGTATCGACCCTGATAAGTTGTGCAATGACAGGCTCTCCAACAATCACGACTAGTTAGTAAAATGGTTGATTTTCAGTCACTACGCCACAATCACGCCACCTTAAGTAATTGCGCAAGTTATGCCATAATTTGTTGCGCAAGTCGCTGACCTACCGTTACATGTACGCACTGTCAAACTTTCGTGAAACGTGTCGTGACTGAAATGTTGCACAACGTGTAATGCTGTGCAACTTATACGCAATAAATGTTGCGCAAGTGGAGTTACGCAATTGCGCAAAGTTTCGTGAAATCGGTTACCGGTGCAACAGGAATCCACTGTTGCAGGTTGTTGCATTTGGTGCACTGCATACCGGTACTACGATTCCAGGAAGCATTTCACTAAATTGGCGTACTAGCCTTTGAACTAAGTACATGAAAAGCACTTCTATTAGACTCTAGTGCCCCCTTTCTACTCCACTTGAAACCCCGCCCATTAAATGGACTCCAGTACAGACTTTGTACCATGGAGTTGCTGCATGAGGGTTTACAAACACACCGAGAATGGATTCCCCATTGTGCACTGAACATACAGCACACACCATGCACACAGGCAGTGCGTGTTAACCCACGGTTTAACCATACACAAACTGGTTTCAGGCCAAAGTCTGTGTGCCAAAGTACGACACCGATGCGCTGGCAGCACAGTTTCCGTCCTCACCCAGCCCATGGTCTTCCCACCCACGAGCCCAGCCAAACACACCACCCTCTTCCGATCTATTTTCGGCTGACCCCAATATAGAAACTGGCTGATTAGCGTATTTGCCGATAATCACTTTTTTAAACAAGGGGACAATGGCTACAGTGGCCTGGTAACACCGTTTTTTGCCTCGGTGATTACCAGCGTTTATCCACAGATAGAAAACCATTCTTATCATACTGTCATAAAATAGCAACATTTGCTTTGTATTTAGGCTCACACTTTTAAAGTTGCTGATCAACAAATTCAATTTTCTTGAAACAAATTTTCTTTTTGGTTCGAATCCTAAACATTTTTCTTTTGTTGTTGTGTTGTTGTTGTTGACATCTCCAACCCATTTTGGGCCCACACAGATCTGTCTTGTGCACAGACTGGTTCCCTGTTCGTACAGTATACCGGTAGATACTGATTGTGGGGCGGGAACCAGCCTGCCCTTTCCAAAATGGAATCATTGTCTGGCCGCAATAATTCAAAATTTGTAATAATTCAATAAACAAATGTGGGCTGGTTTTTCTAAGGTGGGTCAATGTCTCATTAACAAGTGAATAACTTTTGCAGCTTCCGGTACAAAAATAGCAATTTAAAGGTAGGGTAAGATCATTTGTCATTTGTGCATTATTTTTGTTTGAAGCAACAAAAGTGCTCAAAATCTAAAGATGGGTGCTTAACAACTAACCTGATGAAGTAGTTCTCTGTGAATGCTGTATATTCCGAGAAAACAATATTGTAGAATCTCGGTTTCAAATCAAAAGTTGCCAAGTCATGTTTTTAATAGCGTCCAAAATCAGCGTCCGGAACACGTTCTCATTCAGCCGATTGCAGCTGATTGCAATGTCACGCACTAAACCGACGAAAAATAGCAATCGCCCATGCATGTGTCGTTTAAACGCTTGCATGCACCCATTCACTGGTTTGCCGAA
Organism: Patiria pectinifera; assembly: GCA_029964075.1. Classification (NCBI taxonomy): domain Eukaryota; kingdom Metazoa; phylum Echinodermata; class Asteroidea; order Valvatida; family Asterinidae; genus Patiria; species Patiria pectinifera. The sequence continues at coordinate 26,032,790 of CM057150.1, read as the reverse complement.
TTACTAATGAAAATTCAAAAAACGCGTCACTTGACCGCATCTTTAGAAATGGTCTTCTTTCATTGTTTACTTCAAAATGACAGCATGCCAGAAGGAATCATTTCACAGGGAGTTTAATGCCACTACATCTTTAAACTAAGTAAGCTACCGGTATTCAACAATAATTTTGTCAGTTTTTGGATAGCTGCAAATGATCTACCGGTACTCTATCGATACCTTTAAAAAAAAAGGAAAGTATTTTTAGTATGAAATTCGAAAGGCACAGTGAATGCAAATTTAACCTCGAATTCTGTACTGCCAAAATATTTTTTTTAATTTTGAAGAATAAAGTGCTCACATATTTATTTATTTTCATTACCGAGCAATATGTTATGATTGTCAGTTCATTCGCATCTAGGCTCGCGAGAAAGTGATGTTTTTTGGAACGATTAATAATTCCCTTTTCAGTTGAAGTTTTGATTTCCTTAATCAAACGGGTGACTTTTTTTTGTGTCCACCATTTCAACCGAAATCTTTGCTTGTCATCGCGACATCATTATAAATTTGCAGTCAAGAGTGTTTACATTGTCAACCAACTGTCAAATTAACCCTCCTATGCAGCCAAATCTGTGTAAAGTTTATACTTTTTCAGTCAAAATCAGTCAAGTGACTGTTTTTAATTAAAAGCTCCCAGCCTACATAATGCAGCATTGACTGGCTGTGACTGTTTATGTAAACTTGATACAGTTATGCTTTGACTGTAGGTGATTGATCATGTTGATGAGCCAGCTGTGCCTATTTTTTGGCCTGCTTTTGTTTGCTGACTGATTTTGACTTGTCACAGTGCTTGCTTAAAATATGATCTGACTGTTGGTGACTAGCAGGCGTAAAAGGCATGACAAGGGATAAGGCCAAAAAAAAAAAATTTCCTGTTTCTGGTATGCGCGCGCGTCGCCGTAGCCATGCCCGTCGGCAAAATGAAAAAGGTTTTTTTTCAATAAAAGATGATGTCTCAAAACCGCCAAACTCACTGGTTTGACTGGAATCCTGCTGCTGCTGCACAATTTTAACGTGTTTTTAGATGGGGTTATGATCGAGAATAAGCTTTATGTGGCCTCTCCGGACTCTCATACATGTATATTTGCACTAAGTTTAGTCGGGCACCATTTGCAGTTATCAGCCGACATTTGAAACAAAAAAGACAGGTTAAAAAAAAAAAAAAGCCGCGTCGCCGCACCACTTTTAGGGCAAACTCCATACCAGAAACCGGAGACTTTTTTTTTTTGGCCTAACGATTGATTTTTTTGACTTCATGTATCTGTGACTGTTCAGATAGCTGGAGGGTTAATCAAGAAGCCTACATTTTATTCAACTAATTAATTTACCCATGGCTAAAATAAAAAGACCACTTTCCCATGGGACGCTCCTAATTCGTTCTGAATAGTATGCGCAATTTCTGAACTAAAGCACGCCATTTAAAACAACTTTTAAAGACTGTATAAAGGCCTGCAAAAACAAACAAGCAAATTTATTTGTTGCAGGACATTAAATTCCTTTAAATTTTGCTCGGATCAAAAAATTGAAATATTGAAATTTAAGCAAGTGGATGCTAACTTTAAGATTAGGATACTTTTAAGATTTTGAGCAATTCTGTTGCCTCAAAAGAAAAGAAAACGCACTTAAAAAATGTAGCTTTTTCGAATTTCAAACTAAAAACTAAAATTTGTACAATGTACACACGTACGGTACGGTACATGCAAATTGCTTTTTTTTTTCAAATTTGGAATTATTTGCATATTTTGGGTTAAAAATAAAACATGAAAATCTACAAAAAAATATTCAAATTTCTTGAAAACCCCGAATACAGTATCCTTAATCATGTGCACCCAAAGCCAAATGAAATAAAGCATCCTGTGCAGCAGTCTAGCTAAAAACTATCAAGATATCAAGCAAGAAAAAAATATAATACAATTGACCTTTTCATTTGGATCAACACCTCAAATGTCCCGCAAACAAGTCTTTTGTGCTGACGTCTAAAATATCAAAATATAATAATAATTTCAATATGGACCCCACCAACTGCACGTAAACAGAAAGACTACGTACGGTAGAAATCTACTGATTATTAAAACGAGGTGAAAAATGGGGCTTCACATGATTAACGCTCTTCAACATCGCAGAACTTTGAGATTTTCGTAACCTTTGAAATTCAATCTTTGGAGAGTGTTTAGCAAAACAGGCTTGACAAAAGTGACTGTCATTGATATTTTGGACAACAGGATTCGGTGTGAATATTCCCAGCGGACGCTGATACCTCCGAGCAGTGTAGATGCTTAAAGCAACAATCTTGTCAATAATACATTGATAATGTATAATGTAGTGGTACATTAAACGACCATTAATTTTGCTGAGAGTCAACCTCGCGTTCTCTTGGTACTTGTACAGGTACATGTACATGTACATGATACCGTATACTGGTAGGCCTGTCCAACTGACTAACAGACTGACCGACCCTCTCATTTATGACTTGGACTGGATAAAGAAAGGCAAAGAGAACCGAGCAGTGCTATCGTATAGAACTTCCAGCATGACCGGTACAATACATACATCATGTGCGTTGTATCTGCAGTAGGGGTGTGCATTTACACTTCGGCCAAAAAAAAAAAATATTCGGTCTCTGGTCAGACCAAAGTTCCGGAATTGACGCAGTGACGCGTTTTTTTTTTTTTTCTTCAAGCCTGGATTGTACAGACAAGATGGGGTACTATTTTGCTTTTTTGGTGTCCTCATGTACATTGGTGTCCTCCATAATTTGCCTTGGTGCTCTCGATCATTTGCCTTGGTGCAATTTCCCATTCCTCTTTGGTAAAAACAAAATGAGGAGGTGCGGCAATAGAGGGCGCTGTTGGAGCTACCACGGAACATTTTGGGGGAAAAAAGATTGATGCGCATGATTAAAATTGACGCGCGCGCTGACCAGAGACCGACTTTTTTTTTTTTTTGGCCTTACACAGGTACAATGTAGTCAGATACCCGATTGAAAAAACACCCTGGGTACACGGGTACCTGTTTACCTTAACTCTCTCATTTTGTCTCTAGACATTTTTGCTAGGACAATGTAGTCCTGTAACCTCAGTCCTGCAAAATCCTCCAACTACATGTACAGTATGTATCCATGTAAAAATAGTATACTGCCTAAATCCTGCAAAATCCTCCAATATTTCTTGAATGTGGTCCTTGGAAGGGTGACCACTTCCTCAATCCTGCAAAATCCTGCAGCAATCGCTGTCAATACGTTGAGACAGAGCCAGTGTCATCCTTGAGCAGTGCAGGATTTTAAGTATAATACTTTGCTCATATCCCCCGCCCTGCAAACAGGTCGCTGGTCAGGGCTGACGTCATTTGAGCTCTCATTGGATAGATCTGCGTGACCTGTGACGTACCGGTAGAACGCATCGCACAAACTAGCTTCTGGTGCCCATCATGCGTAGCGCGCTAGCTGCATGCTAAGGTCAATTGTACTTCCTTCACAAGATTCTGTGAAGCTCATCAGCCCTTACCAGTGCCCTGTTTGCAGGGAGGGGGTACGAACGAAGTAAATGTATAATAATACCAGCAGGCCTAAATTTATGCATGGCTGAACATAAACAACACAAGGTCCGGCCCAAGGCCTTGACACAGTGCATCCTACGAAATTAGCCACACATTTTGGCCATATAGCCTCAATCCTGCAACATCTTCCATTTTGCAAAGAGGATTTTGCAGGATTTGGGAAGGAATAGGGTTGAAGAAAGGTTGCTGTACTGATTGTTCATACATTGTACTCAGTACTACATGTAGGTCCACACGATAATACTACCACATCGGTGCATTGATACTCGACAAGTGTGAACGGTGAGCTCAATACATGACATACGGTACATGTAGCTTTACGGTGTAAAGTGCATTTTCGCAATCGTCCTCAACATGAATGTGTTTCGTTTTTCCATAGTACAAGTAGACTGGTTTTCATTTTTCAAAATTCTCCACAAATGACATTCAAAACCTCTCTTTTTCAATGTCTGAGGAGTTCCATCATCTGGAACCGGTTCCTGACATCAGCGCCAGCGGGTAACCAGTTTCAATGCAAAATTGCAAAACCCTACAGTTATCTTGTAGTGCCAATGATGTTTTTTTGGAGACAATTACAAAAGCCATACATACATGTACATGTACCTTAAAGGGAAAATACAACATTTGCAAACATCAAAAAATAAAACTACCAAATCATTTTGAAATACCTTGCTGGACTGTTAGTGAATGACAGTGTAAAGTAACCTGTAAAATCGTGGCACCTGGTATACTGTCATTTTCAAGAAAAGTGGTATTTTTGTATCAATTTCCAACACTGGTCAGCCAACCAGCGTTGGAAAAAACTGGCTTTTTTTTCAAATACTGGCCCCAATTGACCATCGCACTTGTTCGATTACACACCTATGAACGGGTACAAGCCAGCTAGACTGGTTCCCTGACCTTACAATTCCCCAATGTATGTAAACTGCTCTGTTTCTTCTTATATGGAGTCAGGGAACCAGACTACAGGAAAATGATTGTTTTTCTTGGTTTTTATAGCATTTTCGAACCAAAAACCTCAAAAAAGTCAGTGTAACTATATTTGCTATATATTTCCAACCCCCCAATTCCATCCATTTCTGAAAATTACAGTAAAAGCAAATGATGTATATTCCCTTTAAGGATGATGTGCACATCAGGATGTCTCTTCTCAAAATGTCACACCCAACACACACAAAACCTAAATGTGAAGTTGTACAGTATACAATGTACATGTACGTGTACTGTACGTTTATTATTCTGAAATAAAATTATCATTCATAAACAAACAAATAGGGGCCTACATGTACATTGTAAGCAGCTGACACTTTCCTGTTCTGGCATTTCCAATATTTTTCCACGTCCAAATATTTTCTCTATTTAACTTAATTTGGCCTTGAAAACTGACTGACACACGGTCAGTATAGTAACCTTTCAAAAAAACCCAGAGGGGACAGAAGATTCTCTACAAACTCTGGTTGACCTACGTACATGTACATCCGAGTGTTGACTCCATTTGATAAGGTGGTCTCTACGGCCAAACTGACCGATTGACCGATTCTCTGCCAGTGATACAATCGTTCTGCTCAGGCCGCAGTTCCCGATACCTCGTTGCATTCAAACTTGTACAGTATCCCCAATTTCAATGATTTAAATCAAAACAAGGTGATCCGTCGATCGCACGTGTCGCCATTTTTCGCAGTCGATCCATAGGCCTATATCTTTTGTGTTCTTCAAAAAAAGTCAAATTGTGTGCATTTTGTGCAATTTTCAAACAATGACCTCAAATGACCCTAGATAACCTTTGACCTCCAATTTTGGAAGAGTTGTCATGAACCCCCACCCAAGGATCACTCCATCCAAGTGACATTAAAACCCATCAAATTCTGTAGACAAACAAACCTTTGAAACATATTTCAACAATGACCTCAAATGACCCATACATGTACATCACCTTTGACCTCAGTAATCCGATGAAGAATTGTGTCTTCCCACCCAAGGGTCACTGCCTCTAAGTTTCATCAAAATCCATTTTTATTCCCCCCAAAAAGATAAAAACGTCCATACTGTCTTAAGGATTTCTTCGAGCACTCAAATAGTTCAATAAGTCTGCTTTTACGGTAACTTTAACTCCCTACGGCATATTTGCTAGAATGTAACCGCAATCCTGCAAAATCCTCCAACTGTCTACAGGTTAAAAATAGCATACAGCCTCAATCCTGCAAAATCGTCCGTTATTTCTTGAATGTGGTCCTTGGAGGGGTTACCACTGCCTCAATCCTGCAAAATCCTCCAGCAATCACTGTCAATATTTTGAGGCAGAGCCAGTGACATCCTGGAGCAGTGCGGAGAGTTTCAAGTATACATGTTGGCCTGAATTTATGTACGGCTGAGCAAAAACAACACAAAGTCCGGCCTAAGACCTTGACACAGAACTTGCATCATCCGAAATCAGCCACACTTTGCCATAAAGCCTCAATCCTGCAAAATCCATTTTGCAAAGAGGATTTTGAAGGATTTGGGGAAGTTAGGGTTAATGGCTGTGCTGCGTGATGCGGGGGATCCAAATAGGTACATGTATAAATGTTTTGGAGGCTTAAAAAGTGCACTTTTGCTCTTAATAAAAAGTACATAAATTTATTACATACACTGTAAATTCATATTTTTAGTGTAATCTTTCAATTGTGAGGTAACATAAAAGTGCCGGATGTAATCTATATTCTAATACTATGAACAGGGCTCGATTTACCCGGGTGCACGCATGCACCAGTGCATGTAGATTTTTGCTTGTGCACGTAGCTTTTTTACTGAGCACGCACGACGTGCATGTAACTTTTTTAGCCACCAAAATACTCATTTCATGCATATATTTACCAGTGAGTGAGAATAAGAATAAAGTTTGTTGAATACTTGACCAGATAGTGTACAAACGTGTTATTTCTTTTATAAACTCCATAAATTATTCCTCGCACCATGCTCGCACAGTCGCAGCAGATTCAAAGTACGAGGTAAAATCTCGACGTACGTCCTGCAACCTCCTCCGATCATGCATGTGATTTACCACATGATACATGCTGCGGATAATTTGGTATCGCACTTACGCTCCGGGCATTCCTTATGTCCGGATCATAAGTGCCATTCCAAATTATTAGCTGCATTTATCACATGGTCTCGTTATTGGCCAATCTGACGCCGCCTATCATATGCACTACATGAAGCAGGCGGGTAGTTTGGAGGGCTCCGATAATTTTGCACGCAAATGGCCCTGGTCACTAACTTGTCAGGTTAAAATCTCATTTCTACACGTTCGTATGGGTCTTCATCGACGGCAAATTTCGTCGAAATGACACATCCTGAACACGCGGGAAGGCAAATTTAGATTTCTAGGCGAGTACTGAACATATGTACGAAATTATGTATGGCGGATCGATTTCGCCATGTTCAAAATCCCACAACAGCGTGGCGTTGTATACAACGCCACGTTCACAGGTCTAGGCTTAAGCATGATGATAGAGTAAAAAATGCTATGTAGGCCTACTGTACTGTCTGTCAAAAGTTCGATAAATTTCAAAGAGAAAGAATGCCTTCAGAGAAGCAGATGGGTTTAAGTCAATTATGGTGCATGTGGGTTTTTCTTGGTGCATGTAGGTTTTTCGGTCTACATGCACCAGTGCATGCCACTTTTTTTTTGTAAATCGAGCCGTGACTATGAAACCTCCATTTTTTCTTTTGAGTAAAATACCTTGCATGTGCAGGTAACCGGTACCTTGTATATGGCAGGCATTGTATGTGGAACATGTGTCTTCGATGTTAATTATACGTAATAGCATGCATGTTTGTGCATCTACAGCCTTGGGGGGGGGAGGTTGCTGTATGTTTTCAGGAAACTCAGTGAAGACGACTTCCTCCCTCTGGGACGGCACTAATTGGAAACCATCGAGTGTGCTTGAATTGTCAATCATGTTGCCAAACTACATAACACAAAATTGAACCAAAATTGTGGCACACAGACTATTTTGTACAAATCGGTTTTTTTACATACCCAACCCAAAAATCAAAAATTCGGAAGTTGCTTTTCAAATTATTCATTAAGGTCCGCAAGATAATACTACCGCATCGATGCATCCGACAGCAAGATACAAGTTTGTATAGTACAATGTACAAGTACATTTGTAAGCTTCTTTACGGTGTAAACTGCAGCTTTGGCGAGCGTCTTACTCTTAAACATGAAATGTTTTGTTTTCCAATGTAGCCCGGTTTTCATTTTGAAAATTCCCCACAAATGACATTCAAAACTTTCTTTTTCATCATCTGAAAAATTACTATGTACCGTAAATTTGTAATTTGTAAAGATGTTTATAGCTACCCAAGAAGCCTCTGTACTGATGACGTCACACTTTGTTTACAAGTGCACTTTCCTATGGAGCCAGTGGGGGCCCACGGTGTACTGAGCACTGGAAATCACACACGTAAACAAAGTGTGACGTCATCAGTACAGAGGCTTATTCAATCAACTGGAACCGTTTCCTGACATCAACGGTCGGGTACTTGGGTGCCTGGTTCCTATACATGTACAGCCCTATGCCTGTTTACCATACAAATGTTCCCGTGTTGAACTGAAACAGGAAGGCATGTAAACCATTCACACTTCCACCATGGGTACACTAGCCTGAGTATCACCCGTTATCCACGGAGCCATCTCCTGTCTAACATCTGATATGTCAAAGCATGCAGATTTATGCAAGCCGCGCGCCAGCCAATCGGAGTCGACTTTACTTGTGACGTCATTTCATCCCCAAATCAGGACTAACGCTGTGATTGGTCAATTCGAATGCAGCGTTTTGTAATACAACAACAGCCGGGAGCTCATTCGCGTAACATGATACCGAGTGCCGGGCGCCGTGATTGGTCAATTCAAATGCTGCGTTTTGTAATACAACAACCGGGAGCTCATTCGCGTAACATAATACTGAGCACCGCGCGCTGTGATTGGTCAATTCGAATGCAGCGTTTTGTAATACAACAACAGCCGGGAGCCCATTTGTACCGAGCGCCGCGTGCCATGACATTTTTTTTTTAAATCCATGTCTATGACTTGCAACAGGTGAACGACCGAAGACCTGATAGACCTATAGAAAATGCCTGCTGATTGGTCAAAATCTACATGTAGGAAGTCAAGAAGCGGGGTCTTGCCTAATTAATCATCAAATCTGTTCGCGCATAATAGACTACCCTCCCCCCCCCCCTTCCCAGTGGAAAGCCAATGGTGACAGATGGTCCAGTGGATACTTCTGTATCTCGTTAAACAAAATTATCGTAAATTACACAAATTTGTGTGACTTACAGAGTTTGAAGCAGGGCCTAGGTACCTGACCATGTCAAGAAAATACGAATTACTGGGGCTGACATGGTCATGACAGGACAGTCACACAAACAGTGTTCTCCAACATGTAAAACAAACCTGGCGCCCCGCCATGTTTTCTGCGGCGCCCGCCATGTTTTAGAAGTCACCGCCAAGCTTTAAAATCCAGCCGCCAGGTTTAATTTTTTTGACTCTAAACATAGACTTCGGGGCCAAGGCTAACTTTTATTGCATGTTGTATTCCATGAACTTCAGTTGTAGATTATGAGGCCTATTTTTCAAATTCGCTTCGTGATATAACTACTTCGCAATTCGATGTCACGGTGACTATAATCATGTGCGTAAACCCAGCCCAATGCGGCGATGACTGGTTCCCGCCGCGCCAATTTAGAAGACATGATGAAAATGCGGTAACTACATTGTAGTCTGTGCACGCCTACCTGATCATAGCACTAACATGGCTCTGCATTGCAAGTATGTGCACTGTCAACTGGTCGGATCCGACATCGTAAAAATGCCAAGAAAACACTGATGGAGAAAGACATTTTTTGCAAGTTAAATCACAGAATTGATCTAGGTTGTCTGTGTATGTATTTTCCGTGTTCAAGAGTTCATTTTGAGATCGCACTACTCGTAATTGGAGTGATACAATGCAGCGTATTTCCCGAAATTTTCGACCGTTAAACGGGGTCTGTTGGCCGCGGGCCACACATGCACAGTGCATCACACACTTCGGAGTTTTGGCCAGCTTCCCGTCTTGACTAGCGTTGTGCATATGAAACGAACGACCTGAATTTTCCATTCTTTTTTAAAGAATTATAGAACGTAAATATATTTACATTAATTAAGGTAGGTTTTATTCACTTTTTGTGGCCATTTTGTGTATACATGTAGCTTTCGTAGTGCAATGGAAATAGTTCAGGCTAAAACTATTATGTCCAGTAATAAATTGCACCCCCTTACCGTGGTTGTTACATTGTAACTTTGAGAAAATAATAAACTTTATAAGAGCAATAGTAAACCAATGAAATGGAATTCTCCTTAAAATCTTTAAAACTTCTGCTAAAAAAATCAGGGTAAATGGCCTGGAATCGTCTCAGATTGCACCACAGAGCATCTAGAATCCACAATTTTCCCGGGGCCCTTAAGCGGGCCCCGGATCCCACGCCGTAAGGGCTTCGCGCTCCGTGCTCACAGGAGTCCCCGGACCCCAGCACCAACCTTAAATTTTCAAAGTTGGAGAACACTGCACAAATGTACATGTAGGAAAATACAACGAAATTAAAACTTCTCGGTCATAGCAACCTCAACAGGACGTACTTATTGTTCTGGAAGTAAAGTGCTACGTGTACATTAGAAGGCACACCGTGCCTTCTACATGTACGTGATTCTAGAACAAAATTGGTTTAACCAATTGAGCTACCAAAGGCAAAGCGCTCTGGTTGGAAGGCCGAGGTTATAACTAGCTCCAATGCCTCTGGCCGTACACTATCACAAGCTCTGTAGTACAGCCAGTGGCAAATGCCCCGTGGATGCCTGAAACTGATCATGTTGATTGTAGCGATTTTGCTACCGACTTTGAACGAGATTGTCTTCTCATCCAGGACAGAGGGTTTCCAAAGCTCCCACAAACGTCGTCTCAAAAACGTTCCTCCATGGGATTTCAAAATGTCGGTTTTGCACGTCGTTTGTGTGGGTGTGCTTGGGCAAGGTTTATGCATTGCACAGATCGTGACCGGGTGTTTGCAGGCGCATGGCACAGCCACCCATACAAACACGAGGTCATGAACTGGCGCGCCCGCTTACACATGTAAATGCATGCATACAGAAACAACGTGCAAACCAGTCCACCATTACGAGATCCATGGAGGAACGTTTTTGAGACGATGTTTGATGAGCTGAAGACTAAATCGTCATTTCTTGGCCAGATGGATGAAGATTTGTAGATAAAGGAACGTGTTTTGGACGAAGTACCCTAACTAAATCTCTGTCCTGCACCCGATTTCATAAAACTCATCGTAACGTACGATGCATAGCTATAGCAGCACTGCGACGCATCGTATCTCCGTGATGCGTCGCAGTCGCAGCATTCAACACAACGCAAGTTTCGTGAAATGGATTAAACGAAGTGTCGCGAGTTGCAACGTGTTACACATCGTAACTCGAGTTGCAACGCTTCACAGCGCTTCGTGAAATCGGGTGCTGGATGAGAAGATAATCTCACTGTAAGTGTAAGTCGGTTGAAAATTCACTACATTCAGGCATCCAGGGGACGTTTGCTGCTCTGGCCGTACTACAACAGAGCTTGTGATAGTGTACAGCCAGAGGCATTGGAGCTAAGTTGTAAAATGTGATCCCAATGGCATAAATGGTGTTTTTGCAGTGTTGTAAAGACAGCAATTGTATATCGCACTACATCATGTATGGGTGCCGTATAATAAACGACAGCCACCATGCTATGGAAAGATTCACAAATGTTGCACTGCCTCCTTTGGAATTGGAGTGTTTCGCTAACATGCTAAACTACAAATAATAGGGCCTGCCAATATATCCTGACGGTGAACATGCAAGCCTGTCATGCCTGTAGTGTTACGGCATGCATCATCATTATCATGATGTACACTACAGTGTATATCGTCAGACCCCCTAAAATGACGAGGATATGTTTTGACGCACTTGCATTCAATTTGCGTTGGACAACGCACGCGGGTTGCAAGCGTTATCTGCGGCAATTATCGTGCACAAAATCCAGCATTGACCCTCAACCAGCACACACACACTCAATCCAAAAAGTGGCTTTTTACCTTGGTTTTTGTGATGACGTGCGTGGCTAGCTTGACGACTGCGAAGTTCCCCTTCCCTATAGTCCTTTCGATCTCGTAGTAGCCCACCCGGACCGGCGTTTTGGACCTGCCTGGGGCTGACAGGCTTGCAGCTTGGACGGGCGTTCGCCCTCCGCTCGACGCCATGTTGGGTTTTTTGACATCTGACGAATTGATGTGATTATACTGCATATTATGCGCACGCTGTTGCCGTCTTGCTTTGGCCATTCAAAATAAAGATTATGTTTCCCAAAAAAAGAAACAATATTCATCTGGGATTTTCCTGAGGCTGATTCCGTTTATCAACAGTTGCGAATATTTGGAATGAAATGAAGAGATAGTGTACTTTAGGACCCCGTTTCCGTTGCCTCAACCATCCATTATCTGCGCAGGTACGTATTAACGCTTGCAACAATTAACGCGCGCGCGTTGTCACAAGGTGCAGTGCGTAGAAAAAGGACTGTGTAGGGGTCTGATGACAAGGGAACGAGAAGACACTTGCGTTTTGGACTTTATGTGTCACGTTGGAATATTAGTTTGCTAAGGGGTACATAACTTGTTTCCTAGACTACACTACTAGCGAAATGACTTAGTCAAGGAGTACACCACAACATTAGTCTAAAAGTTCAATTATTAAGTAGTGAATATTTTGTGTTATCCCTGTTCCATTTCCGAAGTTAATCTTTTCTTTTCTATTGTTTTCTCTCATTAATTTGAGTCCATTTTAATGAGACATATTACGGAAAAAAAATCAGCCTGTCGCTGAAACGTTATGTAATCATGATTTCAGATACTTCTTATTATAGGTGGGAGCGGTTTGACGTCATCCAATGAAAACATCTATTCATTTGCACACCAGTTTTCATCGGTTGCTATGTGTTACCATTCAGCACTCAAGACTCAAGAACCATTGAGTGAAGAACATAGGTCTGCAAGATCGGCAAGATGAGCTAAATGTAAAACATTCCCAGATGTCCGCGCCCACCAATTGTGGTCCGACCGTATAGGAGGGGTTTTTGTTTGAGATGCATAAAAAAAAATCTCTGTCAAAAGCGAAGGTCCAACTTAGAAAAAGTAGCCCACTGTTTCGTTAAGCATTACACATTGTCGTATTGAAAAGTTGGTATTTAACATTTACGCAAAACCCCGTACACCAGGGGTTGGTTTAGAAAATATCAGACGATTTATTGCTCCCCATTACGCTCAATGGACCGGTCCATTAAGCGCCGTCCCATGGTATTCTGACCAATCACAGCCGTGATTTATGTCCGACGTGCGTGCACAAAAGTCCGACATGCGTGCACGCGCGTATGGTGCGCGCGGCAGGAAAATGCAGTGTGGCGCATTGGAGAGGAGCACGTGTTAATTTGCCCACGTGCGCAGTGGGCGGGGCTTACTGGATCGGTCCATTAACTTTGCCAGCGACCGCAAGTTCCATTTTTAAAGAACAAGTTAAGACATTATGGAGGTACCAACTTTTACGACAACGTGCTGGTAATGTAAATTGCAAATTTAATTCGTCAGGATAAAAAAAAGCAAATAGCAACTTTAAAGAGTGTAAAATAATAATAGTATGGCCTACCAAGACACTTAGGAAGGAACACGAGGTGCCACGAAATCATGTTGCACATTTAACAACTGGCCTTGGCGTCCGCAGGGGTGTCAATGGGGGTGGGTTGGGCAAATCCCCCGCCGCCCATCCTCGAAAAATGATAAATATATTTCGACATAGGGGCCTAATGGTCGAAAAGACTCGGAATTCTGGTGTTTGTTTTAATGAAACCCTTCTTGCAATTGGATTGGCCCCCTGCCGAGCTGGAAAGAAAGCATATTTCAAGATTTGGCGTAATGATGTATGGCTGGAAAGTCATGTCTCGGCGAAGTGATAGTCGCGTTAATTGGCAAAATGTCGCTACTGCCTCCATCCGCAGGAAGGATTGCGCCATCTATATGAAGCTTAAAATGTTAACTCTTTATTGACCTATAAACACATGTGGTGCTAAAATTCTCCACGTGGTTCCACCTCGTAATTTTTTTGGGCTTGATCCACGAGGGTTAATAGTCTTATTTTTAACTTCTAAACTTAAATTTATCTCACTAAGCCTACCGTATCATAAAGCTTTTTTTGTGCCTCAGGATAAAATAAAGTCAATCAAAATATTGCGTGATTAAAACGTAAGCCTTTCAACAAATTCGATATTTTTTTGTATTAATACATTTTCAATTTCTGCGGCATATATTTTATTCCGACTTAAAAACATTGTTCCTCTTTTCTTTTATTTTTCTTTTCTTTTTTGACGTCTGCAAACCTCGGAAAAGTTTAGTTTTGGGCACAAACAGATCTGCTTTGCAAGCAGACTGGCTCCCGGTCCGTATCGATCCTGATTGTGGGGCTGGAGTCAGTCCACCCTGCTAGAACGGAATTATTGTCTTGCAATAACATCCCAATAATTATAAAGTAATAGGCCCTAATTCCTAGTTAGTAGGCTTATAATAAAAGCTGGACATGTGGCGCCGGGTTTTTTTTTCGGTTGCTGTCACTACATGCATGCACATGTGCTTTAATAGCACAACTTGACCGCTGTTAAAACGCCCACTCGAAATAGCGCCCTCCTATTTTGCCTAGGGGCTAGGGCGTCAATTACCGTCCTCAAAAGGTTTTTTTTGGGGGGGGGAGGGGGCGGGGGCATAACTTGGTCAGAACTAGTAATGCGAGCGCGACGGGCTAGGTGCCAACGGCGTGTTGTTAAAATAATTTTTTTGAGGGGGGCCGGGGGATTTTGAGTTCTAGACGTCATAGGCGTAGCGCAGTCATTTTGATTGGGGGTACAATTTTTTGAAACTGCACTTGCACATCCGTGATAAAAGTTAATCACTTTTTTCCCCTCGGACACTTGGCCTGCATAAGTGTCTCCAGAGTGGCTTCTGGCCTCCATAAAATCAAACGGGGGCGCAGTTCAAAACCGACCATTATTTACACTAACGAACAATATGGGGGCTGTTAAGGCCTATACTTGCGTCAAATTTACCAAAAAAAGGCACCAAAACGGCCGCTGGCCCAAAAAGGGCACCCATTCTTTGATCTTTTTAAAAAGGGCACTTGTTCAGAAAAAAAGAAAAATAATAAAAAAGGGCACTCCTACAAAAATACTGGTGGTATAGCGCCGGTGCAAAAAAAGGGCATTTACATGGAAAAGGGCAGTCTTTCGACAATATTGCCCCCCCCCCCTCCGCTGGCTACGCCTGTACATGTGCCTGTGGTGCGATGTGCATGTGAGGCACCATGCACTTTTGCCATTTTTGTTTTTACCTTTAGCAAAAAATCATCAATTCAACTGAGACATTATTTCACTGAGTCAAGTTTGGAGTCATTGAATCAGCTATTCTGAGCCATAGAATAAAAGGTAGGCTAACATTTGTATTAGCGGACAAAAAAAGGGGGCAAATGATATGATACCACGTACCTACCAACCCCCAGATCGGACAGTATCAAAAGAAGGATATGTCGTTTGGGGAAAAAAGATTCGCCCCGACCCCGCGCCGCCCATGACTGTAAATATTCACCGTCTGTAAAATGATGTAGAACATGCATGCCAGGCTGCGGTTATATTTTCTGGGGAATGTAGCGGATCCGGACACAACCATAGGGCAATTTTCTTGCTAAATGTACTTATCATGTAATTCCACTGTTTCCGGTAGTCCTTCTCACGTCAGAAAACGGGTGAGACCACAGGCTGTTGTCGAGTTAGAATGGTCGGAACTGCGACAGCAAACAAAACTGTTTGTTTGACTGGCCGCCGGCCCGAACTTTCCCACAAAATTTATTCGCAAGAATGTGACCTGCACAGCATAGCGCCCTCTGTTGACATAGTTGCCGTTTGGACCGAGACTTTTAATAATTAAAGAAAAGTTGAAAAAGTAATACAGCAACGTTTATTGGAAAATAAAATACGGGACACCATAATCTCAGATGCTTAATTTATTATTTTGTTCACTAATACACTTGTGCATATTTTGTGTATAGGCCTTGTACACACTACTGACGGATCCAATCTACAAAAAACTTTAAAATCAGTGACTACAGGTAGTACAGGGACAAGTGATGAACTACATGTACATGTGCGTACATGTAGCACCTAAAACCAACAGCGCACGGGGCAGGTTCAGATGGTACAGAGAGTAACAGGAACTGAAATGGGGCATATACATGTAGGTACTAGGTGGTCACCCACCGCAAAATAAAAATGTAGGGGAGGGGCCGGGGCAAGGGCGGATCCGGGGGGGGGGGGGGGGAAAAGGGCGGGCCATGGCCCCCGGGAGCTGGGGGCTTTTTCAAAGTGGATGATGTAGGACATTACTACACCTCATACATATTCATGATCGAGAGCCATGTTTTCACTGGTACATTCACTATCATGTGTCGGCCACTAGTTTTGCTGTTGACCAAGCTCGCACAAAGGTTAAAAACTCGGGGCCGTATCATAAGTCCGACGCCTCATAGGTCCGACGCCTTATTATGAGGCGTCGACTTAGGCATAAAAATTATTCATTCCGCCTCATAGGTCCGACGCCTCATAAGTCCGACAACGGAAAAACGAGGCGTTTAATTTGTCGGACTTACGAGGCGTCAGAGCTATGAGGCGTCGGCTCGGAACTATAAGGCCCGTCAGACTTATGAGGAGTCGGACCTATGAGGCGTCAGACTTATGGGCCTTTATTTGGCCAGGGGATGCGATTTTGTCGGACTTACGAGGACCCCAAAAACTCACGCATGGTAGAGTATCACTCGGGTTACCTTTGCGCTATTTTACCCATATGCTTTACATAGAACTAGCGAACTGGGCTAGAGTGAACATAGTCTGGGGGCTAGACGTTGTGGTGGTTTGATACGCGTCGCGAGAAGGCGCTATCAAGACCAACCAATACACGAACAGCCATGAACAACATCTAGGCAAACTCCTAATGGTTGTGTGATGCGCGCACCTGTTTGGCCTAAAATATGCAGCGCAGATTACAAAAAAAATCATGGTAGCTCCACAGCAAACTCAAATTTCTCCCAGTAATTTGAAAAATGCAGCAAGACATTTGTGCAACTTCACTAGTCAGCTCTTTTGTTGTGTGTAGAATGTGTGGGACTGACAATGAACTGTAATTGCCTGCAGAAGTCGCGCATGCGTCCTAATTACCCCCATTTTTGGGGGGAGATTTTAGGAGTTGGCCTAGATGTTGTTCCGACGGGTTCATGGGCGACTATGATTGGTCCTAATAGCACCCTCTCGCGGCGGCAGGTTATTGCGAATCAAACCACAACGGTCTAGCCCCTAGACTAGTGTACACACGCAAACATTGCCCTAGCTACATGCAAAGATGTGGGCATGAAGCAAAGCCCAAACTATTTTCCCCCAAAGTTGAAGTGACGTCAACCGCAATTTATTGCCTTCAAGATCTTGCTTAACACGTAAGTTCCGCCAAATAAAGATGACAACAAACGGTGTAAGGTTTAATCTTGAGCTAATATCGACTATCAACCCTCAAATTATGTTTTATTTATATACTATTACATGAATTACACAAAAGGAGGGCATTTGATTACTTCCCCCGCGCTTACTCGTGCAAGCGTGACAGCCTTCGAATTACCTCTCACGTGACTTCTCGCGCTTACTAGAGCCTGGCCCAAGTAACCGACTCGGTAAGTATCCCATAAGGCCATGCAATAAACATGGCTGCCGACGGGCGCCTCAGACCGTGTCCGAAACGGGCGGAAAAAATGTTGCAACCTGGCGCCAGTTTTTCGTCATATATCATCTCAATGAAGGTCATTCATTGCAAAAATGACGATAAGACGTGAATCTGGGACTGAGAAACATTTCCAATTTTGTTAGGAAATGACTCTCCATAGACTTTGTACACAAACCGCTGAAGTGGCGTCAGGTTGCAACATTTTTTCCAAAACGGGCTTCCAGAGCTACGGCTACATCTACATGTATTGTCAGCGCGTCCCCGCGTATTTTCAATGGGTGTGGACCTAGACCTAGCTCTAGACAGTTGATTCGGATGCAGCCTGTGTCATGTCAAAGTTCAACTTTCCAGCTCTTGCACGAAACTTTACCCGACATCAATTGTTATTTAGCTCCACTGCACAGGTCTGTTCTCACGCGAGGAGCCAGGCGCGAGTAAGCTGGGGGAATTAAAATCGAATGCATTCCAGGTGACACTATTCATTACGGCATATTTGCCTACAGACATACGATTTTGCCTCTAGGAGGGTGATTTTGCCTTTAGGAGATTGATTTTTCCCACACAAAGAAATACCCCCGCCTCCACCCAAGACCCCCACCTCTAGCAACACCCCTGGACTGAAGTTACTGCCAGCTGCTGCTTGTAAAAATGACTTCTTGAGCCACAGAATTCACTGACTACATGTCCTCAATACTCCATTTGTAGGCAATTTCCTTTGTTGCCTTCTTGTCCGCCTGGCGCACGAAGGCTTTCTTCTCGAAACCGTTGGATCTGTCCACACCATCCCAGCGGTAACCTGGCATGATGTTGAAGCGATTCGGCGGAGGTGGGGGGCCTTTGTACTTAGGTTTGGCTGCCAACAGAAAAAGAGGAAAACACAAAATGTACCATTCAAAAGACATTTGTGAGACAATCTGGCAAAATGAGACAGAACTGAGCAGAGGTCAAAGTGAGGGTTTGCAGCAATAGGAAAGAGAATAAAATTCTCCTTACGATATTGTTCAATTGGATTTTCCATTGACTGGTAATGGCTGTTTAAAGTTTGCATTTATCAATGTCAAAAAAGTAAAATACTGGAAAAAGTACTTTTAAAGTTTCAAGTTTTGCTACTGCGTAATGTTTCGTGAAATCGGCTGCAGGTTTTTTTCCAGCAATCTTATAGCTGAAAGGGGGAGGGGGAGGGGTGGCGGAGGGGTAGCGGAGGGGTAGGTGGGGGAGGGGTGGCGGAGGGGTAGGTGGGGGGTGGGGGGTAGTTGGGGGAGGGGTGGCGGAGGGGTAGCGGAGGGGTAGGTGGGGGAGGGGTGGCGGAGGGGTAGGTGGGGGAGGGGTGGCGGAAGGGTAGGTGGGGGAGGGGTGGCGGAGGGGTAGGTGGGGGGGGGCGGGGGGTCTACACCCTACCTTTAACCCCCATGGCTGCTTGTGTCTTGGTCTGTTTCTTCTTCAGGAAAGCCATCATGGGGTCTCCCTCGCGCTCTGCTCCCTTTAGCATGTCATCCAGGTCTTGGTCGTCACGGTAACGGGCAAGGGGCTTGTCCATCTCCTGCAGAGTATTTTGCACCAGCTCCTTCTGCTGTGCGCTTTGCGTGACTCTGGGTACCAGATGGAGAGAAGGACCATTCTATAAATTTAGGATCCGAGGTGTAACATAACAGCGGTGCATTTCGGCTTAAAAAATGTCAGTCTCTCAATTTCAGGATTAATGAATTAGGATTCTAACGTAAATTATTAGTTATATTCTAATGTTATATTTAGTCTGCGGACTCCCAACTTGTTGGAGAATGTAGCCACACTATCCAGCTCTGTGTGCACATAAAATATGAGCCTCCACGACCAAGTACTGAATAATAATCTCATCTTTATTCGCATACAAGGTCGTCACTTAAGCAAGGGCTCACAGATGTTTCAAGGCGTTCTTACAGCACCAGCTGATTTGCACAGTTGACAGTGTAGCATGGCCGCTTGAGGTCGCTGTTCACACTTTGTGCAATACACACCCGAGTGCATAGAGCGTGGCTACTGTTTTGTTGGCGGTTAACCATCGAACATTAGACTCTATCGTCGAACGCCTTGACCAAGGCTAATTGTGGATGGGTCAGTGTGAGCCACACTGACAAAAATTGCCTCTGGTATAAGCCTGTACTGAGGGCCCCAACAAAGCAAAAGGGATATTAACAATTAATCCCCAAAAAAGCGTTCTTACCCTTTTCCCCACTCAACAAATTTTTGGTCCTCTTGTGCTTTCTTGGCGTCCTCTTCGCGCTTCTGCCGTTTCTCCGAATCCAGGTCCCTGAGTCTGCCAGACTTGTCTCGAAACACAGTTTCTTTATACAAAAAAAAAAGCAAAAATGAACTGGAACATGTGGGTAAACAGTTATTTTAAACCTGAGATTCCCATCGTGTCAGATATTGGATTTCAGATAGTGTCAGAGGTGGGATTTCAAATGGTGCCGAGAAGTGGGATTCTTATGAGTTGAAAATGGGGCTTCCCACGGCGTGAGAAGTGGTGTTTCAACGGTGTCAGAAGTGGGATCTCAACAGTGTACATGTATGTAATAGCATTTCAATGGTGTCAGTAATGACAATTCAAGTAATGGCATTTCAAGCATGTCAAGTTATGGGATTTCAATGGTATCAGTAATGAGATTTCATTTTATCAGTAATGGTGTCAGAAGTGGGATGTCAACTGTCGAAAGTTGATTCCCACATAGTCAAAATGGTATTTGAACAAAATCAGAATTGGGATTTTAAGTATCAAATGTGGGATTTAAGTGGTGTCAGAAGTGGGATTTCAATGATGCAAGGTGGGATTTCAATGGCATTAGAAGTGGGATTCCACTGGAGTCGGTACATGTGGTGTCAAAATGTCCTACATGAGACAAAGAGAGCAACTGTGTGAGAAATAGGACTGAATTAAGTACAGGGTACAATTATGAGTTTCAAATACAGAATTCCAGTGGTTTTGAAGTGGGATTCTAATGGTGTGGTAGGTGGCATATTAATGTTGACAGAAGTGGGATCCAATGGCGTTAGAAGTAGCATTCAAGAGTATCATTAGTGGGTTTTCAACTCACTTGCATTCTTCCTGACACATCGTCAGCCATCTTGGAATACATATCGGCATCACGGCGTCTGGCTTCTTGGTTTTCTCGCCGCATGGACTTGGCATCTGAGAGACCAGCTGTTGTTCCTGTTTGATATTTGAAAGGTGAAAATGGAAGAGGAGATAAAAGAGAGGCTTAAAAGGAGAACAATTGAGAAAAAAATGGAAACCAAAATAATATGAACTAAATAATCAAGCATTGCTTTGAAAGTGTAGTCTCATATTAAATTTTAATGTGTGGGTAATGACAATCGTTGGTACATACATGTACATGTGCAAGTATATGTGCAAGTACTGTATGTGCTCCATAAAAAAATATTGGCTTAGAAAATTAGGTACTAAACAGAAAAAGGCAGAGAACCATTAAAGAGTAATACTGGTATGTTCATCGCATGATATTTGGGTAACTGGCTTCTGCTAAGCAAGTACATTTTGTGCTATAAGCTTTCATGGTGTGAGGGATATTTGGTACCTGACAATGTCTTCTCCGCACGCTTGCTGTTCCCACTCATGGCCTTTGAAGTTCTTGCTTGGGAGTCTTCCCTTTTTATTGGAGGGTCAGCCTCTGGTCTCTCCCTACCCTTCCTGGGGGGAGTCTGCCGAGCAGGAGATAAGTCAAAGTCTGGGTTTTGTCTGTGTTTCTGCCGAGGAGGTGACAGATCGGAATCGGAATCATGTCTTGATGGTCTGGCAGAAGGGCCAACACCTCTTCTGTCCTGCCCTTTCCTGGGTGGTGACAGATCAGAATCCGAATCATGTCTTGATGGTCTTGCAGAAGGTCTATCACTCCTTCTGTCCTGTCCTTTCCTGGGTGGTGACAGATCAGAATCCGAATCATGTCTCGATTGTCTGGCAGAAGGTCTATCTCCTCTTCTGTCCTGTCCTTTTCTTGGTGGTGACAGATCGGAATCCGAATCATGTCGTGATGGTCTGGCAGAAGATCTATCACCCCTTCTGTCCTGTCCTTTCCTGGGTGGTGACAGATCAGAGTCAGAATCATGCCTTGCTGGTCTGGAAGATGGTCTATCACCCCTTGTGTCACCCCTTCTGTCATGTCCTTTCCTTGGTGGTGACAGATCGGAATCAAAATCATGCCTTACTGGTCTTTCAGAGGGTCTTCCACCCCTTGTGTCACCCCTTCTGTCCTGTCCTTTCCTCGGTGGTGACATGTCAGAGTCAGAATCATGCCTTGCAGGTCTGGCAGAGGGTCTTCCACCCCTTGTATCACCTCTTCTGGAAGCTGAGTTCCTCTCTGGGGACAAGTCCGAGTCGGAGGAATCATGACGTGGCCTTCTCCGTTGCCCAGTAGCAGGACTAGACTTTCTGTCGCGGGAGATAGAATGCTTGTCAGCATGTCTACTGCCTCGGGATTGGTCATCGTCTCCCATTGTCCTCCACTTGTTGCTTGTCCGATACTGCTCCAGAATGACCTCATCCTTGGGTCGCTCATCAATGATTTCAGCAACGAGAGGAGTTTCATCGTCCATGAGAGGGTTGTCGATGTCATCTTGTTTTTCAGAGGATGGGGCTAATGCTCTGATGTCCACATCATCATCAACAATGGTAAACGTGCTATAAAAAAGGGAGAAATATACATGCAGTCATTATAGATGGGTTATATACAGCACATGGAAGAAACAGTTTCTTTTAGAAAAATTTGAAATACTTCCATAATAACAACATTTTCGCTACTCAAATCGAATCAACTTTCCTCACAATTGTTCATCCCACAGACAATTACAGCTGCCTACATGTACATTTGTGTACATGTGCATGTAGTTCTCTAGACAGGACTTTAAATTATGCACGCTTTAGATCCGGTCATCATGACGTCACCTCAATTTTTACCTATAACACGTCCCTGTCTAAATACATACAAAGTTTCATCCCCATCGGACTTGTAGGTCTTTAGATATAGGCATAGTCAGAATCTTTTGGTCTGGGAACCGGACTACCACCGGGCCTGCGGCGTGCGTCCTGCACGCGTGATTGACAGGTGAACGATCTGCGCGAGGGCATTGTTCAGTTGGACCATGGAGATAGCTCCATGGTTGGACCAAGTTGCCAAGAAGGCTCCAGAAAATGTCGTAAATTACGCAGCAGCTGGGCAACTGACACTGGCAGCAGGCATGGCAGGTTCTAATTTCGTTATTAAGAGGGTAAGTGTATTTTTAAAGCATAAATGAAATGGGTCTGAAGTCGCAATGTGGAAATCACTTTCAAAATTTCGCCGAGTCAGTTTCCAAGATGGTGGATGTGTGGCCTATGTTTACGGAGGCAGTCCAGTAAACTGGCCACATTTTTGGGGCTAGGCGTTCCGTTGCACATTCACCATGACGATATAAAACACTTCTACTTACTTTCTAGTTCTACCATCCATGTCTACTGCCATGACTTCCAATGCCATGACTGCAGTCTTTTTCAATCGCCCATATAGTGGGAGATTATTTAAAATTACAAAATACCCACGTGGCAGGGGGGGGGGGGGTAATATCGCACAAGACATGGTGCAGGAAGATCGTATCCATGTCCATGAATGGGAAAGAGGTTGATCGTTACGGCAATCACGGACATGTCGGATATTCTACCTCCATGTTACTCCTAGAACTATGAGGCTCCGCGTGAGCGGAGCCTCATAGATCAAGAAGCCCGCAAAATTGCCTGCAGCACAAAACACTAATAAAGTACAAAAACGTCCATCAAAATGCAGCCATTTCACACAGAACCGCTGCACAGTTTGCCCCTGTACTCCGTACTTTATCTCTTGACATACTCACGTATCTTGTGCGCAACTAACATAGGTGGATTCTGTCGGTTTTTAGGCCAAAATGATGAAAAATATGCCCTTTCCGCATTGAGCCAACCTGACACTTGAAACGTGCACGCATTATGATCGAGCGATGATTTTCGGTTCGCTCGGAGCGCACCGCGGGGGGTACGGTACATGCACTTGTACGTATGCACATCATTTCGCTTTGTACTGCACTTCGCGGCGCCCGAGCGAACCAAAAATCATCGCTCTATCATATGCGTGCACGTTTCAAGTGTCAGGTTGGCTCAATGCGGAAAGGGCATATTTTTCATCATTTTGGCCTAAAAACCGACAGAATCCACCTATGTTAGTTCCGCACAAGATACGTGAGTATGTCAAGAGATAAAGTACGGAGTATAGGGGCAAACTGTGCAGCGGTTCTGTGTGAATGGCTGCATTTTGATGGACGTTTTTGTACTTTATTAGTGTTTTGTGCTGCAGGCAATTTTGCGGGCTTCTTGATCTATGAGGCTCCGCTCACGCGGAGCCTCATAGTTCTAGGAGTACCTCCATCATGTCCATGTCGGACATGCTGGATTAACAACCTGCAAAAAAACCACCAATTTGGGCCTATATTCGTCCCCACAAAATTTGAAATAACGTTGTTGTATTACCGGGTCACTTTTATGGCAGTTTTTACTTTCTTTCGTCGCTTTTTCTTCTTTGAATCTTCCGGCTCGGCGGACAAATACCGCTTGAGATATTCTTTCTGGTCTATGGGCAGCGCCATCTTGAATAGTGTAATAAGACAAGCAAGAGGGCGCTGTAAATTGCTGAAATACGGTGATCCATGAGTGCCATACCAGTTTTTTTTTTTAACAAATACCGAGTTGGTTATGATTAAAAACAAATTCTGAACCTGTCCTATAATGTTTGTATATTAAACCCGATGTAAAGTATATCCAGCTACAAAATGTTCAGAAGAGTCATATGGATTAAAATTCTTAAAAATCCCACTTTGTACTGCAATATTCAGACAATTAGACGAACGTACGACAGCAGACAAAAATGTGACTAAAAGTTTATAGGGAAGACTGACATATCACTGCTCTAAGTCAGACAAAATACCACTGAATTTGAGGATTTTTTAATTTCCATGAACAATATTTTACATGATTATTTACACGTGTATCAAAATACATACAATTATACTAAATGATACAATTATAATCATACAAGAAAGCACAATTTGATCAGTAGAATTATGAGCATAACGCACTACATTCATGTGTGCAAACGAATACAAAAATAGTGTACCCTCATTAACTAAAGTTTGTGATTTGGGGCCAGCATGGCATTTGACTAAAAAGTCAGTTTTCCAATGATTGGAAATTGATACAAAATTCTTCTTTTCTTGAAAATAACAGCAAACCAGGGGCCATGATTTCACAGGATGCTTGAGACTATTATTCACTCACAGTCAAGTAAGGTATTTCATTTTAATTGGGTAGTTTTGTTATTTAATGTTTGCAAATGTTGCACAATACCTTTAATCTTTTCTTAGTTTTTGACAGGAAATAAGGTGGATTAAAACATCACTTATGTGAATTGCTTGCTTATTATAAATGTCAAAGTTGTAGCTGTTTACTCAGAGGGCCAGTTTTTTTTTATCACTGAAAAGTTCATAACATAAGTGATGATAAGTGAAAAATTTCAGCAATTCATATAGAAAATGTTTCAGGGATGGAGCATTATAGCACCTTAAACCATGGGCAGTTTTCAGCAATACCAATGGTAAAATTATTTTGACTCAATAGCAATGCAATTTTTCCCCACAATTGAATCATCTGTGTACAGAATGTATTTATATTTGAAGTAAAAGGGTTCATGCAATGAAATTGTTTTAGTGCAGTCCCTAAAAATACACCTTTGTGTCCCATAACCTTATTGTCAATTTCTGTTTTTCCTTTGTCAAGGGTACATATTTTGGTACCTATTTGGTAAATGAAAACTAAATTGGTAAAAAATGGACAGCCCTTACAAATAATTTGGTTCTGTGTCTCAAAGTGAGTAAATTTGCATTGCGAAAAAAATAGTCGTTTAAAATCTTTCAATACATTTTAATACAAGGAAATTAACACAATTCATTTACTGATTTGATATTGATTGCTTGTTTTCTTTTTTTCAGTTCAACAACATGAATATTAAAATGATAGGGACCCTGCCAACCAATCACCTATTGACTTTATAAAACTTACTCAGATTTAACAAAGAATACACATCATTGGTGGCCCAACAATCGGTCACAGGTCACTGATGGGAAATTCAACCAATCAATGAACACCTACAATGATCGACAGCAATCAGCTCCAACCAATCGCAAGCCTATGCTAAAGAATGTTACAGGACTTCTTGGCTACTGTAATTTCACTGGTCTAGAACCGTCACATGTCAAGTTTATAAAATGACTTTAATCACTTTTGTCACCCAAATACTACTTTGCACATAATTTGCACGATAAGGCCAAAAATAAAGTTCCAGAATTGATGCGGCCACACGGCTTTTTTTTTTTCCTTCAAGCTTGGATTGTACAGACAAGGTGGGGTACTATTTTGCTTTTTTGGTGTCCTCATATACATTGGTGCCCTCCATAATTTGCCTTGGTGCCCTCCATAATTTGCCTTGGTGCTTTCGATCATTTGCCTTGGTGCAATTTCCCATTCCTTGGTGCCCTTTGGTAAAACAAATTTGAGGTGCGGAAATAGAGGGCGCTGTTGTAGCTACCGCGGAACATTTTGGAGAAAAAAAAAGATCGACGCGCATGATTAAAATCGACGCGCGCGCTGACCAGAGACCGACTCATTTCTTGTTTTGGCCTAATACAACACAGGGCACTAATTTCTTGTTCAGCATGTCAAAATTTTTGACATGTCCTGAAAGTTGAAAGTGGAAATGGAAGCACAATGAAGCAAAAGGTTGCACTGCGATGATATTAAGTGATTTCTTGCAGATTTTTCACAACTCTTATATTTCTGCTGACTGACTGACTCCCTGTCACTTTAGAATTAGACTTGCTGAAGTCCTGCCTTTACCAAAAAGCTTTGAAATAGAATTACCCTGTAAAGCCAATGAATGGGATAAATCTGGCCCACTGTGCAGGTCACATACATGTACGTATGAAAAGATTTCAAATGATTGGCCATTTTGAACCAATGGAATATAATATTGTGCCCTCTGGGACCGGCTTTACTAGGATTGTCTTGACTTGTTTAGCGTATTGCCACGATACAACAAACGAGGTATCCCACTGAGATTTTAAAATGAAAGCCGCTGAAAATGCTGTCCTGGCATCAGGAGCCTAAAACTTGATTCGGGTATTAAATGCAATTATCAGCGTCCAGGCCTCCAGCCAGTTTTAAACGTACTTGTTTAAAACTGGCCGAGCACATATATATTCCCAATAGTAATATACCAGCCACTGTCAAATCAGAGTACACTTCTATGTTACATGATAAAATGTGATGTCTTCTTAAATCCTTCAAAATCCTTCACTTTGGCGAAAACCACTCCGATAATTCTTTCAAATGATCTTTCAAGGAGCAATAAGTATAACAGTATCTGGGATGCCGTTTTAACAATCCTGCAATATATTCCAGAACTAAACAGGGATTTAGAAGAAACTGGGACTAACACCTTGATGTGATTCGGATTAACCAATCACATGGCATTATTTGCTACTGGCCAGCCAATCACAATAGGCTTGAATTTCATTCGACCAATCACAGGTCATTATGGTGCCACCTTCATCCAATCGCATAGTCAAATTTGGAAAGTGACCTCCGGCCACTACTGATCTTTCAACCAATCAGAGTCATTGGTGACAGCTCACCGACCAATCACAAGTTGATGTCTGGATCCTCAACCAATCGCAGGTCTTTGTTAGTGTCACATGATGCTGCACTGGTCCCCCTGGGGCATCCCTGGTATCTTTGGCATCCCTTGCCCATCAAACTGTAGGCCGAGCCCGGTACCCTGCAACAACATACGTTTATAGAGTACTGTTGGAAAATGGCACTTTATACATGTACATACATATGCACATCAAATAACATGTAAAAATTGCATGGAACACGTTTCAATTTTTTTTTTTTAAATGAAAAAAAAAAACACCTGAAAACCATTAATTACTACCGTTTACCCTTGACCACACGTAGAAACCTCTTTATCATTTATATGATCATACACAAAAAAAAACTTGAAAAAAAAACCAACCTAAACAGCTACCCTATTTTCAAATGCCATGTAATTGGAAGCAGAACTATTTTTTTTTTGGCAAATATTATTTCTGGAAATTGAAAAAAAAAAATCAACAGCAATTGATTCTTGCACTTTCCACCACTATAGCCTGTGCTGCGTTTCGTCTCATTTGGCCAGAACGCCTCACATATGATTTCTCTGTTGTATAGCAGCCACTGAGTTTTGAGTTTCATCGGGTAGCTTTTGTGCAGCCTAATTTCGATTTAGAGAAATTTGTTGCTTAAAAAAAATAATAATAAAAACAAAAACCTGAACTGATCAGCCAACTGTCGATCAACTTTTAAAGGTACAGCATTTTTGCTGAAACATCCACTTACGCCAAGTATGCAAACGAAAATGACAAAAAGGGTTCGAAACAGCTACTTACCCCTTCCCCAACAATATCCGTGGGTGGTTGACCAAGGCCTTCCATCTGAAAATTTCAACCAAAAACCAGATCAACAGAAAGTAATTATTTCACATCAAAAATGTCAAAATTCAACTTCACCCTGTTAGTGTCATGTTTTGTGACACAGTTAAAGAAAACAACTGGAACGTCCCCCAATTCGGGTGATTCACAATGCAGTGCGCCACCAAGAGTTTGCCATGGAGAGTCCAGTTTTCAAGTTTACGGTCGACAAAACATGGCCCATTTAAATGAGTGTCAGCAGACAACTTTTAAGCTAATTTGTTTTAGATTGTGACATAGCATGCTGCCGCCTTACAAAAAACACCATACCGAATCGTACGCTTACTAAACTACTGACCGGAGAAGGCAACAATTTCAAATGTCCCGCGCCGCGAATTTGTCGACCATCTCCCACAATGCAATGGGAAAAATTAACTCTCCATTGTAAACTCTTGGTGGCGCACTGCACTGTGAATCGCTCGAATTAGCTCCATGGTCTCAGATTGTGACTGCATTCACTCGTTGACGGTCTTTTTGGTTCATGACAAAAAAAAAAAAATGAATTGAAGAAGTGGAATCGATACAAAAATTCCTTGATAATGACCTGAAAATGACAGCACACCAGGTGCCATGATTTCACAGGATGCTTGAGACTTTTATTCACTCACAGTCAAGTAAGGTAGTTCAAAGAGTCAGGTTGGCGTACTTGTATTGGTTCTTTCCTCGCCTTCCAACACTTTGACCCGGGTTCGATTCCTGCCTGGGCCAATATGTGGATTGGGTTTTCAGTCCCTGCCTGATTCCGTGGGTTTTCCCCAGAATATTCTTCTGGGGTTTTCCTCCTACCTCTAAAACTGTAATTTCTTCTCATTGTCTCCGGTCATTAAGGGGACTTTCCCATAGACTTGTGCACAAAATTTTCAAATTTAAATGTGCCCTAACCCAATATTCCCTTGTCCTTTGTCCACGAATTTGGGTATGTTTACTTATTAGATCACGAACAACAAATATAACCTAATTGCAACAGTAAAATTGTGCCTCTAAAGGGGGCTGTGACCTTAGGGAGACATGAAAATGTCTCCCTCATGACCGATGTCTCCCACCGATCGAAAGAAATTACGACACCATGTCTCCTTAATGGTACATTTACACGTATAATAATAATAATAATAATAATTTGGTAGTTTTGTGTTTGATGTTTGCAAATGTTGAATATTAGTTTAAAATGTTGGCTTCTTAAAAAAAAAAAAACCTTGGAAACAACTGTGTTGGGAAGCCCCAAATAGGCTATGTATCTATGGGCTATGAATATTCAAACTATGATCTCATGCACATTTAAATATTTGAATATTGAGATACTCTTGACAGGCTCCGCCCTAAATGACTGCACCTCTTGGATAAGATCCATTATTCGGGTCATCCGTTGCTGTTTGACGTCCGTGGAGTCCGTTGACTGCTCCGATTCATACTCTGTGCATAGCCGCTTCATGAGCTCAAACTGCTGCGTGTAGCGTTCAAAGTCTTCCGGCTTGACTGTAGACTGGTTCTCGTCTAGCCACACTGGATACTGTGGACGGGAAAGACAGAAGTGAGAGAATATCACAGGCACAGGAATCACCTAACCAAATGTTCTGCTTTCCCAGAGGAGATTTCCCCTATTTGACCAATTCGAGAGCTCCGTGTTCACGTACTTGTTCTACATAACCCCCGAGGACAGACTCACAAAGGGAGAACAACAGACCCTTTCAGTCCTCGGGAGTTGGGTCTTTAGTTCAAAACGGTCCTTTGTAGTAGGTTTTTGTGCTTAGTCTATGGGAGAGTGTTATATTTCAGGGACAAAGGAAAACACAAAGCATTGTCCTCGGGAGTATAGTAAAACAAGAGTGGGTGTACTGGTTTGTGTGTGTATTACATGAACTACGCAAGACTGATATTATTCTGGATTCAGGGTATAAGCAACTTGGTTAATTTGAAGGACAAAATCTATATTCACTGATATTACCTTTAAACGATATCTGCTACGTTTTTACTCACTTTTTCTACGACCTCCTTGAGAGATGGATACAGAATGTCCTTGGAGAGTAGGCTCTGCATCATGTGTTGCATCATGGGCATCATCTCGCCCTCGGAACCGTCTCCAAGATGCATGTTCTCCATCTGTCTTAACACCTCCTCCTCCGGTACGTTGCCATCCTGGTTGAAAATACAAAGTGGCCCACAATGATTCCTCAGGCTTTTCTAGACTTGTAATCACATGTCAATCACAGGTTAATCAATGCCAAGTCAATCACAAGTCAAATATCACATGTCAATCACAAGTCAAATATCACATGTCAATCACATGTCCATTGCATGTCAATCGCAAGTCAAATTTCACATGACAATCGCATGTCAATCCCATGTCAATCACATGCGAGCCACTTGTCAATCACATGTCCATTAGATGTCAATCACGTACATGTGAGTCGCATGTCAATCACATGTCAATCACATGTCAATCACATGTCAATCGCATGTCAATCACATGTCAATCGCATGTCAATCACATGTCAATCACATGTCAATCACATGTCAATCGCACGTCAATCAGAAGTCAATCACATGGCAAACACATGTCAACGGCATGTCAATGACATGTCCACTGGTTCCTACCTTCAGGTCCTGTGCACTCTGCACCAATCGGTTGATGGTGTCGCCTAACGTACTCTCAAGTGTTTCATTGCCTGATGTTGTAGCGCCCTCTGTTGGCGGTGCAGAGCCAAATCCTGGAAAGGCTGTAAAGAGGGAACGGTCGCTGCAAATTGGGGATTTTTTGGTAGTGTTGTTCCAAGACAGTAAAATCCTAACTCCCTACGGGGTGTGCAAAATTGTATCAAAATTGAAGGATTCAGGACTGTTAGATCAATAACAGACAATATTGCACACATTTTTTTTCATATGTGGGTGAAATTATTTTCATGAATGATTGAGTAGTTTGGATGGAATCACTGCAAGACACTTATTGTCTGTCAGTGCGTACTTACATGTACAGTGCAGCGTCGTGAGATTACTAAGTATTGCGGCAAAGATTGGTCGTCGTGGCATAAAAACAAGTTGACTATTTACAAATTTATGGTCGTCACTACCAACGTTTCTTTTTTTTGCATTGGAAACTAATTGACTAGTCAAACTCGTCGTTCACACCCAAATGGAAACCTCTCGATTGTTCCTCACAATTCAGAAATACAAACAAAATGTGCAGTGGAATGCCGCTATACCGAACATTCAGCAATACCCAACATTTTCTGTTGATCCCGCGATGTTTCTTATAGCTGTGTTACACTGTACCTGAATCTTTCAAAAACTGGAACGTTGAATTTATTGTGACAGGTCACATACATGTACTTCCCCCCCCCCCCAAAAAAGAGGTATTTTTTTATCCTCATCAAACATAAGCTCCACCCACAATCTGGGGTCTAGTACCCTGCATCCTACCTACCCTCAGCACCACCACCACCCTGTAGTAGTTTGGCTAGCAGATCATCGTTCATGCCAGGATCCTGCCCGAGGTCTTTGCCGAGCTCTGACATGACACTGCTCATGACTGACTCAAAGTCAGTTGCGCCGTCATCGCCGGCGAAGAGCTGGTTGAACAAAGCCTCCTGACCTGGTGGAAGGGGCGGCGCCTAAAAAGGGGGAAAAGGGGGCAACCATTACAACCAAGTTCTAAGTATTGTTGCTAGGATACTTCTTAACCAGTTTGCGTCAGAGGATGTGATAACAGGCACTGGCTGTTTTTATACACAGGCACTGCTGATGGGTTAAGACGTCAAGATTGCCTTGACTCGCCTCCGGGTGACGTCTAAACACGCTAATCCCTTGTGTCTTTTGTACACACACACAAAGTCCATGAAGTCTGTGGAGGTGGGCCGTGTGTTGATCTTGAATTGGCCGCTGTGCCAGGCCTATTGTTCTACAATTTATGCTCCAGTGCAAACCCTGGAGTATTGAAACATATGAGGTTTCGACAAGAAGTATTGTACAAATACTGTTGAAATGACTCTTGCGAATCAGTATTCGTGGCGTTTAGCTGTATATCAGAAGCTCTCTGGAAAGTTTTGCCTTTTGCGAGAATCAAAATTTTCGGAAAAAATAATCCCGGCGCGAAGTGGTTAAACCATCCAATATCCTCCAACATGCAGTTTAAAGGGCCATAAAAATTAAAGGGAAAATACAACATTTGCAAACATCAAAAAATAAAACTACCAAATCATTTTGAAATACCTTGCTGGACTGTTAGTGAATGACAGTGTAAAGCATCCTGTAAAATCATGGCACCTGGTATACTGTCATTTTCAAGAAAAGTGGTATTTTTGTATCAATTTCCAACGCTGATCGGCTGATCAGCGTTGGAAACAACTGGCTTTTTTTTCCAATACTGGCCCCAATTGACCATCGCACTTGTTTGCAATCGATTACAAACCTATGAACGGGTACGAGCCAGCTAGACTGGTTCCCTGACCTTACAATTCCCCAATGTACGTAAACTGCTCTGTTTCTTCTTATATGGAGTCAGGGAACCAGACTACAGGAAAATGATCGTTTTCCTGGTTTTTATAGCATTTTCGAACCCAAAACCTCAAAAAATTCAGTGTAACTATATTTGTTATATATTTCCAACCCCCCAAT
This sequence comes from Patiria pectinifera, assembly GCA_029964075.1. Taxonomy (NCBI): domain Eukaryota; kingdom Metazoa; phylum Echinodermata; class Asteroidea; order Valvatida; family Asterinidae; genus Patiria; species Patiria pectinifera. The sequence continues at coordinate 26,000,072 of CM057150.1, read as the reverse complement.
TCCATCCATTTCTGAAAATTACAGCAAAAGCAAATGATGTATATTCCCTTTAAGTTTTGTTTTTAAAACGCATTTTGTGCAACTTTCTACTCTTCTTAAACGTGTGAAGCTATTTGACATTTCCATTTTGGTTAATTTTATTGAAAAGTTTACTTCTTTAAACATTAAACATTTTCTATGCTTTTCCTGACAACTGAGGGCGCTGTTGCTTTGGTGTCAATAGGAAGACACTGTTCAGTTCTGTTCCAATTGTGAACCCAAAAATTTACTCATTGGAAAATTTTGGAGAAAAGTTTGCTCATTGGCTTATTGTCACATACTGAAATAACGACTCCACCAAAGAAAAGAACATTTGCGACAGCAAAATGTCCCAAATTCTGAAATGGATTTGCCAAATTACAAAATGCTCACAAACGGAAATTTCCCAAAGTGCGTCACTTGACTCATCTTTGGAAATGGCCTTCTTTCATTGTTTTCTTCAAAATGACAAGTATGCTAAAAAGAATAATTTCACAGGGAGTTTAGTCCATTACTATCTTTAACCCTAACAACCCTGAGCCCATCAAGCTCCAACAGGGGGTTTTGCTTGATTTTGGCAGGGTTGGTACCGAACACTGGCCAGTTGGTGTTGGACTTTGATTGACTGGGTACCAAAGGCCCAGGGAGACCCTGTTGAATTTTGTGAGGTTCGGGGCAGAAGGGCATGAGATTTGTGAACACGTTGGAGTTCACTGGCATTTCTTCGTGGGTATGCTCACCCATGGTCCTCAGCACAGCTTGTTGTCAAATGTGCATGTACATATTGCTTTATTTTGTTAGGTTTGGTACCATCCCTATCCAATCACTCAACAATGCATAGGCCCATCCATACCAAGTCAATCAAACTCCAACAGTTGGAGTTTGGCAGGTTTAGTACTGTTCCCCGTACAAGGCCTGTTGGAGTTTGGCAGTTTTGGTACCAGTGCTTACAGACCTGTATGCAGCTGTTGAAATTTGTTAGGTTTGGTATCCTTTCTAGTGCAAGAGCCTAGGGAGTTAGGGTTAAACCAAGTAAGCTTTTCAACACTGAATTATTTGCTCAGTTAGGCCTTCTTATTGGATAGCTGCAAATGATCTATTCTAGCTTTAGGTGGAGTTTAATACACCATTGAGTAAGGTTTTAGGAAATCTGCTGCAGTATCCTGCGAACAAATACCCAAAACAAACTCAGATAAACCTTTCCTCAACTTCGCCCTGATGTTTGTTGGGATGACTCCTTACCTCTTGGGATGCAGCCTGTGTCTTGCTGGAGCCTGCCACAGCTTCAGTCTTCCCATCAGGAAGATCTTGGTCAGGGGCCACAGCTGTTGGTTTTTCAAAATCCTTCAGTGCGCCTGATGGTATGATCGAAATGTGGACATTTAGAATCTAATCACGTGGCCTCTGTGTTGTCAAATAACAATGTGGCAAGCAGGCAGGCAATGTGTGGACGTTTTTTTTTTTTGAAACCAGTCCAATTTCATCAATTTGCAGCTCACAAAATGATTATGAGTATACATGTACTATTGAAGACCCAGTAGTTTGTCTGTTTCTGTTTTTCATTTGGTAAAAGGAATGCTTGTTTCTGGGGAAGGGGCTGGGGGATAGCAACTCGACAAATCATCATGTCTCTCTGTTAGTTAATTAGTAATAAACATTGACATCGTCCATTTAGGCATGCAACTGGGAATTTAGAAAAAATGAGGAAACTCCAAACCACCCAAGACTTTGTACAGTTTTCATGGTATTCATGGTATTTTTCAATTTGTAATGGAATTCATTAAAAGTACAAAAAAATGAGCAAATCAGCGGATCCGAGGAAAAATTGCATGCCTGTACATTGTCCATTGCTCCTACAGTACATATTTTGACCGATTTCAACCAAAAATTGTCAAAAGTATCAGTCGCCCAGCTCCAACATGTCACATGACCAAACTGGGGTCAAAGGTCATCATGGGGTCACTGGTGTCAAACACCTTTTTTTTTACTCAAAACACTTCTCCTTCCGCACATGGCACAATCACATGACTCATGCATGAACACGAATTTGTTGGCCAGCAGCTTCCCAGATATTTCAAATCGAACTTGATTATTTGGTAAAAAAAAGAATTCTTTCCTGTTGCCATGGAACTGATGTACATGTAAGTAGCCAAAAAGGAACCGATATTAAGGAAACATAGCATACTCATTGAATGAAGTAAATAAATCGGTCAAGTAATTCTTTGTACAGCTGCATATAACCCCCTCCGGTTTACAGCCACCTGTTTACAGCCAGGGGGATAAAAAGTGATCACTTTGCCCATGCCAGATATTCAGGGTTTTTCAGGTCGGTTTTACCTTATTTTTTTTTCGGGTTGGGACGGGGCGGTTTGAGGGAGTTAAGATCAGTTTCAGTTCAGGAAAATATGTTGCAATCTGGCGCCACTTCCGTGATTGTTGTGTACAAAGTCTATGGAGAGTCAAGAAATTTTTTTTAAGTAAGTAAGTATTTCCTAAAAAATTCAAAGAGTTTCTCAGTCCCAGATTCATGTCTAAATATCAATCATCATATTTGCAATGAATCATGAATGACCTTCATTGAGATGAATATGAAGAGGAAAGATTTCCATATATACGAAGTTCACTCAACACCCTGTGTACAAACCCTATGAGATTGGACTGAAAATTTCGAAGTGTTTTCTAAGAAAATGCTTGTATTTTCTCACTGCTCAAATTGACTTTGATGACATGAAATTGCTATCTGGGGGCTTGTTAGTCAGACAATACAGAGGAAAATTAGTGAACTTCTTATATGGAAATCTTTCCGAAGAAGAAAGTGGTGTCAGGTTGCAACATTTGTTCCTAGGTTCGTATTCTGTTTTATATCTCTAATTCTAACTGTTTCTGGTCGGTTTGGCCTGGTCAATAAACCAGGTTCCTCAACCCGACCTGATGCACTTCATTAATCCGCACAACAATCATGTTTGGCCTAGGCCAAGTTCGGGCAAGGACCATTAGTCGACTAGTAGTGGTTGATTTGTGACGTACCTTACGCCTGCGCACTAATAGCAACGTGCGAACGTCTCTAGTCAAACGCTGGTCAAAATCGCAAAACTTCTGGATCCTGGCTCTCTGCTAGCGTTATGAATGCGCGCGGCTATTGGTTACTAGCGAAGCAACCAACCATAGGCTGGTTCCAACATGGTGTTTCGAGCACGCGCGCTGATATCGCAGTCATTTTCGGGTTCGATCGCTCGGAGCGCGCCGCGGGGGGTACGTACTTGCACTTGTACGCATGCGCATACTATCAATCCGCTCCTACACCATACCCCCGCGGCGCGCTCCGAGCGATCGAACCAAAAATGACTGCGATTATTCTGCGCGCGTGCTCGTTTCAAGTGTTAGGTTGGCTCAGTGCGGAAAGGGCATATTTTTCATCATTTTGGCCGAAAACAGACAGAATCCACCGATGTTTGTTGGGTGCACATAACGTGAGTATGTCATGAGGTATTGTACGGAGTTTAGGGGCAAACTGTGCAGCGGTTCTGTATGAAATGGCTTATTTGGAATGGACGTTTTTGTACTTAATTAGTGTTTTGTGTTGACAGCAATTTTGCGGGCTTCTGACTCTATGAGGCTCCGCTCACGCGGAGCCTCATAGTTCTAGGAGTAACCGCCATTCATTGTACACAATTTTTTTTGTGCACAAACCAATTACGATCCTGGCCATGCCTGTAAGGTTGTCAGGTTAGCGGTTATTCCTCCTGTTTTCACTGCAATTGTAGGCTGAATCTTCATCGTGGATCGTTTTTTACTTCAAGGACCTGTGTAATGGTTATTCCAGGCAAGTTTGGGGTGAGTTGCGGTTGCAATTAGTGTGTAACGGGGACAAAATTCAACATTTTCCAAAAACTGTTGCCTATACTATCGTTTACGAGAAAAACTAGCTCCAGCCCTAATAGACAACCCAATGATAAAACTCAGGGCTGGGTAACTCCAGCGGAAGCTACTGCGCCCTCTAGAGGCTGGACAACGTCAAAAAAATACGACGTGATCGAGCGAGTAAAAACAATTCATTGTTTTACAAAACGGACAGACTTTTGAGACTTACTATCGAGTAGATCATCAAGTTCGGCATTTGTTTCGTCTTCTTCCTTCGTTCTTTTAACAGTTTCTGAATCAACATTAGACTTTTTGGGCGAAGTTTGGACAACTTCACCCACGCTTTCTCCCGTGTGATCGGCCATTTTGGTTTATCATGTTCGGTTGTTGGTTTTTTTATTACTCCGATAATTGAACCAGATCATGCGTCGCGCGCGCGCATTGTGGTGGCGGTGTCATTAAATCCGACTATGATAATCTAGCCTTTCGCCAAGGCCATCGTGGCTTAACTTGCCGGCATTAGACAAATCAACGAACAGAGCAACTAGGCAAAATCCGCGCTGTGATTGGTAAACTTTCAGCACTCTACTTATTTGCATAAAAAATTGAATAATTCAACAAAATCAAGTTAGAAAAGTCCCCGGGGTGCACACCTGTAAATAGGCCTAAACTCATCCGCCGAGCTCATGAATAAAAGTTATACCCTCAAATATTCTATATTAGAGAGTTCTGAGAGCCATAACATTGGGGGTACTGAAGAAATATGACAATGAACCTCTGGCCCGGACTCGGGGCTTCCAATTTTGAGCATTTTGGATACAATTGGGCTCGAAAGTGGCGCTATTTTGTCACGTTGTGGCGGGATCGTTTTTCAAGATGGCTACCGTTCCGCTTTGGGGAAAATAGGTGTCGTCTTCTTTGGGCGAGAATTTCTCGAAAAGTCAATGGTCAACCCACCAAAAAATGAAAAGAAATTGAAAGATGACATGTCGATCATCATTTTTTTGTGCAGCTTAAATACCTGTGAGAGTTCTGAGTACTGAAAAGAATTTTGAAGTATGGGCATTTAGCCTATGGAAATTTTTTTTAGCACTGTTGCACGTACCCCTCGTGGCTTTGCCACTCCTGCGAACTGACTAAATCTTTGCTCCAGTCGCTTCGTGTTTTCACAGCTCCGTCCCTAAGCCACGATGGCCTTGGCGAACGGCTAATGAAAAACGGACTCCTTTTCCCTATTAATGGTTAATCCCTCGCACGTGACAGGTCACTCTCCCGTACGAGATCCTAAAAATAGCATATTAGCGTACTTACGCATGCGCAATGCTACCAATGAGTCCATGTTTTCATATTCGCTCGTACCCCCGACCTGTTTGCAGGGCGGGGGGTACGAGCGAAATTTTCATGGAGTCGGATATTACAGTAGGGGTGGTGCGGTCATCAGATGGCGCTGGCATGAATGCACAAAGGTCACTAATGAAGGCACTGCCCTTAAAGATGGCCGTTATAAGAATAGTTTGAGTCTCTTTTCCTTCAAGTTTTCTTTAGCAGAAATTAGCACACTATATTAATTGTTCACATTTGAAATTACATATGTACTAATGTATTCATCTCAATGAATGAGGGAGCAAGAAAATCAACATCGTTTTAATAGTTAATAAAACACAAATTATTTATTACAAAGAAAAAGACCTGAACATTAGGGCGGGTCCTGATTCTTCGCGGTGTAACGTTCATGCCCAAAATGAAAGTACTATTCATGGAGAATGTTTTAATTAAGAGAATTGCACACTATGATGATATACCCATAATCGAAAAAGTAGTTTTATTGGCAAAACAAAACAAAACATATCAATATTGAAAAATAATTGAAGAGTGAGTGGCGTCCGGCCTGGTTAAGTGGGCCGCTTACGCTTTTGATGACTTAAGTCGTTTTGTGAATACGATCCCTGGATATTTTAGTCGGGGATGCTAATTTTCTGTTAAACCTGTTAACAATGGTCAAGTTGGAGCTATAAAAAGGAGAGCAAGGACCACTCTATGATGAGGGGGACGCAAATTTGGTGTTTTTTTTAATATTCAATGTGTAAATAAAAAATAATGACGACATTGTAATTTATGTTATTTTCGCGTTGCATCTCAAACCTCAACCTGTCGAATTTGTTTTAAAAATGCCTTTAATATTTTGATTCCCCTTCGCAGGCGTACCGTCGGGCATTACATGAGTTTTAGCAGGACTAGCCAAATCCGCAATGCAGCCGAGGTTTGAAAATGATGTGACCGCACCATAACCTTTTGTGGTTGACCTACTTCACTAACGAACTTGGCCTTGCGTGACGTGCTAATGGGGAACAATGCCATTGGTCGCTAGATGAGCGTGCACGTGCACGCGGCGTGCAAGTAAAGCGAGTTCAACTAAACTTGTATCCGTCGGTCGCTTATGAAAAGGGTGTGAAACAATTGATTATCCCACAAAAGAGTTTGAAAGAGCTGATCAATAAGTACAAGCAATGAAGTTTTGAAGAACTAGAGATGGCTAAGTTAATCAAGACACTAGCCTTTTTCACAATAAAATGACATCACATTATGATACTTTCACAACTGAAAACGGAATGGGTAAAGTTTAATGGCTTAAATAACCAGCGGACTAAAAAAAATGCTGATTCACGTTGCCGGCTGCGTGATATCGCGATATCGTGATGCAATGAGCATAATGCATAAGATTTTGTATGATGTGCATATGAAATCCTTCAGAAAATGACTCGAATTCATTTTCTAAAATCGTGTTATTTGAGGAACTCTTTTCTCCAGTTGTTGGGTTATTCTGACCAACATGACTGGCTAAATCTACTATCTCTCCGAGAACTTGGCTGGTGAAAGTGGGAGTTACCGAAAAAGAGTGTTTTTGCAACTTGCTATGTGCCGACTCCGTTTCGTCATGGAGCACAGCGGGCCGAGCGACAGCGCCGCGGTGGGGAGCGTACAGCTGGCCAAGGCCGTGCTGTCTCGCAAACAACTGTCAGACTTCCCGGAAGACGAATTCAGCGGGCAAGAACACAAAGTGAACATCATCGATCTCAGTCGAAATTCGCTGTCTTCCATACCAGGGACTATCAGTGTTTATACCAACTTGATAGAATTGGACATCAGCAACAACAGAATATCGGGAATTCCCGATGAAATCGTCGCTTTGAAGCATTTGCGGTCCCTGATCTGTAAAAACAACCAGTTCGAAACAAACTCACTGCCTAAGGATTTCGGGAAATGTGTTTCTTTGGAAACTGTCAATTTCAGTGGTAATACCATGCTAGATTTCCCTATGCAACTCACTGAAATCCAGACATTGAAAGCTGCTTACCTCGGTGGAAACAGAATTCGACAAATTCCGACAGCAATACAGAACTTACAGAGGTGAGTTTGCCTCTCCATTTTTACATTGAACATAAATCGTTCACTTGTGAGGGTACATGAAAAATGATAAAGTGAACGGCAAAAAGTTGCAACCTGATGCCACTTCAGTGGTTGTGTACAAAGTCTATGGAGAGTCAAGACAATTTTCTAAGTATTTCCTAACAAAATTGGAAATATTTCTCAGTCCCAGATTCATGTCTCATCATGCTCATCATTTTTGCAATGACTGACCTTCATTGAGATGATATATGAAGAAAAAAGTGGCGTCGGGTTGCAACATTTTTCCCAAGTGAACATTTCAGACAATGTTTTGTTGACTGTATTTGTAAACAAGTCTGAGTAACTAGAACTCGACCTAGCCCCACTAGTGTCGACGGCCACACTAGTGGGGCTAGAACTCGACCTGGCCTGAGTAGGCCTTTGCGGTAAATCTTCATTATGTCTTTAGCCGCGTCAACACACTTACATGTAAGTCAAAATGTACATCCGCAACGTTTTATTGAGCATCTGTATGTTAAGCACTTAGTTGAGGCTATCTGCAAATTTACAACGGTATAGGATCTGTCATTCCCAAGAAATGGTGAAAAAAATGGGACTAGGAATTTTGGAACGGTCACGCACGGTAATACGGATTCTGGTGGGCACTGGTGCTGGTGCTAGTGGGAGCCCTCCAATTGCCCATACATTCGATTATAAACCGGGGGCACACTTGATACTAGGCGCTAGTCCCACTATTAACTGGGGCGCTAGAACTCCTTTTCTGACATTTGGGGTGTTGGTCTAGTACCAACATCCCAAACATGCCAAATGTCAAAAACATTTGGGATGTTGGTCTAGTACCAACATCCCAAATGTCAAAAAAGGAGTTCTTGTGCCCCAGTTACTGAGACTAGTGCTGTCACATGTGCTCTGAGGGCATCATGTGATGTGTACATGACTTTTGTTATGTTTTGAGTGGCTTCTTTATGCTTCACATCACTTCATACTAACATTTTGAATCCTTCCCAGCAATTACACTAATTAATATGCCTAATTAAACAGTTAACAAAACCCCCTTTGTTCTACAGTTGTACAAAAGACACAGACTGAGAGAAAGCACACCCCTTTAAAACCTACATGTCTTGCAATGATTCAAAGGAAAAACTGAATTATGCCTGACATTACCCCCTAGCCTGCTAGTGCTAGGAAAAATATACACTGTCTGTGTCAAAAGGCCTTGGAATATTGTTTATACCACTTGGCAAGGACCCACAGTAAGTCATGCCCCTAGACTATGCCAGGTGCACAGACATGTATGCAACAATGTTAGTTATCCCGTGAGCGCGAGTGGAACACGGAATAATGTAGTGCGTCTGTCTGCCACATACATGTATGGGAATGGGATACAGACGCACTACATGTACATTTTCCGTGTTCCACTAGCACGCTATACACGAACATTTCAGCAGTTTAGCTCACGCAGCTGGAATGTCGCTCGCATCTTGGAATAGCGCAATACGCAGGGTGTGATATGGACCGTGCAATACAGCCTCATATCACACTGTTGTTGCCATGGATCGACCAATCAGGATTGAGGATACAAGTTTGCTTGAAGATAACATGTTTTGTAGTATTGCGCACAGATCTTGCGTGCGTTTCGCCAAATAAAAAAAACGGACTACTATTACGGAAATTTCCAATGGTGCATACCATTGGAAAGGCCTACTTTCATTGATTTCTTCTCAATGACAGTTTGCCAGGCAGAAAGAATAATTTCATAGTGAGTTTTGGCCCCTCACTATCTTTCAACCAAGTATGTTGCCAGTCAGTTACTTTTGGACAACTGCAAAATGCAAATGATGGACCGTAGCTTTAACTTCTCTAAGATGCAGCCATTCATTTTACCACAGAAACTGCTGTCTTGCATTATGCAATAAGCCATTTGTGTGTAACCTATACCCTTTGGGATTTACATTTGAAAAACGTCTGGTACAATGACTTGCTCAGAATGCTTGGCACATTTTAACTGTGAATTCTCCAGACCAAAGACACTGTTGCTAATCACATGATTTGGGGCAAGCTCTTGCATGGTTACGTAAGAGACGCTCAGCACCAATACATCGTTCACAATGGGTGAGAATGGCACAAAGACACCAGACCATGCCGGAGCTGGGGGTTGCTAGCATAAGGCTTGCCCCGAATCACGTGATATAGTAACAGTCTCTTTGGTCGGGAGAATGCTAGGTTAAAACGTGCAAAGCATTGTATTAAGTCAGCGTTCCAGATTTTATTCAAATTTAACACACAAGTGGCTTATTGGATCACTTCAGACTGCCCATGGGGTAGTCCAAAACCACTTGAACTGTCTCTTCAGAGTTTAGCTTTGGAGTGTTTGGACTTTTGAAAAACCACTTGTGCATTTGTTATGAATGCTTGCATTCATGTACCAGGGGTCACATTTTAAGCACTCTTGCTTGCAGGGTGGGGGGAGGTCTGCAAGAGGGAATGTTCAGGAAATCAGAGGGTCAAGTCTTTTTCACCGTTTAACTGTTCTCAAATGAGGGGCGCATTAGCCTCCTAGAGCTACATGTACCTGGGGCAAATTTTATGGAGAGCTGCACAAAAATATGCTTAGCATGAGATGTCTGCCTTGGCAAAAACAGGATTACCAACCAAATTTCCATAGTACTTGTGATCGGTATTCAGCTGTTGTTTGCTTAGCATGAAAATCACATGCATTTTGGCTGCTAACCTGCTTTTATAAGCCAGTTCCATTAAATTGGCCCCTTGTAATTCTTAAGCCTTGGCAGTGGAACATTTGAATATCCTAAAATTATAATTACAAAAGTAGGTGTGGTATTGTGTATGCACTGAAACATGTACACATGTACCATTTGTAGTCAGGATCAATTAAAGGCAGAGCAGATCATTTGCAGAAATGTACCTGACAAAATATTGTTGAAAAGTTACATGTCCTAGCATGCCTAGTAACAGCACTCAACTCCCTGTGAAATTATTCTTTCTGGGACGCTGTCATTTTGAAGAAAACAAAGAAGGCTATTTCCAAAGATGTGTCATTTGGCAATTCCCATTTAGTTTATTTGTACTTTGGTGAATCCCTGAGTGGGTGCACGCAAATGTTGACACAATGCACATGCGCTCGGTTGCTAATATTCATCGGTTCAGTGCGTGACATCACGTAGCTGCAAACTTCTGAATGAGCACTGCTCCAGATGCTGATTTCAGACGTAATTAAAAACATGACTCTGCAACTTTGAATTGAAATCGTGATCCTAGAATATTGTTTTTTTAAAATGTATTCACAGAGCTACGATACATGTAAAAGTTCATCCCGTCCTAAGATTTTGAGCACTTTTGTTGCTTCAAACCAAAAATATGCACAAATGACGACTGATCTACATGTACCCTACTTTTAAGAAAATTATTAATTTTGCAGGATTGAGGCTACATCCTTGCAAAAAGGCCAAGGGTGGGAGTAGTATTTTAAAAGCTGTAATATTTCTGGTGATGCCGGTCACAGGATACTTCATGAAGTTGGATATGTACATGTACATGTACTTTGTCAGATTGGTTTTGAATGTTTGTGAATATGTTGTCCATTACTTTTAACCATTCATGAACGTTTTACAAATGTACCAACATTTGACGTTTTCCTTTTTCCCATCCTAATACTTTTCTACTCAGGTTGGAAAGGCTGTATCTTGGTGGCAACCAGCTTACCAGTATACCCTTAGAGCTTGGTTTTCTACCTCGCCTTGCGTGCCTGGTGCTGAGCGACAATCGCATCGAGACGGTACCCTCCGAGCTCGTCAACCTCCGCAATCTCAAGTCGCTCAGTCTCCACAACAACCGCATCACCACCCTGCCGCCTCAGATCATCTCCCTGGGCGACCTGTGCGAGCTCAGCCTGCGAGGGAACCCGCTGGTTGTGCGTTTTGTGCGGGATTTCACCTGGCAGCCCCCCTCGTTGCTGGAACTCGCGGGCCGCGCCATTAAGAACCGCGGCATCGCGTATACTGCAGAGGACCTACCGCTCAGTCTCATCGACTATCTAGATTCAGCACGGCATTGTCTTAATCCTAAATGCTCAGGTATGTTAGCATAGACAGTAAACCTGCAGTCGATTTTCATGATTACTCCACATAAAGTGTATACATGTAAAGGATTCCCCCTAAAAAGTCCAAACTGCCTCAGAGTCTGTGGCTGCCGACTGCAGCAAGATCCAACTGTGGCATTGTTCAATGGGACTTGTCGCAGAGGTGGCCATATACATTGTACATGCACTGGTGTTGATAGCTCAATGCAATAAGGTCCCACGGACTGGTGGACTTGTTTCACTATATTGCATCTATCCATAGAGCCATATTGAAGTACTATAGTGCTAACCACCTAAGCCAGCTGAGTGCATCAAGTCATATACAAGTACGTTTCGTGAAATTGGCTCCTGGGCCTAGACATTTTGAATTTTGTGCACGTTTGTGGACGTTTGTGGATGTTTGTGGACGTTTGTGGAAAATAATGTAATAAAATCACTGGTATAGAATACAAATGCAGATATTGCAATATAGGTCCCACAGAGTGCACTTGCCATGAGGTGATATCCCCTTTTCAAAACCTCAGCCCTTTTTATACCAGTATTTTCAATGTTTACCTTTGACTGAGCCCAGTGTAACATCATCTGTTTAATTCCTTAATCAGCAGCAGCAGTTAAACAGCAGCAGCGACACCGAATACTTGTCTTAACTTGCGGCTCATTCTAGGATCAATTTCACTCAACTTAAGATGGTTCAACACGTCCTAATTTCCTTAGCAAAGCGGCTGAACTCGTCTTAACCTAGGATCAGTCTAAGGGTAGCCTTGTCTCAATAATGTTTGAAAAAATCTTTACAGGATTTCTTTTTACTTCACAGGGGTGTACTTCAGCTCACGAGTTGAGCACATCAAGTTTGTGGACTTCTGCGGCAAGTACCGCCTGCCCCTGATGCAGTACCTGTGCTCGCCCAGCTGCACCAGCAGCAGCAGCGGCAACTACAGCAGCAGCAGCTACACCAGCAGCAGCGACACCGAATCTGATGAGGAGGCAGCCGTCCCAAGCAACAAAATGAAGAAGGTTCTTCTAGGATGAAGTGACCGAGGACAAACCGTGCTTCAGAATTAGTGCTACATTTACCAACAGTTTTCATAATAATAATGATAATGTGTAGTGCTAATATGCTTTCCACTGCTCTCCACCGCTCTCCACCAAGGGTTACGTCTCGAAGTACTTAACAATTATTAACCCTGTTCAACAGGCCACTTTTCTTCAGTGCAGCCAAGATCAGCGCAGTCTGGTTTCCACCCTCGCAAGTACCCATTTATACACCTGGGTGCAGTGAGGCAATTGTAGTAAAGTGTCATGCCCAAGGACACATGCACCATGTTCCCCGTTAGGGTTCTAACCTACGTGCCACGGCACATGGGTCAAACACTGTAACCATTGGACCAGGCATATGAGTATATCGCTTCAGAAGGATCAAATTTCTTAATACATATATGCCAAAGTTTGAGAGTTTTAATGTGTACTGGACAATAATGCTTTTCCAATTATTTTGGAGCCAGAGATATATTTAATGCTGAAGTGTAAAATTAAGCCCCGATGCTGTGGCTAAATAAATAAAATGTAGTGTTTCCTGTTACCATGGTTACTGAAAAAAAAGTGGGTGGGTAAACCTTTTCTTTTTCCCCCCTCTAAATTTTAATAGCCAGAAAAATGGGGCACCTGGTTTACGGGTCAATTTACTTATTTATTACCTCCGCCAAGGACAATGAAGGAGGTTAGTTTTTCATGAACATTTGTTTGTCTGTGAACAAGATCACTCAAAAAGTTATGGACGGATTTTCATGAATTTGTTTTTTGGGATGATCCTTCGTACAAGTACAGATCAATAAGATTTTGGGAGTGATCCGAATCTGGGTCCGGGAGATACAATGTAGGGCCAGATTCCACAATTTTCCTGTCAACATGTGAAAAACGTTGACCCGATTCAGTCGAGAAGAAAAAATTGCCTCTGTGTGTGGGTTAACGCAGCGGGCAGTTGCATAGCACACACACACTACTGAAACCAACAGGTCAATTGACTCGACCATTTCATACTAGGGGGGACTGGGGAAGTGGCGGGGAATAGAATAATATGAATACGATCACACAATTCAAGATTTCTATTGTAAACATTTCCTTGGTACAAGTACAAATCGATGAGATTTTGGAAGTGATCCGGAACTCAGTCTAGATCCAGGATTTTTAATAGCCCTAATAGTCCTGAATCCTCCAATTTAATACGATTTTGCACACCCCCTATGGAGTTAGGGTTAAGGATTAAATCATAGGATCACCTGATCGCCTATAGTGGCGGAGGTTGGCGCTCTCTGAGTGCTTTCTTTATTTTTTGTTGGCATGCATTCCTATGAGAGTTAGCGCGTGAATCAGCTGTTTATAGGCTTCGCTGCATGGCATGGCAAGACTGCATGCACTGCCAACCAACTAAGTATCAACAAAAATGAAATAAAAGTTTTTAAAATTCAGAATGATATCCGCAAAAAAGTAAGGTGTGGCGGCACCACATTTATTTAAAAGTTTTTCACATCAAAATATTAAGGTATTTTGTAATTTATTTGGTTGGGTCATAACCGGAAATAAAGGTATTTTTGTCTTGGCCTTTGCGTGTTTCACAGGTTTAGCAAGGCATACACATATGTACTGGCTTGTGTGCATGTGTGCGTTTTGTATCTAATAATCATGTGCTTTCATGGTCAAAGGTGCTGTAGGCAGGGTACGTACTAGTAGTGGGAGAAATCAGAGATTTCAAAATCCGGTTATCCTTATTTTGTCAAACCGAATAACGGTTATCCGATTTGATGGGAAGTTCCCATTCAGCTCACAGTCATGCCAACTAAAAATGACGAACAAAAAATGACGAGTGGGGTGCTGCATGCAATGCTCCCCACATTGATAGGGTATAGTTTGCAGGATTAAGTTACATGAAAATTCATGAAATTTTGCAGATGAAGAAGCATTTGATGTACTTGAACAATGATCCCTACATGACTTTTGACCTCAGTAATCCGATGAAGGATTGAGATTGACTGAAGACAATTTTTGGGTGGGATAAGATTTTTTTTCCCTTCTAAATTCAGTCAAATTTTATATAAATTTATATTAAATTTGGATTATGAGCAATAACATAGTGCCACTGTTGTGGAAGTGAGATATTTTATTCCTACATACTTTGTGTATTTGTCAATTTGCTTTGTTCAATTTCATTTGATTTTTTTTCCTGTTTTAATATACTTTTTCTTCTTTTACCATTTTGTTCTTTTACACATTCGAAAGCGTGTAATTTTATCAGTGATAACCAAAAATTTCTGAAACGCTTTCGTTCTGGACAAGTCTGAAACGTTTTCAGTTAAGTATATATTTTTAGACACTAAATACAAGTAGGTTGTAGCTTGGGTCTCAACCATAAATTCAAGACTCTTCTGGTTAATAGTATACAAATATTGACTGCTTTGAGCGATGTGGTAAATCTAGCCTTCCGAGGTGATTCATGAAGCTTTCTGTTTTCCTGAGGCGTAACCAAGGGAAATGGAATGTTCCATGGATCACCGAGGGTGGCTAGTTTTACTACACCACGAGATAAAGCAGTCAATATTCGCTTTATAACACCTCTCCCACAGATTCTGCTTGATTTTAAGATTACTGATTAATGTAACCAACATCCAATTAAAATGTACTTCTTTTTCAATATAGAATTAGTTGAAAAATTTACTCACACTTTTCCAAACTACCCTTTCATGAAATGTTTGAACCCAACTCTGTGCGCTTGCAACATGCACACAAATATGCATGTGCGCACAGCCAGAGCTGCATGGTTTCTAGGAAAGATTCCCATATCTGGCCATCACAAATGTCCCTTCAGTGACCTATTTGCCATCAGAAAGTGATACATGTATGTCCTAAAAAAGTCAAATTTAGCAGGGAACATATTGAAGTATTTACTGAGAAAACATGTATACATTTTGAGACCAGTCTCGTACGGTTTGTGCACAGGGTGGCAAGTGATGGCCAGATATGGTAATCTTACCGGTTTCTATGCTAGTGTATACAATGTAGCACTTTTTACCAAAAAGGTCAAATAGCGAATATCATGCAACTTGCTCTCTGCCAATCAAGATGAATCTACAGGTGAGGTGTAATAATGCATTTTATTTCACTTTGTTTTAAAATTTGCACTTGCAAATTTACCATACTGAAAAAAATCTATTAATATAAAAAATATTATAAGACCTACAAAAGATTTGAATTTTGTAATCAAGAAATAAAGCCAGATTCTGAAAATGATAAAGTTTTGTTTTGTGTTGAATTTCGTCGAAACCATACATGTAATCCTACCTCGCTCGTAGAATAGGTGGCAAATGCAATGTATATGCATCGTGTGCCAGAGTTTTGCTTTTAAAATGAAAATTTGCATAATACTAATAGCGAAAACACTGAAAATTCCCAGAAATACCCTTAAAAACCAAAGTACATGTACATGTACAAATACATGTCGTGCATTTTGCAGAGATGTGTTTGACTTTTCCTGTAATAAAAAAAAATTGACTTTGTCAATGTGCATTGCAGCCAATAAGACTTCAAATTTTCAGAAAGGTCACGTCCTCCAGTTTAGGTATGATCAAGGGTCAGCATAGTCTGAGCCAACCTCGTCCCCAGTGCTTACTTTATTTCCAACACGGTTTAGTGGTGGGCGCGTACTGCTCGACACCCTGGGGACGAGGTTGGTATAATGTCTGATATGTCTAGACATGCAGATATGCAAGCTGCACGCTAGCCAGAGTCGACTTTACTAAATTGTGACGTCGTTTCATTCCCAAATCAGGACTAAATGGTTTGATTGGCCAATTCGAATGGAGTGTTTTGTAATACAACAGCCGGGCGCATATCGCGTAACATGATACAGAGCGCGTGACACAGTTTGCTTTTATCCATTGTCTATGACGCACATTGTCGAAGACCTGATGTAGAAAGCAGTGTTGTAGTCGAGACCGGATAGTCCGAGACCGAGACCAAGACCGAGACCTGAAGTTGACCAAGACCAACCCCTTCAAGGCGGAACGAGACCGAGACCGAAATGGTCCGAGACCAAGACCGCGGATAATAAATAACAATAATCTAAATAAAAAAACAAGTCACTAATTACAGCTGAACAGTCTGTCCTTGAAATGATGATGTTGATGGGGATGTGAAGGAAGTGATTGAAAGCTAGGAATCACTTGTACCTGCTTAATTGTGTCATGCGAGTGCTCTTCATGTTTGCTTCATACCATAAATTACAACATGGCAACAGAATTTGTTATTGTCACAATCAATTAAATAAAGGGAAACAACCTAATTTAAAAGAAGGGGAAAACCTAATTTGATGAACTCCATATACTGTTGCCACTTTTTTAAAAGCATATTTTTTTAAATATAATATTGTTTAACTACTATAAAGTGGCAATCTGATGAAGAAACTCTAACTTAGGAGTACGGCAATTTGTACTAGTTTTTTGCGATGTTGAAACTTGACAAAAAAAGTTAAAGGTGGATGTTTCATCTGTTATAGGAACTAAACTAAACTGTTACAGGACATTAAACTCCACAGCCGCCCCTTGGTTTCAGCAATGACCACTAACGGATATTTAAAAGCAGCTTTAATTATACATTGGACCTCCTTGTAAACCTGATTCCAAAAAAAATTGGAGCAAGAAAATATTGATTTATTTTGTAAAATTTCAGTCATGGAATATAGACTTGTACATGTAGACCCAAAAATTGAGAGGTGGTCGCCAGAGAGGCCTGGCTTAGGCTGAAATGTAATGCCACTTTATTTGTATATAATGTCAATACCATTACATACACTATAGAAGATCGATGAACCATATTTGCCTGATCTATCTTCTGTTAATCTGCCCGCCGTCATCATCGCCATATTTGAGAATGAGGCCGACACAATAGAAGGGCGCTGTCACAAACTGAATGTGGTGGGCGAGATGTACTTTTAGGTATAGGATTCATGGCTGCGTGCGCACGCTTATTTGTGTTTTGTACCAGCGTATCACCCGCATCTGCTACTATGCCGGGCGATAATACTTGAACATTTTAGTAATTTACAAGTACAACATATTACCAATATTTCACTCTTGGTTATTGTGACGGCGGTAAACAGCATTTAGCGATTAATGGAACAAAAGTCTTCTTGACTCATGCAAACGCAACTGACATTTAGAAAGGAGACGAGGCAGGCAATTAGACTTTTTTTTGTGTGTGACTATGGCATAGCTCAATTTTTGTTTATCACGGATGAAAAGATGAATACATGGCAAGTCAAAAATAAAGTGACAGTATGATAAAAAGAAAAGAAATGGCACCCTCCATATTTGTAAAAAAAATATATATAAGGGATAATGAACATGTTATTGAGTAGTAACTCTGAAAATTTGCATTCTCTATTCCCAAGTCGTGCCTATTTTAATAAAGAGATCACAAAATTCAGCTGTCCACCACTAATAGCAATTTAACGGTCTACGAATTGATGAATATCCATTAATAAATATAATGGAAAAAAAAACGTTTTCCCGCCTCCACGAATAAAGTAAAAATTGAAAAGGAAAATAGAAAAAAAATCACCAATATTTCTGGGGAAAAAGAGTTGAATTGTTTCTCATATTCAAAACAAAAAATCTGACGGTAAAAATAATGCTTCAATCTTGATTCATTAGATTTTAATCTCAGTTGTACATTGTATTTGGAATCAATGAGGATGGCTATAAAGTGCTTGTTTCAACAAACCATCCCACAATAAAAACAAGAAACAAGAAAAGGAGCAATGTTGGACTATGCCTCACTCACTAGAAAGTGAAGAGAGACATGTCTATCAGCATTACACTGCAGTCACATTTGCCCTCAACTGATTCCCTACTTAATCCTAAACTGGGGCCGGGGCGAAGTCCGCCCCCTCACTTTTTGGCTGGTCTCGACTCGAGACCAGCCAAAATATCGAGACCAAAGGGGATTGATCTGAGACCGAGACCAAGACCGAGACCACAGCTCCCGAGACCGAGACCAGCAAAAAGTGGTCTCGAGACCGAGACCGGTCTCGAGACCTACAACACTGATAGAAAGCGCCCGCTATGATTGGTCAAAATCTACAGGTCAAGACGAGGGCGGATCCAGGGGGGGGGGGCCAAAGGGGGCCATGGCCCCCCCCCCCCCCAAAAAAAACGAGACCAATTTTTTTTTTTTTTGATGTGACATCACAATAAAGGCAGGCAATGAGTACACCACCATCTTTTCCTCAAAAAAAACATTGGTTAAAGTGGTCAGAAATTGCCTCAGATCGCACCACAGAGCATCAAGAATCCAAAAAAAATTCGGGGCCCTTAAGCGGCCCCCGAACCCCACGCACTTTTTGGGGGGTCCAAAAAAATTTTGGGCCCCCCAAAAATTGTGTTCTGGATCCGCCCTTGGGTCAAGATGCGGTTGTCTGGCATAATTAATCAGCGAATTTGCTCAAATGTAAACTGGGGTCAGACTTGAAACGTGTCCATTTCTCTGCTCCATTCATAAATTCCTGAACCCAACCTTGTCCCGGGGGCTTACTTACTATATTCAACCTCGTTTCTAATAGAGGGAGAGAGCAGGCCAAAGATTTTAGTCCATGATGATGACTTTATTTACAGATGGAAGTGCAACAATCACAACACAAATGGTACTGTATAGAATTTGTGAAAAGAACGTGCTTAAAGAAACATTGCATGCCTTTGTGTTGCATTTCTAATAACTTTGTTCCTGTTTGGCATCTGGAAAAGAAAAGTGTTTCGTTTTGGAATTAAACAAATATTGTCCCACTAGGCTATCAACTTCGGTCCACAAATTCGGCCACAGGTATCAAATTTTCGAAAGGAGCAATGCTTATAACAACTTTTGGCAAGTTGATATGCACATCTATAGTTGGAAAATGTGTCAAAGCTTTAATTTGCAGTGAGAGCGGTGGCAGTTTTTTGGGTGTTGTCACTTATAATTTGTTTTTTCAAAATGGCCGCCAATATGCTTGTTACCAGATTAATTATATGTGGTAATTTTTTTTAACACCCAAAAAGCTGCCACCGCTGCAATGCTATCACATAATTTCCAACTACAGGGGTGCATACCTTGGCAAAAATCACAATGAGCATTTTTGCCCAACTTGATACCGACCAAACCCCCAGGCTGATGGCCTACAGTGTTAACTTCAAGTGAACAAGAGACTAAAGATGTAACATGTCGAGACTTTAGGGTGGTTAAAAAAAAAGGTTACACTTTTTCAGAAGCAGATTTCTCGGAATTGGGGAGACATGTTGAAATTAATTTAAGATGTTCCTAAACTACAGGATCTTTGTGGTACATGTATATGGTGAAAATGACACTGAAAATAAAGCCTTCATTAAGAAATGGCAATAGTTTAAAAAAAGATGGTCAAAATCCAGTTTGTCAACATGCAAGTCTATGAAATCATGGTCAACGCAATAGTACCGGGTGCACAAAGAACTGCAATAATGTAAATTCAATCTACATTATATTACATAACTGCCATACACTTGGACAAACTAGTTTTCAACCTTTTCTATAAATGGCAGCTATTTCTTAACTTGAGCTTTATTTTCAACGCTGTTTTCACTATATACAATCAAGATCTTGTAGTTTAGAAATATTTTTAAACAGTTTCAAATTATCAGCAAAGGTGCCCATCTCTTCATGAAACGAAAATTCCAGTTGAGCGCTACTTCTACCGCGCAGTGTGTTTTGCCACAGGAAGAGGCATGCATGTTTGCACATATGCGCGTCTGAAATGTATAAAAAATGTCCGTCCCTTCCTAAAAACGGAAATCTCACTGTACCATCCCTTTCCATCAGTACGTTTTTTTTGGTGATATCTAGTTGGCATCTCTTCGTGAAAACACAAAAAGCAATTATGGAGATGTCAGATGTCTGCCACCGTACAAAATTAATGTTATTAAGACGTTACTCAGGTTTTGCATGAAGAAGCAAGTCAGAATGGTTGCAAGTGATGACGTTCTAAAGCAAAAAAGTAAAAATCTTGAAACCGAAAAAAAAAAATTCATATTTGACATGTCCATCCCTCAATGAAAAAGTGACGATATGTCCTGGTACAGCAACTTTAGTTCTACCACACAGTTAGTTGCAATACGTTTTTGGTGTCACGATCGCACGACTGTGATCAGCAAGGAAGACCCACACTGTACGCTTCAGCTTAAAAAACAAGAAAAGTGTGTCTTCCAACACAAATGCCCCTCCACCCCAACCGTCCCATAACTTGACACACTGCCACCCTCTTGATATGATAATTTATACGAGCTATCTGGCTGTGGGACTATTCAGTTACATAACCATTGATTTGTTTATAAGTTAACACTGATCTTGACCTGTGGCACCCCCCTCCCTCTGAATTACAACTGGTTTCACAGGGTAAGTGTTGTGTAATTAAATGTGAAGTGAAAAACAACAAGATCCTACAGAATGAAGTAGAAAGAGATGTACCACTTGTAAGCTACCTGACAAGTTTCATGACAATACACCAAGTCTAAATTGAGTTATCGTGATGACAAGTGTTTCTTTTGTTTTAGCCATATTGACCTTGACCTTTGACTGGTAACCCCCAAATTCAATAGGCTTCATGGGCGTACCCCTAGCAAGCCACCTGTCAAGTTTTATGACAATCCATCAAGTCTTCCTTGAGTTATCGTGATGACAAGCATTTCTTTTGTTTTAGCCATATTGACCTTGACCTTTGACCTGTAACCCCCAAATTCAATAGGCTACTTGAGGGTTCCACTAGCAAAACATCTTTAAAGTTTCATGACAATACATCAATGCTAATTTGAGTTATCGTGATGACAATCATTTCTTTTGTTTTAGCCATATTGACCTTGACCTTTGACCTGTAACCCCCAAATTCAATAGGCTTCTTGGGGATTCCACTAGCAAGCCATCTTTAAAGTTCATGACAATACATCAATGCTAATTTGAGTAATCGTGATGACAAGCATTTCTTTTGTTTACGTTATCACAATGCATTTCTTTTGTTTTAGCCATATTGACGTTGACCTTTAACTGGTAACCCCCAAATTCAATAGGCTTCTTGGGCGTACCCCTAGCAAGCCACCTGTCAAGTTTTATGACAATCCATCAAGTCTTCCTTGAGTTATCGTGATGACATGCATTTCTTTTGTTTTAGCCATATTGACCTTGACCTTTGACCTGTAACCCCCAAATTCAATAGGCTTCTCGAAGGTTCCACTAGCAAGCCATCTTTAAAGTTTCATGACAATACATCAATGCTAATTTGAGTTATCGTGATGACAAGCATTTCTTTTGTTTTAGCCATATTGACCTTGACCTTTGACCAGTAACCCCCAAATTCAATAGGCTTCTTTGGGAACCCACTAGTAAACTACCTGCTAAGTTTCATGACAATCCATCGAGTTTATCTTGAGTTATCTTGATGAAAGCATTTTCTTTTGTTTTAGCCATATTGACCTTGACCTTGTACATGTAGCCCTCAAATTCAAAAGGCTTCTTGGGGAATCCACTATCAAACTAAATGCCAAGTTTCATGACAATCCATCAAGTCTATCTTGAGCTATCATGATGAAAGCAAAAGTGTGACATACACACACACACACCCACACACCCACACACACACGGAAGGACATGACAGAAACAGTATGCCCTTCGGCTTCGCCGGGGCATAAAAAAGAGTCTTTGAGGGAAAGTCCACCCAACGACTATCAGTTATTTTCGTCTGCCGTGCTTGGTGTCTTTTTCCCCTTGATGTCGCTTCTTGGCTTTTCTAGAAGACTTGTGACGGTGACTGCTACTATGATCTTGCTCCTCTGACCTGTCTCTCCTCTCGGCCCGACCGCTGCTTGGAGCCTTCGTGAGTTCCTTGCGACGCCTTTTTTCTCTCGTTTCGTCTCGGTCCTGTTTATGCTCCATCTCGCAATCAACTGTTCTCTTCCGGTGCTGCCCGTTGTCGACACCACGTGTCTTTTGAGAATCTGGCATTGTATGTATTCTGTCTTTGCTTCTGTGGCCATTCACCTTCTCGTCCGTGTGTCGCCTTTCTCTTTTCCTGTCCACGCTAGCTCTTTTTTTACCCCCTTCCATCTTGTCGCTATGCCTCAACCGTTGGTTGGACTTTTCAGGGCTTCTGAGGGGCACCCTCTTGTGGTAACTTGTGTCATCTTTCACTTTGGCATGCTGGTGGTCCCTGCTGGCAGACCCGTCAATAGAGGGCGCCCTTCTGTGTTTACGGCGGTGCTCGGACTGTTCTCTGTGTTGGGAGCGGCGAGTCCTTTTTATGGCTGCGGAGGTTTTTACCTGCTGCTCGTCGGACGATGCGGAGGAAATATCTGACTCGGAAGACGAGCTCCAGCTTTCCGTGTCTTTGCGCCGCTTGCTGGAAGACAAGTCCTGCTGGGATTCACGCTTCCTGCAAAATTGTCAAAAATGATGCAATGAGTAAAGGATGAATTAAATTTACTATTGGGAACTTTGGCAGCGCTACCCAAAATAATCCAAGCAAACATGTACCCTACGCATTTAGCTTGAATGCGAGGCATGTAAGGAATGCTTGGAATTTCCCGAGTAGCTGGCCAAAGATTAGATTCATCTTGTTTATAATGATAGTGTACTCTCTATTCAACATGTTCAAAAATGAGGTAGGGTAGATCATTTGTAATTTTTTTTTTTTGAATTAAGCAACAAAAGTGCTCCAAATCTAAAGACGGGTGCTTAACAACCTGAGGAAGTTTTAGCTCTGTGAATGCTGTAATTTCCGAGAAAACACTATTCTAGGATCTCGGTTTCCATTCAAAAGTTGCAGTGTCATGTTTTGAATTGCGCCTGAAATCAGGGTCTGGGGCATGTTCTCATCCAGCCGATTACAGCTACGCGATAAACTGACGAATAATAGCAACTGCGCGCATGTGTGCGTCTTGTCAACACTTGCACGCTACCATTCACCGATTTGCCGAGTTACAAATCAACTACTAAAGGGAATTTCCCAAAATGTGTCACTTGACGCATCTTTGGAAATGGCCTTCTTTCATTGTTTTTTTTTCAATAGACAGCATGCCAGAAAGAATAATTTCACAAGGAGTTTAGTGCCATTACTATCTTTAAACCAAGTAAGCTTTTCAACAATAATTTTGTCAGTTTCTTTTTGGATAGCTGCAAATGATCTACTCTACCTTTAACCTAAGTGAAATTAGTGGCACTACGGTTAACCGTCACATGCACTCAAAGCTGACCACCCATGTACCTCTTGTGTTTCCTTTTCATCTTCTTCTTCCTTTTGTCCTCTTTATCTTCTTCGTTGCTCATTTCATCCATGGAGTCTTTATTGATGAACTCCTCTGGATACAACTCCATAAAGCCAGTGTGACCCCACCTAGACGAGAAAATCAGATTGTATTGTTATACCATGAACATCTTCATCCCTTAAAAATTTGTTAAAGAGCCATTTTCCCTTGAAATTACAGTTAACTAAATTTTCACGGATTTTTCAAAATATTCAGCCAGATTAGGAGTCCGTGAAAACACCCTTAAGAAAGTCCTGTGTTTACCCATGGAGATAGACCCAGTGTACCGTTATGTATAACCAATGATAATCCTCAGTGGCCAGGGTTATTAAAATACCGTGAAAATACCCTTACAGGATTAGTCCTATATAAGCCCCATGTAAATGTCCGTGAAACATCTCTCAAAGATCTTTTCACGGAGAAGTGGACTTTTAATGAAAATTTAAGGGTTCAGATGTTCATAAGGTATACAATTGTGAAATCTCAAAGGTTGAGAACCATTGAATGATAATAAAGTGCATGTATCCACCAGGATCAGTGCTCAAGATGCTACATCATTATTACCCTGCTCACTGGGCCAATGAAACCTTCCAAAGACAATCTCAGCTCCCTGGGAGTATGGGCTCCATGCACCAACAAAAGAGGGGCCCTTTTACCTAGCAGCGATGTCCCATATGGGTGGGACATTTAGCTGGTGGACACGTACCATTCCTTGTGTGTGACGCACGATTTGTACTATGTACACGCAATGGTATGGTACGGCCGCGCATCATGGCAAAATTGCAGTCAGGCAAGATGGCGTCGGTCGGTCACCCCCAACTGCACTTTCTTTGCCGGTGAGGGGGTACTTGTGACAAAGCGGATACAGGTCGATGATGCCAATTTCAGCACAAAGCAGCTATACAATCACAATAACCATCTCTGCCCTCTCAGGAACCCATTTTACTCCTGGGTGGGGAGAAGCAACGAGTGACAAAGTGCCTTGCCCAAGGGCACACGCACCATAGCGCCAGGCTGGACTTGCGGACAAGTTGCGGACATTGTATCAGGTGTAAGTTGCAGGATTATGAACAACTTCCCTACAATCATACCGCAATCTTCCTGCAATGAAGTTATCAGTATTGGCGAGTCAAGCAGTTACTAATGAAAATTTCCCCAGAACATGTCTGGGACAAATGAAGAGCTTCTTCCGGACGAAGGGAATGATTCTACCCTCAAGTTACTCATCCCGGATATGAATTGAGACGGGCCCAGGTACAATTGGAGAACATGTTATGCAATGAAAGAATGAAATTAGAAAACCACAGAAAATCTTGCCTTTCATGGTTTCCGAGTTCCGTCCGATAGATGTCCCTATTGCGATCACCGTTCCAATTCCCGCGATCTTGAGGGCTTCTTGTATCTGGGTTCATTCGCTGGAGTCGATCCATCTGTCCATCAAACCTGAATTGTTTGGACAAAACAAAGGCCTCTCATCAGTGATTCTGCTAGGCTGGTGGTGGGACTTCAATCCAAATTTTGTTAAAATTTGGTTTGAATGCGACTATTCGGTTTTGATTTTGGAAGCCGGGTATTCGAAACCCGGCATCACGATCAATGCAATTTATACGCTCATTTGTGGTGCAAATGGGCAATTCCATGCAAAAGTGGACATGGCTGGAAAGTGGAAACTGTATGAAATCTTCCAAACTACAAGCATCACAACAGCAAATAGGGTGTCAAATTAAAGGGGCAACAAGATCTTTCATTTGAGTGGTGTGCCAATGAGATGGAATGTAGTTAAGTCTGATTTTGGGTCCAAAAACTGGGTTTTCATGGCTAAAATCATGGATTTTTGACCTCGTTTTAACATGCAAAATGTGACTGTTATTGGTTATTGAGAGTTTTTGTGTTGAAGGCAGAGAGAAAGGTTCATATATTATAAGAAAAGAGTTTCATTATGTTGCATTTCATCAAACTCAGATTTTATGCCGTGTTAGAAACCATGAAGCGGAAGCAATGTGAGTGACGTAACGTGAGTGACAGTACCTCCCTGCAATCTAATGTCCCTTGCATCTAAAATACACACTTGTTTGATTCAAAATGGGTTAATATATAGCTATGGGTTTTTATATATAGCTATGGGTTGAATGAAAGGTAAAATAATGTTACTTCTGTGTAACAGACTACAGTTTGAGTCTTGAACAACAAAATTGCAGGACAATTTTCCATGTCCTGGTTTTGTAATGTGAGTGACGACCAACAAAACACATGTTCATAAGATGGAATTTCCTGTTAGCTCGGTGGTCGGGTGGTAAGGCATCTGCACTAGAAAGCAGGAGGTCATGGGTTCGAGTCCCACCCGAGTGATTTTTTTCCAACTTTCACTCAGGAGGTACATTAACACACTGAGTATACATGTACAGTGTTTATACGTCGGTGAAGGGCAAAACCTAATTTGAAAAACACATGTTCTCCAAAAGTCAAATGAATGGATTGAATTGTTCTTTCCATTTTTTCAGTACCCCTTAGGTTGTTGCATGGCTGGTTTGATTCAGCTTGATGAAATACTTTTGAAGCAGTGAGAGGTCAAAGTAGCCTCATGGCATATAAATGTGACGTGAGTGACAGTGGAATTGCCCAATGTGAAAGTGTGAGACCGTCACTCAGTTAGGTCTTTGATGGGCTCGGACATCAGCTAGGTCACAGTGCCAAATGCATTGGGTGTCAGATACGAATGAATGCAACTGAAGTACCTTTCGCGATTGAGCTTGCGCCCTCTCCTACGTCGTGAAGAGAAAGGACGGTCCTTCCAGCCGAATGCCTCCTGAGCTTTGCCACGCCACATCTCGTCTTCCTCCTGCAGCCGATTGTGCGTCTCCGTGTGACGAATGATGTTCCGGAGCAATTTCCGGTCCAAGTAACGTACAGTCGCCATCAACTTCTATTAACTGATCAGCATACATAGATTACACACAGAGGTCACCATTTTTGGATAAAAGATAAAAATGTAAATCCAGCAATTAGATACCCATGTATTTTACCCCTCAATTTAAAGGTATAGTCCATCATTTGTAATTTGTGCATTTTGTTCATTTGAAGCAAAAAACTGCGCACAATCTGAAGAAGTGTGCTGAACAACTACCGTAATTTTCGGAATATAAGCCGCGGCTTATACGTTGAATTTGCCCATGAAAATGTTTACTGCGGCTTATACACAGGGTGGCTTATACGCCGAGCCTTGAAGAATAAAAATAAGATTCACATGTGTATTTAATGTACTGGTACAAGAAGAGATGTGTTGCTGAAATGAATTATAAATTAAGAAAGTCATTAACAAACCGAAACCACGTTTCACGTAAAGGTACCGACTACCGAGCGGTAAAAAGTACGGTGATGAAAGCTGTCTTTGACACTTGCGACCAGCCGTACGTGATACTGGTGGTATGGTACAGTGCAGCAGCGATATGCAGCATGTTTCCCCCCAGCGGACCACACCTTTTGTGGTAACAAAGGGGTGTTCTTTCTTGGGAACAATAATTACCAATATTTCCGCTGTTTAAAAAATAAGAAAAAAGACGACTAAAGTTTGTATGGCGTTCGAAACATTTTTCTATTACATAATCAGTTGTTCAACGTTGCAATATATTTTGTTTTCTTGAAATGTATTCAAGAAACGATGTAAAACTCAAAAGAGGGACTAAATCACCCCTTACAAAATTAATGGATTCGTCTATAAAAATGTCCGCTTCGTTTTGACTATTTCCGAAGAAAGTTACGATCGAAACTTGAATAAGTGGATAAGTTTTGAGGTAAAAACGGTCCTGTTTATTCTTAGGACAAAACAAATCAGCATCTGTTGCCACAAAGCAAGATTTGTAGCGCTCCAGTCAGACAACACACGGTGGGTTTCATACTTTCTCACGTGCTGTGGGAAAATGTTGTCTTTCACCGGCGTGCGTGGCGCAGGCTGCCGTGCTATGACGGGGCAGCCGGCAGCAGTTTCCGGTGTTTATTTCTCATCAATTCCCATATTTGTTTGTAAAAGTATCGATTGTAAATGATTTGATATAACTTTTGTGGCCCTTTTAATAGCTTCTGTAGTGTAAATGGAACTGGTTCAGAGCATTTTGACTAGAATTTGGAGGCCTTACAAAATTGAAACCGCAGCGGTCGGTGCGGCTTATACGCCGGTGCGGCTTATACGCCGACTTCAAATCTTAATTTGCAGATTTTTGCGTGCTGCGGCTTATACGCCGCGCGGCTTATATTCCGAAAATTACGGTAACCTGATGAAGTTTCAGCTCAGCTTCCGCTGTATATTCGGAGAAAAACAGCATTCCGGGATCTTGATTTCAATTCAAAAGTTGCTGAATCATGTTTTGAATTGGGCCTGAATTCAGCGTCCGAGACACGTTCTCACTGAGCCGATTGCAGCTACGCAATAATGTGCACTGATCCGACGAATTATAGCGACCGCGCGCATGTGCGTTGTGCCAATGCTTGTGTGCACTTCGCCGAATAACAGAACGAACTACTAATTTAGATTTCTACGGTGCGTCTTAAGAAGCACCGTTGGAAAGGCCTTCCTTTGTTGACTTCTTCAAAATGACAGCTTGCCAGAAGGAATAATTTCACAGGGAGTTTAATCCCCTTACTATCTTTCATCCAAGAATGTTTTTCAACAATAATTATACCAGTTACATTTCCGATAGTTGCAAATGATGGACTGTAGCTTTAAAAGTAGAGTTGATCATTTGCAGCTATCCAAAAAGCAACTGACAAAATTATTGTTGAAAAGCTTACTCGGTTTAAACTTTAAAGATAGTTATTGCACCAAATTCCCAGAGAAATAAATCTTTCTGGTATGCTGTCATCTTGAAGAAAACAATAGAAAATGTCATTTTTAAAGATGTGTCACGTGACACATGTTTGGAAATTTCCGCTAGTAGTTGTTTTGTAATTCATCGAGTCCATAAATTGGGTACGTGCAAGCGTTGACACGATGCACACGCACGCACGGTTGCTAAATTTTGTCGTTTCAGTGCGTGACATCACGTAGCTGCAATCGGCTGAATGAGAACGTGTCCCGGATACGGATTTCAGGTGTGTTATTCAAAACATGACTCGGCAACTTTTGAATTGAAAACAAGATCCTAGAATATTGTTTGTTTCCAGAATATACAACATTCACAGAGCCAAAACTTCAGCAAGTTAGTTGTTAATGCACCCGTCTTTAGATTTAAGCACTTTTGTTGCTTCAAACGAAAAAAAAATGTACAAATGACATTGATAATGATCTACCCTACCTTTAATGAAATATTGACAAATCTGATCACAATTAGCCTTGGTCAAGTCGAACCACACGTTTGCCGAGTTGGGATGTACATGATGTATGATGTAATAGATTTATGTAGGCCCTACTTGCAGTGGCGTAGCGCCCCCCCCCCCCCCACTAAAAAAATTATCATTGATCTACATGACGCCCCCCCATGAAATGTCCCCGCCCCCCCATGAAATGTCCCCCCCCCCAACTGAAAAATTCCTGGCTACGCCACTGCCTACTTGTCAATGCTTTTAAAGGATGCGCAGAGGATAGTGCTGGCTCAAGAACGAAAGAATGTTGGACTAGTTGAACAGTTTGCGGCAAACAAATAGGCACAGCTATAGAATACAGGGCCACTCCAATCTATATCCGCGCCTCCGTATGGCTGCGTGGAGCCTTGGAGCCGCAGTCGACCTACCGGCGCGCGACTCCGCGACCCCAAGGCTCCGCGCCTCCACGGCACGCCCTCCCTTCCTTTACGAGGAAATTAAAATGAATATGGATGCTTCGTTCTCAAAAAAAATGTTGTCCTACAGCTCATTCATATGGATATCCTACCACCGAGAATTGCGCCCTCTACCGACGCGCGACTCCACGACTCCAAGGCTCACGTGGCTCCATCCACGACTCAGCGCTCCACGGCTCCAGTGCCCCGTCACAATTACAAGCACGCCCTCCCTTCCTTAAGAAGACAAGTGCATTCGCTGTACTTAGCACTTTTAGCGCATCTGCATTATTATTGTACTTTATGCCCACTGACCCCATTTCCATACTTGAACCTGGAAATACAATCCCTGACATCGTTCTCTCTGATGGCATTACTCCTATCCTCACATCGCCAGCATCGATCCAAGGCTCCAAGTACATGAAAAAAACTTGCTCTGGCGTGGCCCTACATTCTATAGTTACTCTAAAAAATACATGGGAAAATATGTTGCAACCTGACGCCACTTCAGCGGTTGTGCACAAAGTCTACGGAGAGTCCCTTATGGGCAGATGGGACTGGTCTGAAAATTTATAAGTGTTTTCTTAGTAAAAATTGAAAATTTGTCCCTGCTAATTTTGTCTTTTTAGGACATATTTTCACTTTCTGATGGCTAGTACTAGTACTAGGTCATTTAAGGGAAAAATTATGGCCAGATATGGGAATCTTTCCAAATTGGAAATGTTTCTCACTCTCAGTCTCAGTTACTCCTAGAACTATGAGGCTCCACGTAGTGAGCCTCATAGATCAAGAAGCCCGCAAAATTGCCTGCAGCACAAAACACTACTAAAGTACAAAAACGTCCATCAAAATGCAGCCATTTCACACAGAACCGCTGCACAGTTTGCCCCTATACTCCGTACTTTATCTCTTGACATACTCACGTATCATGCGCAGAACTAACATAGGTGGATTCTGTCGGTTTTTAGGCCAAAATGATGAAAAATATGCCCTTTCCGCACTGAGCCAACCTGACACTTGAAACGTGCACTCATAATGATCGAGCGATGATTTTCGGTTCGCTCGGAGCGCCTCGCGGGGGGGACGGTACAAGCACTTATACGCATGCACATACTATCATTAATTTTGCTTGTACCGTACCCCCCGCGGGGCGCTCCGAGCAGCGCTCCGAGCAAACCAAAAATCATGTTTCAAGTGTCAGGTTGGCTCAGTGCGGAAAGGGCATTTTTTTCATCATTTTGGCCTAAAAACCGACAGAATCCACCTATGTTAGTTCTGCGCATGATATGTGAGTATGTCAAGAGATAAAGTACGAAGTAAAGGGGCAAACTGTGCAGCGGTTCTGTGTGAAACGTCTGCATTTTGATGGACGTTTTTGTACTTTATTAGTGTTTTGTGCTGCAGGCAATTTTGCGGGCTTCTTGATCTATGAGGCTCACTACGTGGAGCCTCATAGTTCTAGGAGTAAGTCTCAGTCCAAGATTCATATCTTAATCATCATTTTTGCAATGACTGACCTTCATTGAGATGATATAAAGAAAAAAGTGGTGTCAGGTTGCAATATTTTTACCCAGTTTTTCACACTTCCCCCGAATGAGCGGAATACAGGTCAGCTCGTACGCGAGCCAACTCGTACGTGACCAACTCGTACGCAGGACAACTCGTACACAGACAAACTCGTACGCGGGCCAACTCGTACGCGTGATAACTCGTACGCGGACCTACTCGTACGCGAGCCAACTCGTACGCGTGAGTATAGACTAGACTGAAACCGTTGGTTCGGGCGTGTAGGAAATTAGGGTCGGTCAGTTGTCCGGCACATTCTTTTTTTCTTAAGTTAAGGGGATAATTTTGTGTTACTGAGTGGTCCCAATTAGTTCAGTTTTAATTCAGCTTTTTTGGCTCATAACAAAAAAGTTATGATTTGTTTTCCCTGGCTCACACCGTACGCTATACGACAAGATATTGCCACGTAGTGAGAATTTAAATCGTATAATGTCCGCTGCATTTGTAGACTTCCAACAATACATTGCTATAGTGGCCCCGCGCTATGTGTAAATCAAATCGTTGTACGTCTTGACAAATTCTCCACACTAGCTGCGTGGTTGGAAGCGCATGCCGCAGCATTGCACTACACATCGGTCGCAAAAAATGGATCATGTTTTTTTGTATCATTGAAACTTTTGAACTTGACATCGTTGCATTTATGGAATTTAAACTGTTGAAAATACATATGGCTACAATCATAGTTATTCAGTCATACAATCGTACTGTGTACTGTGATAAATCGATAACTTTGGCTTGTGTTTTTGGGTAAACTTTTGGCGATCGTAAACATCGTTCAATTTAAATTTGCTTCTTTCGGTCCGCATACGAGTTGCCTGGCGTACGAGTTGCCTGGCGTACGAGTTGGTTCGCGTACGAGTTGGTTCGCGTACGAGTTGTCTTGCGTACGAGTTGGCTGGCGTACGAGTTGTCCCGCGTACGAGTTGACCAATCCGCGTAGGAGTTGTCTAGCGTACGAGTTGGTTCGCGTATGAATTGACCTGTTTCCCTTCCCCCATCCCCCCCATTTTTTTTTATTACACAAATTACCGTAGGCCCTACTACTACTAGCATGAGAGCATAGCAAACTTGATGACAACTGCTGTTTGTACATGCATATGTACAATCTTTCTTCAATTTACTCAGATTTCATTATAATTTGCTAAAACATTTCAGTGGCTATTTGTGCTTACACAGCGCCCTCATTCGCCCAAATTACTTAAAAAAAAGGACAGGTGCGGGATGGAAAAGCATAGGCAACAGAAAGGCTCATTCATTCGTTCAAATTACCAAAACAGGCCTAACTGCAGTGCTGTATGTCGTATTTTAAAAAAGATGTACCTTAATTGAACTGAAATTACGTGCGTAGAGCTTAATTCTTGACTTACATTTGACCGGAATCACTGTGAAATCTTAACTGCACTCGTTGCAGTTACCACATCGTCCACATGCACATTTCAGTACAGGGCTCACAACTCAACCACGTCCCCAGGGTACATCCTTCTCCAACCTCTTTACCAGAAAGCAGGCAGAGGTAGGAGCGTACCGCTCGATATCTTGAGAACGAAGTTGTAATAGTTTCGTCAATTGTTATTGGGAGGATCTATAATCTTGTCGACTAAATATGAATTATCTATTTTCAACACATAACACATAAACTATACACATTATAACTTTTAAAATTAGCAAAATAAAGAAAACTGATGTGAAACACTTAGAAAAAGAAAAAAATTAGGGGACCATTTTTGATTATTTCAACAGTTATTGCTGATCAGGTAGATCTATCCCTATTGTGATTGTGGTACTGCCCAAATATATTTTACGGCAAAACGCCACGCCATGCGATCTTAGTGACCGTTTTAGCCGATTTTCGGCTTACTTTGACAGAATTTTTGTTAAAAAACGAGTTTGACAGAAAATTTGACGGAATGGATTTTTTTTGGCTGATTTCTGGCAGAATTGTGCAAAAATGGTTATTTGACAGAAAAACAGCATAAGTTTGCAAAACTAAATTGTTGGTTTGTTTACAAAAGCTTCAATCTTTTCAAACAAACCCTTGCAAAATAGGACAGGTTGCCTGGTCTAGGTGCTGAGGTTTGCTGGGAACCGCATTTCGTCGCAGCGAGTCTGGCACAACCGGCGTTTTGCCTGAATTTTCACAATTTTATATTATCTTTATGTGGCTATAGATTGTTTATAATGTAATTTGAACATTAATTAGGGCAATATTACAACATCTGCATGTGATTTAAAGTTTATAGTGTATTTCGAGTATAATTCTGGGGAATTTGGCAGATTTTTGATAAATTTGACAGATTTTTGAAGTGCATTTAGCAGAATTTAGTCATGACCTTACGGTCACCCTGCATGCGATATGCGCGGTCACAGTACTTGGCGCGGCGTGCTGTGTACTAAAACTATGACAACCAATTCCTCGTTGACAAAACCTTAAAAATTATTTGTAAGTCTAATATTTGTGTAATAAGTATCCATTTACGTCATGGTCATTGATCGTTTTTATGCATACTTGTGGATGACTTGCCGGTGTCACATAAAAATCCGACTGCGCACTATGAAAATCGGACCCCTTTCCTTTTTCCTCGCGCTCGCGCGTGACACAATAAGCATGATAAGGTGACACTGACAGGTCACTCTGCGTGCTCTGCTGAAATGATCCGAAAAAATAGCATACTTACGCGTGCGCAATACTACCAATGAGTCCACCGAAACGAATATTCACACTACACCGGTAATCTTGTAGTTTAGAACACCTCTTTTCATGCTTTTATTTGATTTTTTGGGGGTTCAACATGTTCAAGCTGAATGTCGGATGGTGGCGAAGCGGGGACCAGGGCGGAGTGGGGATGTAGCGAAGGGGGGATGGGGCGAAGTGGCTTGGGGCGAAGTGGAAATGGGGCGAAGCGTCCGACACCCTTCAAGCTACACTACAGTTAGACCCGTGAACGTAGCGTTGTATACAACGCCACGTTCACAGGTCTAATTTTTTTCATATTTTTACCAGACAGAGGAAGCTGAAATTTTGCTTACATATTGTGTCCAGAATTGTACCTGTGCTGGGTTTAGAAAAGGCAAATATGTCCGCGGGCGGCGTTTCACGCTTTCGTTGAAAACATTTTTAGTACGTTTTTAGTGCGTGCAGGCACACCTAGCACGCTGCCGCCACGGCATGAAAGTGAACCAACCCCAATTTTGCATGTTCCATGATGCGTGACCCTGGAAGGTCAACCAAGGTATCATTGAAAAGCACATAGCATCTGCTTTAAGATGATACCTTGCTTTTTGCTGGTAAACGGTATAGTCTGGCCAGAATTAGAACGCAACCCGCGCCTTCTAATTCTAGAAGTACTTGTCATAAATAAATACTACAAAACACTCCAGCTAGGCCGGTAATATCCATCGCTGCATGCAAATTTTAACCGCTTTGCCTTTGTATGCAACTTTTGACCAGGAGGGAAGGCAGCTGCAGTTGACTTGTGTAAAACTTGATTGGCAAGTTTTGAGTATACGAATATTCGATCAAGTGCAATTTCGAATAATCGAATGATAAATTATTACCTACATGTATGTACTTCTTGAAGCTTTGTTGATGTCGATTGTGTTTATAGCGCAACTTGGGGTATTTGGCCATTTGTTATTGAACGACCGATTTCTTTGTTTGCCTTAGCTTGTTCCACCAGTTTCAGTACACTATGGCGACAGGCATCCAAAATGACCTGATGAAGCAGGCACAGCACTTTTGGTCAATGCTGGATGAGCTTGCAGAGACCGATGAAGATGCATACAGGAAGTTCATGGCCACAAACCTCCAAAGAGGACAGCAAGAATTGACACCGGCCAAGCCATGGAAGTGTGTCAAGACACAAATCTTGGTAGGTTCAGGCCGAAAATATTGTTATTATAGAATATTGTTCATATCATGGTAACGAACCTCTGTAACCCACGACCCCAGATGCAACACAGTGCATCAGGTGGAAAAAGTCTGGTGCACTTTGATGCATATGCACCAACACCAGTGCATAAACGGCCTCTTCTGAGACAATGAGAGCTAGTCCCATTGAACAATGCCACAGTTGTATCCTGCTGTGTTCTGTGACCACAGACTCTGAGGCAGTTTGGCCTTGAGACTTTTGACCCGATGGATCTTGCTACACTGGGCAGGCAAGTGTTGCATGTTGCTGCGTTTGGCAGGGTTTCTAGCCAAAATAACCTAGAGGGTTAGGGTTCAAACATAGTCCCCGGACCAGATCAAGCCATGGAATATTTCTTTCCTAATTGCCAGTTGCTACTATTCAAAATATTTCAAAAGTTTCCAATCAAAACGTTTTCGATCTTGAAAACGAAGCGTGCGTGCGATTCACTACCTGTAGGGCTGTATGAAGTACAATTTTGCAATGTCCATGTCGCATTGTCCAATCCTGAATCAGATCGTATCCCTAACCGAACCTGTAACGGCTCTATAGTTGGAATATACGGCTCCAGTTCGAATGGCTTGATGCGTGTCATGTGCTGCATGTTGGGCCACGCCCAAATTTCTTGACAATGGCTGAAAACTTTTTCTAGCTGTAGGAAAGTAATTTGGGCCAATAGGCACGTGTGTAATTTCCAGCCGCACATTGTAGCCATGTAATTCGGGCGTGGCCAGACATGCAGCACACAACGTGCACCGAGCCTATACTGCACCAACACCCCTTCTCAGGGGTCACATGGGCAAGGTTGGTTGTGCGCCATTCAAACTAGAGCCTTTGTGTTGGTCTCAGACCACCTGGTCTTGGTGTTGGTCTCAGACCCCTGTTCTTGGTCTATTCCAAATCTCTGACCTCATGATCTTGGTCTCGTCTCCAACATCAAGGTCTCAGACCTCCAGGTCTTAGTCTTGGTTCTCAGAACTCCAGGTCTTGGTGTTGAGATCGGTCTCGGACCTCCAGTTCTCGGTCTTGGTCTGAGACCTCCAGGTCTCGGGTAAGTCTCAGACCTTTAGGTCTTGGTCTTGGTCTCGTTCTCAAACCTCCAGGTCTCAGTCTTTGACCAATCTATAGGTCTTGGTCTTGGTCGGACTTCCAGGCTTGGTCTCGGTTTTGGACTACCAGGTCTCGGTTTTACCCTCGATTTCACATCACCAGGTGTCAGTCTTCGTCTCTTCCCATTTGGTTTTGTGTTGGTTATTCTTTTTCTTTTTTCTGGACAATAATAAATGCAGCTTTTCTTTGAAACAGAGCAAGGCATGAACTTTAAACTTGGTATGAACATCAACTCTGATACAGACATGGATGTATGACATTATGATGTCTTCATGGATGTACCAAGTGATTTTAGTTCAAAAAGTGACCAATTTAGTCGATGCAAAAATCTAATATGTCTTCCTTGTTTTATGTTCTCTTGCGTCATGACTTGCAATGGGCTCAATATAAATGTTGATCCATTTCAAGAAAGTTAAAGTTGTGGAGCCTTTTCACTTAGTGTTGAGGGTGGAGAGGAAGCTAAGGTTTGAGAAAGGCTGAGGCTACTCTCAAATGGCTTACACATAAACTTTTCTTTCTCATTCAGAAACCTGACAAGTCTACTTTGTACATCAACATATGTAGCTGGTCCCGTATTGATAAGCCCAAAACAAGCACAGAACCCATCAAGGTCACGGCTGGACCAGTGGAGGATAGAAACGACGAAACAGGTATGGACACTCATAAACTTTAGTAGGTTTCCTGGTGAAAAAAGGAAAATCAATGTGTTGTAGGGAGAGGCATATACGCAAGTATTAACCCTAACCCTGCCAGATGTAACACACAGTGCATCAGGTGGAAAAAAACTGGTGAACTTTGATGCACTCAGCTACCAACATCAGTGCATTAATGGCCAGCTCTGAAACAATGAGCTGAACAATGCCACAGTTGTATCCTGCTGGGTGCGGTGACCACAGACTCTGAGGCGGTGAGGCTTTAAGCTTTTCCCCTGTTGAATCTTGCTACATTTGGCAGGCTTGTCACTTAGTCAAGTGTTGCATGTTGCTACAATTGGCAGGGTTCTAGCGAACATACATTGTACCCTGGAGGGTTAGGGTTAATCAAAGAAGAAAAAAAATTAAAGTCCTTTGGGGCAGGCATGTAGTCCAGTCTGTCACAAGTCCCTGTAAGTCTCTGCAAGTCAACCACAAGTCTTCTGGTCCTAATTCAAATCAAAAACTTTTCAAACAAGCAGTGACAAAGGCCTCCTTTTGTTATTGTTTGTCCAGTGTTACTAGTGACTGGATTTGTAATTGAACTTGTGATTTACTTGTGACTGAACTTGTGATAGACTCAACTACATCCCTGCTTTGGGGAATGAAACAAAACGAGACCCAAAGGCGTGATCCATGTTGCACATATAGTGTTGTATTCAGGGCCCAAGTTCATTGCGCTGCTAAATACATGATTTTCTGCTAACTGAACTTCATGGAGACCATAAGCAGTCAGACAGTAAAAGGCACGCTTATGCACACACAATTTTCTGCTATGGGCTCCATGCGCCAACAAAAGAGGGTGTGCATTCACCACTTTTGAGAGCCCCTTGAACATTGCGTGTGCGTACTGTACTGGTTTGCTCGCAAAATACGCACACCTTAATTATCCTGAACATGCATAAAGCTACGTCATAGCATTTTCGCGCATGAGCGTCAGGCGTTGTCGGCGTGCAGATATGTTTGAATTTAACTGTGATGGTCTCCCAGAATAATCCCCGACCCCAATAGCAGTGGATGGACCGGGAACCAGTCTCGGTCACCCCAACTCTCCTTTTCTGGCTGTTAAACTGAAAGAGCCACATTTTGTTCACATTAGGTCACTTTCTTTGTGACTCACCTGTAGTTAGCACAACATTTCTGCTAAGTGATAAGCAACGTGCTGAAATTATCCTTAGGTCCATCGTACACGCTCATGTATGTCAACTGCTTTCAGTTTCAAATCACATACATGTATCAACACAACTCAAGTTAACAAAATGGTCACAAGAAGTAATGGGATGTACGATGATGCATGTATGTCATTGTCACCGTATAACTTGCTTGGCGCTCGTTAATTAAGACTGCATGAATTGTAGTTTACATTTTGTCTACAACTCTGGATAAGATAATGTCCATTTGGTACTTTATTTTGAAACCAATTATTTCTCAGGCGATTTCAAGGTCGTCCGTGTAGCGTTCAATCCAGACGTTTTAGAGGAATGCGCCAAAAGATCCGTGGAGCAGGATATGCTTATAGGGAACGCCATTGACTACCTCAAAGATGAGAAGAAATTACACCTGTCCTCCAATTACCACATCTGCCATGATATCCAATTCAAGGGTGACCCCAAAGATTTAAAAGATTTTTTTAACTCACGGGCAAAATCCAAGCAGAAGGTGGAACCAGACAGGAGCACAGAGAACCTGAGTAAGCTGACGCCCGATTCGCTGCTGAGCCAGCTCAGGGTGTCCAATGACCAATCAGAGACCACAGTCAGTAGCACGGATACAACTCTGGAGTTAAATGGGAAAACCAGCGAACTGAAGACACCCTTGATCCAGGAGATTTCCAGCAATGATGTCAGGTTAAAGTGCCCTGAGTACGATGTCAGCTTAAAAGAGGCAGATGGGAAGAGGCCACGAAGACTCATGGTCAGGATTATGCTTCCTGATGTGCATTCTGTCGCAGACTGTCAGCTCGACATTGCCAAGGTATATTTTACTGCTCTTCTCTCTTTTCTGGAATGATACATGAACCTTTTGTCAACGCAAGGTGCAACACAAATCTGTGGGACCTTGTTGTGTTGAGCAGTGCAACAGGAACAGCATTCAGCTACCAATTCTGAGACAATGGCAGTTTGTCCCATCCAATAATGTATAGGCCTACTGTGTTGGCTAGCAAGCTCAGACTTTGTCTAGGGGCTAGACGCTGTTATGGTGTGATACGCGATAACCAGCCGCCGCGATAAGCCGCCACTGCGAGAGGGTGTTATCACAACCAACCAATATCACCCACGAACCTGTCAGAAACAATGTCTAAGGAATTCATAAAAGCTCCTACCGAAAAAAAGGGGAAAGTTAAACTAGTGCACATGCGCTTCTTCTGCAGGCAATTACACTCCATTTTCAGTCCCACGCGAACTATATATTAGGCCATTCAGGTGCGCACGCATTACGCAACTGATACGAATTTCCCTAGACATTCCTGACAGGTTCGTGAGGTGGAGGGTTATCACTGCGACGGGTTATCGCGTATCCAAATTATAACCACATCTAGCCCCTAGACTAGCTGACTGATTTTGTTAGACTCACATGTAGCAGGCATGGCACATTGACAAGCACCTGATGGGTGTTGTTAATTGAGCAGTTGAATAGGGTGCTAGCCAAAGCACTGGAACTGCTAATAAGGTGAAGGAGTTTAATCAAGAATTTACCAAATCCCATTCCTGGTTTTGCAGCACTGAATTATCCAGTGCTATACACTAAGACACTATTAGTATTACCGGTACTTCAATAGGCCTTATGCTTAGGGGCCATCTTGAAGGACAACGCAAATGTAGGCTTGAAAACTACATGTATACCTCTTGTGTTTCTAATCTACCTGTACACCATTAAACAACATACAGGCCTCTGTAGGTTTTGTTTTTTAAAACGTACCTTTTTTTTACAGGAAGAATTAACTCTTCTAGTTACAGACAGATACGAGTTACGTCTGCCACTACCGGAGATAATACAAGACGACGACTCCACAGCCAAATTCAACAGAAAAACATCATCACTCACTATTTCCATGCCGACCAGGACTGTAGCGAGTTAATACTTTTACACTTTTTTTATATCTGAATG
The DNA here is from genome assembly GCA_029964075.1 of Patiria pectinifera. NCBI lineage: Eukaryota > Metazoa > Echinodermata > Asteroidea > Valvatida > Asterinidae > Patiria > Patiria pectinifera. The sequence goes on along the minus strand of CM057150.1, from coordinate 25,960,211 downwards.
CCATGGAGTGTCATGGAGTGTCATGGCCTAGTGTTAAGAGCAATGCACCAGACTCATGCTCTGGTCTTTCAGAGGCGGCAGAATGTGGGTTCGAGCCCGGGTCTGGTCACTTGTGTCCTTAAGCAAGGTACTTAACCATTATTGCTTCGTTTTTTTTGGATGGGATGTAAAGCCTTAGGTCCCGTGTGTCGTGTAATGCACGTAAAAGAACCCAGTAACACTTATCGCTAAGAGAAGGGGTTTGCCCCGGTGTTTCTGGCCTCCTGTTAAAACTTCCCTGCGGAGAATTTAGGTAAAGAACCAGGAACCAAGTGCCAGATGAAGTTCCACATAGCCGGCCTTGGGCAAGTTGGATCAAGGACCAATGATTAACTAGCTGTGACAGATGACTTCAAAGAAAAGATTCCAATGATGACAATGTCGTTATCTCTGCCCTTGTATCGTAGGGCCTACCAAAAAGTAGCAAAATATGTGCTCACAAGTATGTGACAAGTTTGTGCGGTTCAATCTGTAATAACAAAATCCCAAAATACAATAAGTGTCAAATAATTATATCAAAATGTATCTGCACATACATCAAAGGAGTATTATATGAACTGGTAATTAAATTGACTGAGTTGATCTCCAAAAACATACAATTGTGTCTTGTGTGAATTATTTCCTCACTGCAGTCACATGTATAACTATAATATGTGTCTCTCTATATTGGCCAAGCCTGCGTGCAGCCAAATTTACAAATGACATCCCTACATTTTCTCGGGAAAATAGGACCCATTTTCGACCATAATTTTATCAAATCTGCCCTCAGATAATAGCCCAAAAGTTAGGGAGTTGATCCCCGGCTATATTTGCACAATTTCACTGCTTTTTAAACCCAAACGGTCTCTTTTTTCCAAAAAAGTTGTTGGGGCACTTTTGATGCAAATGAGCTCGCGTAGACATTTTGTGAACCCTCATCAAGCGCGAATTTATTGCGCCCGCTGTCGGTCTCATTGCGCGATTCGAATATATCGTCTTCTGCTGCTGCTGCTTCTGCTCAATACTGTGGAATCGCCTCCATTTGGCGGTTATCACACACAGGTCAGTGTGGAAGTGTAGCAAGCTAAATTTTGAAGTGCGCTTTGGTAACTAAACTTGGAAGGTTAATATCTGCCAAACTGGATCTTAATGTCAGGTGCTGCACGGATGTTTGGCAGGAGCATGTTCCATTCTCTGGCAGACCTTGGGTACATTGAGGATTGATAGCATGTCTTGTTGAAGGGTGGAGCAACTATGATGTGTGTCCGGCACCTCAACTTCTAGACCTGATAGAGATGTTGGCCCATGGCCTACTGGTTGAACTCATCCTAGAAGGGATGTGTGAGTTGACCGCTGAGTGAAGGACTTCTTGGAACTCCGACCACAACTGTTCGGTGTCTGTCTTAGTAATCCTCGGTCAGCTTGGAGTTGAAGTGAGAGATCAGTTCATCAATTGCAAGAAAATTGGCCTTCTTGTATAAAAATATCTTCCTTTTAGGTGGTCTGGCCGACATTGCAGAAATATTTGCATTTACAATGACGACGTCATGATCACTTATTCCTGCTGTGACATGCTGCTTCTCTACAAAAGCTGGGTGACTAACGAAGCACAGATCCAAAATGTTACTTTCTCTGGTTGGTTTGTTGAGGATTTGAGTAAGATTGTGGTCTTCCTTGATCTCTAACATGATCTTGCTGCTTGCTGGGTACCTTCCTACAGGACAAAAGGCATTAATCTCCCAATTGATATCGCGCGGGGAGATTAAAATCCCCATCTAGCCAGACGGAAGCAGCTTTTGGAATTTTAGTTAGGGATTGATCCGGTTCATGTAGATATTCCGGAGTTGAAGAGAGTGGACGGTAAAATGCACTGATGTACATTGGACTGAGACCCTTAACGTGAATGGTATTAACCCACAGTATCTCACAGTTTCTATCCAGATCCTTTTCTTCAGATGCGATGTACGTATTTTTAATTGCAACGAATGCTCCCCATGGGGATCACTAGCTCTGTCCTTCCTGAAGACATGAAAGCGAGAGTGGAAAATTTCCCCAGATGCGATATTCTTATCTAGCCATGAGTTAGTTCCAATCACTACATCAGGGTTTTCCTCCTGTAACAGTGCTTGAAAATTGGCAAGTTTAGCCTTTACGCTCTGACAGATTAAATTAAGGATTTTCAAAAACTCCTGTCTGTTCCGGCGAGTCTGGGCTTTTGTTGGCTTGTTACATGTACTTCTTTTGGTGCTTTCCCTACTGCACTTGCGGCTAAACGTTTTAGGGCTAATATGACTGTGAGCATTGGTCAAGGGTGCCGAATGTTCTGATCCAACGTCTGACATGGAGCTAAGTGATTCAAAATTATTGGATAAGTCAGTACTTGAAACATTGGCGAAAAATGGGGAGTCAAAATTGGCTAAGCCACAATGGCAGCACGACCAAGAATACGATGTATGTTCAACAAGAACATTGTAGATTTCTTCCTGCATCCCCAAACAGTTCCTGTGAATGCATGCATTACAAGTGTCACACTCTATGGCCTGTTGTCCGTATTTAGCTGCCTTTTTGCAAATATTGTTGAAAAAGGGTGTTCGTTTATTAAGAAACCTATGAAGTATAATCTCCAAACTGATTGGATATTTCCAAGGTGTCTTCCCCATTTGGATCAAAAGTTCTGTTTGAAAGCCCACTAGCGAGATGACCACCGTCCCATTACGAACACATTCTCGTAAAAGTTGGGCCGGTACTTCTGTCTTTACTTATTCTTTCTGATGAGGTTTTTGCCAAAGTCAATTGATTGTAATACGCCGTCTGATAAGGTTTGTGCACAAACTGAAACACACGGTGCTTGTTGTTTTGTGTACATGTAGATTGAAAAAAAAGGACCATTTTTTTTACGGCAATGCGTTCTTATTAAAGGTCCGCCATTACAACATTGACCGCTGAGGGCGTCATTAAAAAGAATTTCGTTTAAAACAACGTCAAGTAGAAGATTGTTTGGTAGTAAACGATATTAAACTACAGTGCAAAACAAAACCCCAAGTATACCCCAGACAGGATGTCTGGAAAGCTGTTTGGGAGATCCACATCAGTGAACAGGCAATTGAAGTTGAAATGCACGGTTGCTACTCGGCCTAAATTCTTTTAGCTGAACCCTGGGGTTAAAGAACACCTCGTAAAAAACCCATTGGTGAACCATATAAAGAATACAGAGGGACAAAGAAGGCATTGTGGGTATTCTACAGTCTACTAACAAAAACTTGCGAGCGTTGGCGGTGGGACTTTGTTGTCGGAATTCCACAGCATTTATACCTCTGCTATTTTCTCTGTAAATTGACCTCACTTCAAAATTTGGCTTGTTGCTGCAACAATTCTATTTTCAGCCATACTGGCAGATTTTATATTTTGGTCGTTATGATATATATCCGATATGCGCTGACTTTTCTGGTTCAGTTTGTATGCTCAACTCACGATATAATTAAGCCCAACAAAAAATACCGGCATTTTATTCTTCCAAGTAACAAGGTTTCGTTTGTCATCAGTGGCGTAGTAGGGCTGTATGGTATTGCAACGGGATGGAGATTTTAAAAAACGAAATCGGGATACTGCATCGTAGAAGCAAACCCGGTACGGTGAACATAGGTGAAACGGGACGCGGCCTGGAACCTACCATGGAAGCGGCACGATTTCCTTATTTAATTTGAGTAAGATTATAGGCCTACAATGCATATCGTCTACCGCAGACGACGATTTCAAAGGATTGCTACATTAAAGGCTAGAAACTTATTAGGTTCCACCGTCATTATTTGGAAAAGTACAAGATGCAATTGTCCTCAGTCCTGCTTCAGAGTCTTTTTAAAAAGTCCCCAGCATTTTAACACGACAAGGCAAGTGGTCACACATTGCACTGATTCAGGATGGCCTTGTAAAGTTGAACAGCATAAGCTTCTGTAGTAGTATAGTATAAACATGAAAGAAATGAAAGATCCGAAATCCGCCGTTTGTGTGGAGACCTGATTTTTTTGGCGTCTACACAATGTTTCGCAAGAAGTATTTATGAAACATTACAAGGCACCAGACTAAGGCACGTGGTGCGTAGGTTTACATCACATACATGAATATGCGTCGTATATCTAGTCACAGACCTGTGTATTAAAGTCACAAGTGACAGTCAGTACGTGTAGTGAGATAAGTATAATCAATCTAATACACAAGTGACAAGAAGTAAGTAGGATGGTTACAAAGAGGACTCTATAGGCTGGCACTCTGGGGGACCAGCAAATTCAAGGCGGGATATGCATGGGTACATGCATGGAGTGTGAGAGCTGAGAACCGTAGACTAGGCCTCACATTACGAAGGTGTATTATGTCCTGGACGGAGATTATCGAGTTGATGAAGTGCCTTAAAAAGTGAGAAGGTTGATCTTGAACAGAATTCTGAATACCTATTTTTCTCGAAAATCACACTTTCTTATGATGCAGGCCTACGTCACAGGTCTTCATACAGTATGTGATGATCAGATCTGGGAAAGTTTTATAATTGACCTCTGCATGGTGACCTTCACGAAGTCGAACTTTAATACCCTTTTATGGTTATTTAATTATCAACTTTAGTCTTTAAAACGCAAACTTTTCAAGCTCCAAGTCTATTTTAAGTGTTTAAGCTGTGAAAAAAAATAATAATATGTAGGGCATGTCTGACCTCGGACGATTAAACAGCAAATTCAATAATGCAATAGCAGCGCAGCAAAACAAAGTACACCCCAGACAGGATTTCTGAAAAGCTGTTTGGGAACTTGCACAAACGTGAACAGACAATTGAATTTGACATGCACGTAGGCTGCTAGGCTTAAATCCTTTTAACTGAACCCTGGGGATAAAGAACTCTTCGTAAATAACCCATTGGCGAATCAAATAAAAATGCAGAGGGACAAAAGAGGCATTGTGTGTATTCTACAGTCTACCAACAAAAACTTAGTTGCCCTTTGAGCGCGGGCGATGGAACTTGTAGTTGTCGGAATTCTATTTAAAGCCATACTGCCGGATTTGCAATGCTGGTCGTTATATGGGTCATTCCATGAACTTGGGGACAAAGTGTGACGTTGCCCAAATTTCAAATTCTTCCAAAAAACACTCGTACATCAGATTCGAATCAGCCAACCGACCCCATTAGTGCGTTAGCTTAGTGGTAAGACGTCTACACTAGAAAGCAGAAGGTCGTAGGTTCGAGTCCCACCCGAGTGGCTTTGTTTCAACGTTCACCGGGAGGTAACACACTGAGTATACAGTGTTTATACGTCGGTGAAGGGCAAAAACCTAATTTGATTTACATCACCCCGACGCAAAATTCCATCTTGTAGTTTATTAAACAAAACAAAAAAGGTTTTCATGCAACACATTAATACAAATATGTACGGCCATAGAAATTCATGTTGCAAAATTAAAGTAAATGATGTAATGGGAAGCTATATTTTGCTACATTGCAAGATTATTTTAAAATCCTTTGAGGGTGACTTAGTTCTGCCGGAATGGCTATTCCATAGGCTACAAAACCCTGGCTACCAGCCCCAGCCTGTTTGCCGCGAACAACCTACCCTAGAAGTTAAGCTTGATTTCCCATGAAGCAAGTACAAACGCAAGCTTGCCAGCTTCGCTTGCAGCTAGATTGCGTGCAAAAGTGCAATCAAATCAAAAGTGAAAATTCAATTGCCTATTCACTGATGTGAAAGCTCCCAAACAACTTTGCAGATATCCTGTCTGGGGTAATACTTGGTTTTGTTGCCTGATATATTTTGTTTACTGATCGCATAACCCTTTGAACTAAGCCCTGGGTAAAATCTATCGCCGGCAATCGAACGTTTCAGAATATTGTCCCTGGGATTAAGGAACACCTCGTAGTCGCAGCTCATAAATCACCTATTGGGGAATCATATAAAAATACAGAGGGACACATGGGCATATTGGTATTCCACAGTCTACCAACACAATTTGCCAGGGTGAGCAATGGGACTTTGTTGTCAGAATTCTAAAGCATATAGCTCTGCTTTTTTTTCTGTAACCTGACCTCATTTCAAAACCTGGTTTGTTGTCGCCACAATTCTATTTTCAGCCATACTTGCAGATTTACAATTTTGGTCGTTATCATATGCACTGACTTTCCTGGTTCAGTTTAAACTGTTAGAGTTTGTAAGCACAACTCACCATATAAGCCCAACAAAAATACAGTTTTATGAGACCCGGCGCGCCAGCCAATCGGAGTCGACTTTAGAAATTGTGACGTCATTTCTATCAGAAATGTGCTAGCTGTTGATTGGCCAATTTGGCTCACATGGTTTCGTAATACGACAACGGTACGGAATTAAGACCGGATGCGTGCGGAATACGTCCCGACAGTGTCGTTCAAAGTCAAACAAAGGTACATGACCACTTACCATCTTTGTGATGCAAATTATATGCAAATGACACATTACCAGGGTGAGACAGCAGGTAGCGGTGGGAGCGTACTGCTCGATACCCTGGGAGCGAAGTTGCCGTTATTGTATTACAAAAACAGGGCATCCAAATTGACCAATCAACGACTTAGTCCCATGCCCAGTTACCCAGTAGGCACTGTGCATAAGGGCCTGCGAAAAAAAGGGTGGCCTACGAAAATACCACAGTGTGCCATTAAACACACGCACACAACTGGAACAGTTTTCAAGTGTTGGCGTCTCTTTCTTTCATTTTCCACGCTGTTGAGCAGCATGTACATGTACATGTACATGTATGTATTGAATTTATGATTGTCGTTATGAAGTACACGGGCTGATAAGCTTTTGCTCTAAAATGAAAGGTAAAGTGGCCAAGAATTATTCGATGAAAATACACGTATGTGGCTCGAAACACAGATTTTGCTATCCATAGTTCATTCCACTTGGCCACTGTGGCAGCTTGACGAAAGTCGTTCTTTGAAATGCTGACTGAGTGATAGCAACTGTGAAGTCATTATTTTTTCTTATGAATATAAACATCGAGCAAGCTGAATAATCATGGTCCATAGACGATGTTTGCTGCAAATAAAAACACCGCGGACGGACTTCCAAAACCGATGACAGCACACGAATAAACTACTTAAGCGCTAAGCTATCCCAGTATAGCTTACAGGCCTACGTAAAAAGGAATGGCCAGGAAATCAAAAAGAGAATTGGCACTTTGCCAATGATGGAACATTATAAAAAAATCCCTTCTGCATAGTTAAGCGTCCCAACTTTATTCTGAATTCCTATTGGGTAATCGTGGAGTCACCGTCAGTCGAGCTATCACTTCGACACACCTCATACCTTCAATCAACATATAACCAAGAGAAGTCAGTGAGAGAATACAGATATCCACTTCAACGTTAACGTAAGTGCAGCTCTCCGTTGAACTTATATATGCCTTAATTAGCTAAACTTCAGCACGTTCTTTCACGTTAAATTTAGTTTATTGATTGTTTTGTTTCCAAGATTCTGACATGATAGCAAAAAGCTACAAATGATTTTCTTTTTTTTGCCAGTTTGATAGGCGAGATGAAAACCTTTACCATCGTGATGCTTTTGGTGTGTCTGGCTGTGGCCTTTTCTGCAGTAGATGCCTTTCCTGCAAAGAACGCTGAAAGTGAGTGCAGTAGGGACGGTGTCTACATCAGCAGCCAATCCAAGGCTCATTGCACTGAGCATTATTGTGTATGGCAGAGACCTTTGCTTTATTTCAATCCTCTACTCATTGAAGAGCATTGCGGGCCTCGCTTCAAAACTCTAGGGCCTTTCACAGGTTTAGAATTCAATACAGGTTTACGACTAAATACACACTGAGGTCATCCCTTACCAAACTTGACTGCTAAGATAGCAATCAGATAGCAGTTTTATAGCATGTCAGAAGTTCATGTATTGAACCAGTTTTAACTAAGAAAATTGATCTTTAAGACTTTATCAGCCTCGTCTAACATTGTCATGCTTATAAAAGCAATGGCCAGAAATATAATGCAACAATTATCTGCTTTTAATTTATCATGGATGAAGGAATATATGTTCAACATCACATACAACATGAACACTAACATACTCAAAGCACTTGTAGTCCATGATATGATTGGCTTATATTGGACTTCTAAAGTTAGCAGTCAATGCACCAACTTCTGCAGTACGTCGCGTGAATATTACTCAACCAATAAAAGTCACATTCTCATATAATTTGTGTTCCTATCATACCACGTAGAGCGTGAGATGACACTGATGGATGAACTGGAAGCTCGTATAGGTAAGTCAATTTCTCAGTTAACTTTATGCATGCTTTTCAGTAAAGATAAACAGATGCGGCGAAAACTAGGAGTCGGGCATAACACAATTAATTGTTTGTAATTTTCTGCCTGTGTGCTCCTAGATCCTCAAGCTAAGTTCGCCAAGCTGACTGGTTCAATGCCACTTCAGTCAAATTCGTCTATTCAACCAATTGTCGAACATCATTTTCCCCTTAGTTTGACAGTTAAACATGTGCAAGTTTCGTCTCGTTTGTTTAGGAAAGAGACTGACTATATGCAATCACCATGTCTGTTCGTATGTAGTATGTACTGTAAGTAGTATGCATGTGGCATTTTGTTGAAGTCCCATTGAAATCCAACTTATATCATATAGTTTCAAGATGGGAACTATCATATGATAATGATGTCAAAGGTCACACACCAAGTTCAAAGGTCATCTGAGGTCAAGTTGTAAAAAAGGTTGAAAATGTGAAACTGATCTCATATATGAACAGTTGAAGTCCAATTGGAGCCAAACTTGGATCATAATAAAGCAACATGGCAATATTCATATGATGATGTCAAAGGTCACATACCAAGGTCAAAGGTCGTCTGAGGTCAAGTTGTAAAATAGACTGAAAATGTAAAAATGATCTCATTTGAAAAGTTGAAGTCCAATTGGAACCAAAGGTGTGTCATAGATGCATCATTGGAACCTTTACACGATAATCGCGAAAGCAGGCAAGATGCGCGGCCTTGGTTTTACGCAAAGTAGAGCAGTGCGGGCCTCGTTTTATAACTCTAGGGCCTTTCATAGGAATTACGACTAAATACAGTGGTCTTCATGTACCAACTTCAGAAGTACGCCACATGAATATTACTCAACCAATGACTCAACATCACATTCTTATACAATGTTTGTTCCTATCAATTAATTCCACGCAGAGCGTGAGATGGAACTGCTGGAGCAACTGGAAGATCGCTACAAATGTAAGTCCATTTCTTCATGAATTGTGTGCATGGTTTTCGAGAGGAACGAAAGCGGCAAATCAAAAAGAAGAGAGAGTCAAAAAGAACAAAAATAATTGTAATGTCATTAAAGCTTTCTTTTTGCAATTTAAATTAAAAAATATTTTCAAAGAACACTGCAAAACAGATTTTAACACGGTTTTAGGCAGGGCCACTGGTGTAAAACTTAAAGACGAGATGTCCTATAAAGATATCATGGCATGGTGTTAAATTTGCATCGCAGTTTTGGCAGTGAAGTCATTATAGAACTCCGCGCGAAAGGAAAACCAGTATTGAAGATTGAATTGCTATTTGTATACTGACAATTTATAGCTACTGGCCAGAATATTGTGTATGAGCGATTCCTTGTTTTGCACGTGACACTTGTTTGTAATTGTCTGCCTATAGTTGTGTGCTCCTAGATCCTAAAGCTAAGTTCACTGGTTCAATGCCACTTCAGTCAAGTTCCTCCATTCAACCAATTGTCAAACATAACTTTTCCTCATGGTTTATTTCACAATTAAATATGTCCCATATTTTTTTTTACAGCATGTTCTGCAGTGTGTCCAGCGGGAACGTACTGCCATAGGGCCCGAGGCCAATGCCTTTCTTTTTAATCACTAAATGTAAGAGTGAACAACTTACTCTCCAAAAGAGTGAATCTCTAATAAAAACCACTCCAAACGAGTGAAATTTCCTACTCTTTCGAGGAACCATATAAGGGACCACTCTTTTTTTAGACTGGTCTTTTATGGCTCCTCGAAAGAGTGAAAATTTTACCCTTTTAATTGATTGATTGATTTGAATTTTTGCTTTTTATATACAATGTATACAATGGAAAGTGTCGTGATTTCTCGTGCTCAACACATTAAAATACATTTAAACTTTATATTACAAACATTAAACTACCACATACTTAAATTCCCCTAAAAAACCTCCCTAAAAAAAATCAAAGTCGTTAACAAGACGAAAGAATTATTACAATGTAAGGTGACTTTATTCCATTCATCCCCCTGATCCCCTGAAAAAAACATTAATCTACATATGAACTTTATATTTAAAACATTAAACAACCACATGATTAATTTAATTATAAAATAATTCTTCAAAAAGTCGAAAGTCATAAAAGATTAAGAGATTGCACTGTAAGAATTCCCTTCAGACCCTTATTGCAGTAGGATACACACTGCTGAATCTTTCTGTTTTGCATCTGATTACTCTGTAACGCTTTCCTGATCTCAACATATCAAACAACTTTTGGAGTGGTTTTCAGTCTTTGAGAGTGCTTTTTACAAGCGATTCACTCTTTGGAGATTTTTAAAAACTATTTTAACTATTTTTCATTATGAGAAATATACGGATCGAGGATTGCCATTAAGACGGTAAGTGAAGGTATCAAGTGATTTAGATAAATTTTTCACTGAAAGTCATCTTTGGCAAAGGCACTTCATGTGTCAAAACCTCTGGTGATCAATTTAATAGGGCCCATGAAGTGCAATTTTTGGAAGCTAATTTTGTGTTATTTTCTAATCCTCGTAAGTTTATAAAAAATAACTGACATCCCTTTTTGGTTAATAATACTGAAAAGAGCACTTCTAATTCTGTAAACATTTCCATGCTATTCCAGACAACTGAGGGCGCTGTTGCCGTTTAGTAAGACACTGTTCATATTAGGTGCTTTTCTATTGAAATTGTGAACCCAAATGTGCTCATTGTAAACAGTTGTGAAAAAGTTTGCTCATTGGCTTACTGTTATGAACTGACTCAACAACGAATCTGTAAAGAAAAGAAAGTTTACCACAGCAAAATATCCAAAATTCGGGCAACTTAATGCGCAAACTATTTTTCAACATTGAAGTTTCTGCCTGATATGACATCACGCTTTTGCTGATGAATATAGAAATCTGCATTAGCATCAAAACCAAAAAGGCACCAAAATACTCTTTAAAACGATTAAATATAAATTGAACATTAACCCATTAAATTGAAAACAGCACGTTGCTTGGTGACATTTACTGTTTTATCATCAGGCAAAGGGGAACTTAAAATTGAAAGCATTAAACACATGTACAGAGGAACACAGTAGCTTTCACCAACCACGCTGCTTATAGGTCGTGCTTACATTGTGCTCATAGAACTACAATTTAATTATTAAATTACTATTTCTTGGCATGGATGTGGTAATTATACGGTTGCGGCTCATGGATATTAACTTAAGATAAGTGTGGCCTTTGCTGTGCTTACCGCTTGCGGTCACCGTGAAACAAACAGAGGCTCCTAAGCAGATAATCGTGTGCTTGGCAGCGTCATAAAATTGGGCCATGCACTTTCCACTGTGCAAGTGGAAGCATACTACAATTCGCCGTGTGGATGAGTCTGCGCATATACGTGAATTTAAGCAACACTTTGCGTTAGAATCATTTGAATATGCAAAAACAAAACAGAAGAAATGAAGCAATGTCTATCCGTGTTTCTATCATTATTGCAGTTATCCGTATGTGTGAAAACCTTTGTATTCAGCGGCCATCTTTGTTTTCAGTAATAAATGGGCAAAGGTAATAAATGGGCAAAGGAAATAAATGGGCAAAGGTAACAAACTGGCAAAGGTACTAAATGGGCAAAGGTACTAAATGGGCACAGGTACTAAATGGGCAAAGGAAATTAATGGGCAAAGGAAATCAATGGACAAAGGTACTAAACGGGCAAAGGAAATTGAAGGGCAAAGGAAATTAATGGGTAAAGGTAATAAATGGCAAAGGTAATAAATGGGCAAAGGAAATACATGGGCGAAGGTTATAAATGGGCAAAGGAAATACATGGGCAAATGAAATGGGCAAAGGAAATAAATGGGTAAAGGTACTAAATGGGCAAAGGAAATAAATGGGCAACTTAACGGGGTCTACTCACGCGTAGCCAAGCGGAACCAAAAAACGCACCTCAAAGATGGCTGCAATGCAATGGATATATTGGCACGTTTCTCAATTTTGTCTTTTATTTTCCCTGAGGAGATCCTGATATTTTAGATCACCATTTTTGTAACCGTGCTTTTCACCAAAGGGATTCTTAGCACGACTGCTGATTTTGCATCTTTCCCCTGTCTTTGTAAATTTCTGCAATCGTGATGTCCGTTTTAAAGTTCTAAATCAGTTGTTTCTTTCTTTCGTATTTCATTTTTTTCACAGAACCCGGCATGTGGCCCGACGGATTCTGAATCGGTTACATTTTGTGGTTGTGGGTGTTTTTCTTATAACTGAATTACTTTGTTTTTTGATTTAGGCCCAATTTTATGCTAATTTGGGAAGCGCTTTCTATTTATATATACGCTCAAGTAAAAATAACGTAAAGGCCCTTTGTACGTACAGTTACAATGTAAGGCAATGGTATAGACTTGTAAGATCAATATAAACCCAGTGCAGTTATACAATCACAATTAATACCCAAGTTGAAAAAATGTCTCCAAAACAAAAGTCCGTATAACTATTCTATAAGCTTCTCCTGAACCGTTTAAAAACTCTTCTTTAACTTCTTTTATTAAACTTAAAGTAAAAGAAATAAATGCCGATGTTAGAATAATGCTGTATCCCAAACACATTACTTCCCCGATCAAATTATGTATTTTATGTGGACCATTAAATCACTCATAATGCGTATAACAACCTCATCTTATCAATTATATTCAAAAGTGAACAATGAACCAATTTTACGAGAACTTCTCGATCGGGAGCAAAATTATTCATTTTCTTTGCTAGTGTGTGTTACTTGAACTGTTACATTGGAATACCCCAAGTGGTAATTGCAAAGCATTGAACGTTAACTTTAATGTGGAGGGAAAACAACAATTTTTAAACAATTTGTACGCTTTCCTTTTTTTCTTCTTTTGGGTTAATTTTAAATTGAAGAAATCTATATTTTGGTGATTGGTTGCAAATTAAATCTTGTCAGTTCTTGTTGTCACGACAATTACGTGTGTATCTGATAAGTCTTTATGAATTCGTGTCCTGCTGATCAACCAATTGTTACTTTTTCATGCGCATCGTTACTCTTGCACCCCAGGGTGGTTGTATTTCATTTGGTTTGCCAAATCTTAATAATATTCGCTAATTTCTTCCGATACAAAGGTGATTCAAGGCAGAAGCGCACCCACCGGGGGGTGGGGGGGGGGGTGGTAAGGGGGTATCCCCCCGCACTTTTCGACTGCCCTTTTCCATTCAAGTGCCCTTTTCACAGGTGTTTACCCCCCCCCCCCCGATATTTTTAAAAATAGCCTTTTTAAACAAGTGCCCTTTCAAACAAGCTGCATTTTTATACCAGCGGCCTTTTACTGGTGCCGTTTTCCGAAATTCGCACAACCGCCGGCAATTGTGCCGCTATTAAGAGCGACATCTGTTGTCCGATAGTGTGCATGATCGTCCAGTTTAAACAGCCCCCCATTGGAAGATGGTACCAGCGGACTCCCCCCCCCCCCACACACTTTTAGATTTTACAGAGGCCAAGCGTCTGAAGAAAAAAACCTGTCTACATTTCAGCACGGTTGTGCGAGTGCCCTTTTCACGAAAGTTGTACCCCCTCTCAAATAAAAATGACCTTGCTAGGCCTCTGTAAGGTCCTCAGGTAACCCTGTCCCCTGTCATTTTAGTTCCGGTAAACTTGCCATGTGTCATCTGAAATGTATAGACTCTTATGGAATCGGTGCCTTTTAGTCCGTGGGACGAGGCCTTTTTTTCGCTCGTTACGCGATCTGGTTTTCCGAATTATTTTCCAATATTTCTCATTCCATTGATCAAAAATAGAAAGTGCTAACAAACCACGTTCCCGCATTCCTGGGTGGTTTGGGACTTCACAAATGAATTTTAATTAACATCAAATTCGAGGTTGCAGCCAAAAAATCGCTAGACAAATATAACGCCCGAGAGAGGATAAAAATCAACCAATAACGTGCAAGATTTGTGTTGCGTCGCCAAAGAACAAATCAAATTGCACGTTCTATATACGTCGACAAGAGGCGAGTCCAACATGGCGTCGTCGGGTGCAAGACTGCGCAATAGCCGTAGCCTTGTTGCCATTTTGTGATTGGACAATAACGACGTTGTGTTCAGTGGACGTACGTATCATGTACATTACGTACGGGCGTGTACATACTTATACAAGACCAGATCTTGTAGGATTTTTTTGTGACATATACGCAAAGGAACAACTTTATCATTTCACAAAACCCATATAGTCAGGCAGCTTAGGCCAGCTTTTGGAATGTGGACATTCAGGACAAAAGCGCCAAATTTTCCATGCATGCTCCTTATCGCCTTAGCTTTCAATTTTTGAAAGGAACCAACTTATCCAATAACAATATGGCGGCCATCTTGGATTTTAAAGATGGCTGCCATTGAAAACCTATTTTTACCCATATCTCATCTTCTAAGCCACTTAGGATTAAAGTTTTGGTGTCTAAACATACATTTTCAAGGTCAATAAATGCAACTGTACCATTTGGGATAGTGCCAAATGGTTTGTATGTCCACATACAGTATTGTTGCCATCTTATTTTTGAAGATGGCCGCCGGCATTGAAAACTACATGTATTGCATCTTTAATCCACTTATTAACATTGAAATCTTACTGTCTAAACATATATTTTCAGGGTCAAAGAACGCAACTAAACCATTTGGGTTAGTGCTAAATGCATGGTTAATTTGTCCAGATACATTGCAGTGGCCATCTTGGATTTTAAATACATTTTCGGGGTCAAGGAATGCAACTATACCATTTATGACAGTGTAAAATGTTCAGGCTGTACTATCAATATTGGAGTGTAGGGGTGATCTGGATGGATAGCACCTTTGGCCATGAGCAGCCGCCCTATGTTTATGGGGGCTCTAACCTCTGGTTCCACTAGTTCACCCTAGCTCATGTATGGCTCCACGGAACTGCTTGACGGCAGTGGCCACACCCTGGCTCCTGACCTCGGCTGGTCAGCCAAACAACATGAGTGAACCTGCATGGTGGACTTCTGCAGGTGAGGGACTTTCCCCTCCAGTACACATGTCCACATGTCAGCTCAACAGCAGGGGCTGGCAGCTGCAATCATAGCGGTGCCACTTTCCCCATGTATAGGCCTAAGTGTCTCCGGTATGCTGTGGCCGACCATCAAGCGGAGGAACTCACTTCTGAGTCAACGGTTGTGGCCATCAGACGTAGTTAGTTCGTCACTGCGGGGCAACCTTTCTTCATCCCAGCCGTCACGCTATGCGTTCCGCTGGTCCAGATGAATGCAAGGTCCAGAGGAGAGTGTCTGTCCTGGGCAAGCATTCACTCTCAATCAACGTTTGCCTCGGCGCTCGGCGTCCCACAATCATGACTGTACGGCTTGATCAGAATAAGCATCCGGCCAGTCGGGGGCCGCCCTTTTTGGGGACTTCCGTTGCCCGGCAAGGACTGCGTTCCAGGCAGGCGCGTCCGGGTCGTCATCCTGCTACTGCCTCTCTCGTGTTAGCTTGTTGGAATGTTCGCTCCTTGACTATACACACTCATCGCCAATCTTTTTCACCAAGAAAATCTGCGATAATTGATCTTGAACTTACTCGCTTGGGCATAAATGTGTGTGCTCTCAGTGAGACCTGGCTTACCGGTAGTGGCTCAGTCCGTGAGGCTAGCTTCTCATTCTTTTGGTCTGGTCACCCCGACACTGCAAGACCTATGCATGGAGTTGGCCTGGCAATTCAGAACTCGCTTCTCCCATGTATCCAACAAACTGTCTCCCACTCATCCCGTCTCATGTCCATGCGAATTAGCCTTAGGAGTGGTCTGGTCACTGTCATCTCGGCATACGCTCCTACTCTGATGACTACTTCTGAGGAGAAGGATGAATTCTACCAACTCCTCGACAATACTTTGCTCAGCATTCCAGCTGGGGATAACGTGCTTGCCGGAGACTTCAATGCACGCATCGGATCTGATTACAGGTCATGGTAATTGGCCCCACCGGTGTGGGCAAAATGAATGACAACGGGCAGCGCCTTCTCGACCACATTATCGTCAGGAAACGACAGCTGTGCGGTGTCAAACAATGTCGTAGCATGCACTCAGCAGACTGTAACACTGACCATGCCCTTGTCCATAGCAAGCTCAGAATGCATCCCAAACAATTTCACACAGCTCAGCCGAAGCCAATCCCTGCAGTTAACACCTCTGCTACCCGTGCAACAGCCGCGTCACCAAGTTTTGTGAGCTCCTTACCGATCGTTTTGGCTCATCTCCCACGCCTGACAAGTCTGGTCCCGCATGGTCTAGATTCAAGTCTTCAGTCACGGACTGCGCTCTTACCGCCTTTGCTCGACGTACTCGAACACAATCCGACTGGTTCCGTGATAGTGCTGACATCCTGCTCCCGGCTATATATAGAGGCCAAACGAACTGCCAGAATCAAAGCCACCGTAATTCGTACCCGTTCTTCGGTGTCTGTGCTCCGTGCTGCAAAGAGTAACGTTAAACGCCTTGTCCGTACCGCCCTCTGCCGTTACTGGTCTGGTCTCAGTGCCCACATCCAACACTGCGCTGACTCTGGGGATCTTCGTGGCTTGTACAATGCTATTAAAGATGCCATCGGTCCTACCCCAAAGAAGAGTGCTCCACTGCTGTCAGCTTCTGGCATAGCTATTACTGATCCATCAGCACAGCTTGACCGCTGGGCAGGGCACTACAGCTCTCTCTCTTTGCTAGCGATGTAGAAGTGTGCTCCGATGCATTAGCCTTTCTGCCACAACTTTCCGTCCTGCATGAGCTTGACTGTGCCATCACCTTGTTTGGAGTAAAACGTGCAATCAGTGGGCTTAAAAACAACAAGTCCCCTGGTGCAGACGTCATTCCTCCTGAAGTCATGAAGTGCGGTGGTGCTGCCCTGTCAACTGAGCTTCTTAACGTATTCCAACTCTGCTGGCACTCACGCTGTCTACCACAAGACCTAAAGGATGCAAATATTATTACTCTCTTCAAAAACAAAGGTAGCAGACAAGATTGTAACAACTACTGAGGCATTTCCTTGTTGAGCATAGCCGGCAAGGTTCTCGCCCGTGTACTACTTCCTAGGTTACAGGTCATCGGTGATAGAGTCCTCCCAGAGAGCCAGTGTGGGTTTCGTGCCTCCCGCTCAACTGCTGATATGGTTTTCTCCCTTAGACAGCTACAGGAGAAGTGCATTGAGCAACTACGCCCGCTCTACGTCGTATTTATCGACCTGACGAAGGCTTTTGACTCTGTAAGTCGCTCAGGCCTGTTCTCCATCTTGAAGCGCCTGGGCTGTCCAGACACACTACTGTCCATCCTCGTAGCTTTCCACGACGACATGCAAGCCACAGTTCAATTCAATGGCCCAAATCTGGAAAGTTCCCGATCCTGTGCGGTGTCAAACAAGGATGTGTGCTTGCTCCCACCTTGTTCGGGATCTTCTTCTCGGCTCTACTCCTGCGCGCCTTTCCTGACCCTTCTGGCGTTTTGCCACATTCCCGAAGCTCAGGAAATCTATTTAACCTTTCTCGTCTCCGTGCCAGGACTAAAATTAGACGTGTTCTCATTACAGAACTCCTGTACGCAGATGATGCTGCTCTTGTCGCCCACAGTGAATCCTACCTTCAATCCCTGTGTTATTCCTTTGCCAAAGCCTGCTCAGAGTTTGGCATGCGGATCAGCCTCGGCAAGACAGTTGTCCTCTCGCAAGGTTCCATAGCTCCTCCCCTGATTTCCATCAACGGGTCTAGCCTGAGCGTCGTTGATGAATTCGCATACCTCGGCTCAATCATCTCCAGCAACAATTCTCTTGATGCTGAACTCGATTCCGGCATCGGTAAAGCTGTAACCACATTCGGCCGTCTCCGCCAACGTGTTTGGAGCAACAAAAACCTCTCCATCAAACTGAAGATCAGCGTCTACGTTGCCTGTGTACTGAGTGTCCTGCTGTACTGCAGTGAATCATGGACCACGTACCGTCGCCAAGAACGTCGTCTCAACTCCTTCCACTTCCGATGCCTTCGTTCCATTCTTGGCATCTCCTGGCGTGATCATATCCCAAACGTTTCCATTCTGCAGCTCACCGAAACTGCCGATATGTTTTCCGTGCTGAGACAGCGCCGCCTTCGGTGGGTCGGTCATGTGCACAGGCAGGCAGATGGACGAATCCCCAAGGATCTCCTCTACGGAGAACTTGCCGACGCTCCTCGCCCCCGCGGTCGACCTAGACTGCGATACAAAGACGTCCTGAAACGCGACCTTGCCTCTTTTGGGATACCACTTACTACTTGGGAGTCAACTGCCAGCAACCGTCTCTATTGGCGCTCTGCTGTCTACAACGGTTTATCCTCCTCAAGACAACTTTACATTGATGATTGTGAGAGACGTCGTCTCCATCGTCGTTTGCGACGGGATGGGCCATGATGATGATGACTAACAATATTGTGGCCATCTTCGATTTTAAAGATGGCCGCCAGATAATAATTGCATTTATTGATATCTCAGCTACTACCCCATATCAAATCACAGTCTAGGTGTCAAAACATACTTTTTCAGGCTTAGGAAATACAACCCTTTTATTCAGAAGAGACCAAGATGATTTTAGTTATACACACAAAATAGTCAAACTGAAGATAAAATCTCTAAGAGAATACCGTTGATAATATATACTGCAGTCACCAAAAACACTGTATGAAGTAAAAGTAAAACAACATTACGTGAGAATAAATGTCATCGCTCACAAAACTTCACAGTATAAAAATGCTCGCCTAAGTTTTACAGCTGCAACCGCAGAGTTTATTGCACTAAGCAAGGTGTTGCATGCATGTCTTGCACCGCATACACTTTGATTCTTGAAGCCACATTAAGTAGTTCACTGCAGGCTTTGGAGGCCACGGGTAACATGGTCCAGAAAGGAACCCGTTACTGTTTTTGTTCATGTTCGAGTGCCTGATCCTTAATAGGCTTGTTCCCGTTGCTGAAACATCCCTTATCCCTCAGCAACCTGGATTGCGACATTGCAAGTCAACAACAAGCCAACTCTTACTCTGGCACAGCAAGCTGAGGATTGGTTTCAAAACGACAAATAAGTGGAACTATTTTTGTGGATCTTTCGGTCACATGTGGCCTGAATCTAGTACATTGGAGTTGTAAAAACAAGATTTATTTTCATGTGGCCTGAATCTAGAACCTTGGAAGTTGGAATTTGGAATGTGTCTTATGTAGAGGGCAACACAATGTACTTTTATTGAGGCTCTCATACCCAACATTCCGGGGATAGGTGAGCTAGCCAAACCATGTTTTGTTGAGCCTGTGACGTTTAAATAATTAAGCCACACCTAGTTTGTCATTGGTCAATGGGGCTTACGTAATACTCAATGTCAATTTTAAATAGGCAAGGAGAAGCCTGAGTGGACAGAATAAACTTATCATGTTAATTTATGCATAGGACTAGTTTTATTTTGGGTATACAAGCGTGGGCAAATGTAAGAAAAAGGAGTTGCTAAGAGAAATTCCGAGTAGAGGGCAGTGGCCAGACTCGAAGTGTTTTTTTTTTTAGACTTGGAAGCCGAGGGAGATAGGGCAATGCATATCCAACCTGCGGCAGAGCTAGTGAGAGCTCATTGAGTCTGAACTAATAAGAGTTCACGAACCAGAAATTCAGCAGTGTATAAGCCAGGAGTCCTTCAATTCCTGTAAGTCAAACTATAAATGAAATTATTGTTGTATTAAACTGTGCTTTTATTTATTTATTTTGTGGGGAACATAATATCACTTTGATAACTGGAGACTAATTTTTATGAGATTTTGGAAAGATTAAGCGTGAAATGTATTGGCTAGAACTTGGCATTAATTTTGTATAAAATACAATAAGGCTTATATTGCATAAAAAAACCGACAAGTGTTGGCCTACGAAGGTGCTAGTTGCGTTTGAGGAAATTTGGCCAAACAACACATAATTTTGTTACGCAGAAATGTTTGGATATTTTGGCGAACAAATTTGATATTGCTTGATTAGTTATTGTACAGTATTAACATATTGGCAAACTGTATAGAGAACACGTCCTTGTTATTGCTATGTTTTCAGGGCTTTTAATCTTGGTTTTGGGATTGCGTCCCCGTGACCAGAGGAGTGAGGCCAGACCGCAGCGGCGGGACCAGAGGACCGTGTGGACTCCGCTGGCCAAGTGGGAAAGCTACGGGCATAGAGCATTTTGCTGGACACGAGACAACAAGAGACACTCGGACACTTCTTTTCTATGCTGTAACTAATATTTGTGATTGTACTAAATACTGGAATTGCCCCTTAATCTGAATTCAATAAGGAATATAAATCGTGTGTATGATAAGTCTGTAAATAAATATAAATATTGTAAAGAGAAGAGTGAAGGCCTAGTTTTCTCTGAGTGTCAGTACTGTTCATTGGATGGTCAATATAACCAAAGGTCCATTTCATGGGGTGGGCAAACCCTGGGATGTGACAGCCGCCTTATAAAAAAGATCTTGGAGTTGACGCAATACCTCGCATTTACGGATCATATCGGAGCCCTTCACAAAGACAGATGCTTCTTTGTTGTTCAGAACAAAACAAAAACGCTGTCGACGGTAAGAAAACGGCCCACATCAAGGCACTGTGCTAGCTTCGTTGCTGTATAACGTCTACACAAAACAAATCATAACTTAATAGACCAGGAAACTGAGCGTTTCATCTATACGCAGACGATCTTTGTGTTAACTTCTCAAAAGATTCCGTTCGAATGCATAGAAGCAGAACTTACCTCAGCACTTAGCCGTCTCTATACTATGAGCGCAACCACCTCCTTGCCAATCTCGCTAAGACCCAAGTCTGCTCGTTCCATCTCAGGAACGTTAACTGCGAAGCCAACCGGCCCCTTAACATCGAATGGTCCGGAACACCATTGGCCCCTTGTAGCCATTCTGGCTACCTAAGGGTGACCCTCCATCGCATCCTGTCATTCAAGTAATCCCCATTTAGTTCCCCGTAATAACATCATAAAGAAATGGAAGAAACTCCAAAAGGGAGCCAAACCACACACCCTAAGATGAACCGTATTGGCACCATGCCATTCTTCAGCAGAGTATGCATGACCCGTCTGGAAGAGATCAACCCATACCATGAAACCTTATCCAGCCTTAAACAACATGCAGTTTGATCACTGGATGCTTGAAATCCACCAACACAAGTAATTTGCATTTCCTCTTCGGATTTCCGAAGGGAAGTTGCCAGCCGAGCTAAGATTTCGTCTAGGACGGCAAGCGTTGGCACAAAAGGCTGAAGTCAAGAAAAGCTTCCTCAGCTATGTCCACTCCTTCACAACATCCAGGGAAGTGACAAGACTCAACACTGGAAGCAACGACTGGTAGCAAACGCCCACCGATTGTTATGGTTATACTATAACAACGACGGAATCCCAACAGGTTCTACATCGACATGGGTTCAATGGAAAAAAAAATCAGCCGGTTGAGAACCACGGCTAGCCGATCACAGACCCGCCTTAATCAAATGGAGCTACAAAAGTGGTTCAGCTGCATGTAGTTGTGGAGAGGCACCGAGTTGTATCACATCCTGTAGTGACAGAGATTTCTACCTGCCCAGATTCAAAGATGGCAGTGATTCAGTAAACAGGCAAGTATAGCCGGTCCCAGGGCGTGGCCCGTCGACAACGCTACTCTTGCCATGGTTGCAGTTTTCAACTACCCGGATCTTCCACCATATGTTGTGTTGCTCAGCTCTACCAGGATCGACGAGGACAAAACTCAAGGAATTATAAATACGGAGACTAACTCTGGGTCCAAATAATGTACTACTGACAACTCAACTGAACATAAGATTACATCGTGAAGCGAACAGTAAATGTTGGGCGTTGTCGACGGCGCCTCTAGACCAACTGCGCCGAGCACAGTACAGTGGCTGACTTATAAAGACAGCCTTGCATAACATGAACAAATGCATAACTTAAATTCAATCGGCCCTGCAGCCGCAGACTATATTCAAAGGAAACACAAGAATGCTTCACAACACTGCCACAACAAACCTATAATTAGCTGGTATCGGCCCAATACCGTACTGTTTACTGGGTCAATGCAATCTTTGAACCTAGGCAGGTAGAAATCTCTGGCACTACACGATGTGATACAACTCTGCTTTTCCACAACTACATGCAGCTATAACCACTTTTGTAGCTCCATTTGATTAAGGCTGGTCTGTGATCGGCTAGTCCTGGTTCTCAAGGCTGATAGTTTTGTAGCACCTGTTGGGAGGTTTTCCGCCGTTGTTATAGTATAACCACGACAATCAGTGGGCTTTTGCTCCCAGTCGTTGCTTCCAGTATTGGAGTCTTGCCACTTCCCTGGATGTTGTGAAGGAGTGGACATGGCTGAGGAAGCTTTTCTTGACTTCAGCCTTTTGTGCCGAAGCTTGCCGTCCCTGGAGGAGGCGATACTCGTCATTTATAAATATTTGGACATCTTAGCTCGGCTGGCAACTTCCCTTCGGCAATCCGAAGAGGAATTGCCAGCAAGGAGGTGCAAATTACTTGTGTTGGTGGGTTTCAAGCATCCAGTGATCAAACTGCCTGTTGTTTAAAGCTGGGTCAGGTTTCATGGTATGGGCTGATCTCCCCCAGATGGGGCACACATACTCTTCTGAAGAATGGCATGGAACAGTTCATCTTAGGGTGTGTGGTTTGGCTCCCCTTTCGGAGGTTGTTCAATTTCTTTATGAACTAAATTTGGATGACTTGAATGACAAGATACGATGGGGGGGGGGGGGGGAGGTCACCCTAGGGTAGACAGGATGCTACAAGGGACCAAGGGGCCAATGGTGTGCCGGACCAGTTGATGTTTAGGGGTAGGTTGGCTCCGCGGTTAACGTTCCTGAGATGGAACGAGCAGCCTTGGGTCTTAGCGAGATTGGCACGGAGGTGATTGTGCTCATAGTATAGAGACGGCTAAGCGCTGAGGTAAGATTTTCTTCTATGGCTTCGAACGGAATCTTTTGAGATGTAACACAAAGATCGTCTTTGTAGATGAAACGCTCAGTGTCCTGGTCTAAATTAAATTGTGATTTTTGTGTGTGGACGTTATACAGCAACTCAGCTAGCACACTGCCTTGAGGTAGGCCGTTTTCTTGCCAACGACAGCGTTTTTGTTTTGTTCAACAACAAAGAACTCTTATTATTAAAGTTTAACCTTATTTAGTTGTTTTTGTAATTCTGTTAAATTTTTAATGTTTAATTTTAATTTGTTTTTAACTCGATTGTACTGCGCCTATGAGCAAAATTGATTTGGATGTATGGCGCTATATACATGCTATTATTATTTTTATTAAGAAGACTCAGTCTTTGAGAAGGGCTCCGATATGATCCGTAAATGTGAAGTGTAGACTGTTACTCCAACTTTATTCGGTGGCTCAAAAATTACTGTTTTATTCTCCTCAAGTTCAATTAACCAAGGTTTTCACGGGAGAATTACACTTATACAATTACGCAACTGTCAACACTTGTAGACCATCACAATTGACCGTTGCGAGAATAAACAGGTGGCCAAATACTGATCTGCTGATGTGAGCAAGTTTCCCTCCATATTGTCCCTCCCTTTCGTTGAATGAGCTATAGTAAAGAGAGAAATGCAATAGAGGAAATTGAATAATATTAACATGGTCCTATAATAGTCTTAATAGCCTCCTAACCCATATTATGAAGCACCCTCATTTATGGTGAAAGGACATAATAACTAAAACTGATGAGCCCACGCAGTAAACACCGAGTCAGCATCCCCATAATATGTATACTGCAGTGTACATTACATTTACATAAACCGGGTGGTAATCCCCTTTCAAAGGTCCCAATATTCCCCCTAAATCCATCTACACCCCCAAAGTCACATCCCCTGGAGCAATAATGGTAAGAATAAGTGATCACTTACCCCACCGAGTATCTCTGACTCCTAAAATAGTGTGAAAATGAACCTTTGTTTGCACCCTGGAAATTATTAAGCCTTCTGGCAAGTTTGTAGCGGGAAAAACGCACGCCCGCAAGCGCTTGCATAAAAATGGAGCGCGCTCTCTCGCGACAGAGCCTGCGTAGCTGCAACACGAGATAATGGGTCAACTCCAAGATCTTTTACTGAATTATATGTGACCGAAAGATCCACAAAAAAGCTCCACTTCCAAACCCATCCTCAGCTGTGCCAGATTAAGAGTTGGCTTGTTGTTGACTTGCAATGTCGCAATCCAGGTTGCTGAGGGGTAAGGGATGTTTCAGCAATGCCAACGGGGACAAGCCTGTGTAGGATCAGGCACTCGAACATGAACAAAAACAGTAATGGGTTCCTGTCTGGACCATGTTACCTGTGGCCTCCAAAGGCTGCAATGAACTAGTTAACTGGGCTTCGGGAATCAAAGTGTATGCACCTTGCTAAGAGCAATAAACTCTGCGGTTGCAACTGTGAGAATTAGGGCGAGCACTTTTAAACTGTAACTTTTGTGAGTGATATTCTCACATAATGTTGTTTTACTTATACTTCATACAGTATTTTCGGTGAATGTATATCAACGGTATTCTGTAAAAGAGATTTTATCTTCAGTTTGACTATTTTGTGAGTAAAACTAAAATCATCTTGGTCTCTTCTGAAAAAGAGTTGTATTTCTTGACCCTGAAAATGTTTTCACATTTGATATGGGGTAGTAGCTGAGATATCAGTAAATGCAATTATTATCTGTCGGGCATCTTTAAAATCGAAGATGACCACAATAGTGTACAAACTGAACAATTGACACTGTCATAAATGGTATAGTTGCATTCCTTGACCCTTAAAATGTATGTTTGGACGCCAAAATTTTAATCCCAAGTGGCTTAGAAGAACCATTACAACAAGTACGCACGGGCGAGGTGACAAACTTTAATGAGCTCTGACATCATCATTTCATTTACATACAGCCAATTACAGCGCGCACTGATTTGGGAAGTAATTAATACACATTTAGCGAATACGCGGTGACCTGATTTAGCCGCGTGCAAACGCAGTTAACAAATGACTATTGGCCAATCAGCATGCAGTTCCGCACGTGAAGAACAAGCTGCACGCGCGTGGCGAGTTGCATGCGCGCGCGCACCCGGCGCACACACAAGCCAAAATTGGGTTATCGGCCGATTACAGTTGATCAACTTCAGATTGATTTATGGTTTTACGAATATTGAAAAGTACGTACATAAATTTCTGTGAATTTCATTCAAATTTGGTTTGAATATTCACTAGAGTTAATAAACTTCGTGAGTGACAGGCAAATAGGGATGTCCCGTATGCCATCTGGCCGAGCGAATCGGCCGCCTAAAACGCATGTATTGTTAATGGATATTCTGATATAGTCAGTGTGCCCGAAGTGCAATTGCTGTCGTTTTGAATTCGAAAAGTACTTACATAACATTTTTCCACAAGCAGAAATATTTGGTTTCTACAGCAAGCAGACAAACTAAATTTACATTGGGTACAGTTACCATGTTCAGTACCCGTTTCTTTTAGGAGTTATGGTTTCAGTAAGTCAAGGGTGTATGCAATTAGCCTATACCCATCTGTGTGTGAATACAGCGCGTATTTCAACGCTGATCGTTTTTATGGAGGATGGCCATTTACTTGTTGTAATGCGGATATTGGTAGATTTAGGTGTTCAATGGCGGCCATCTTTAATATCCAAGATGGCCACCGCAATGTATCTGGACAAAGTAACCATCGAACACTTACCCCACTGTTGCGTTCTTTGACCCGAAAATATATGTTTAGACACTAGGATTTCAATGTTAAGTGGCTTAAAGATGCAATACATGTAGTTTTTAATGCCGGCGGCCATCTTCAAAAATAAGATGGCAACAATACTGTATCTGGACAAACAATCACTTTCCCAAAAGGTACAGTTGCATTCCTTGACCCTGAAAATGTATGTTTCGACACCAAAACTGTATGGCAAGACGGTACACAACCTAAATGGGATCAGTGCCGGCCCTTTCAAGTCAAACCATAATGGCAAGCAAGGTACATAGCCTGAATCGGGTCAGTGTTGGACCTTTCACAGCACACCATATGCATTTGGCCGCCGTATTCACGTCCTAAATACATGTAGTACTAATTCAAATTGTTTAGTTGCGTTCCATGACCCTGAAAATATATGCTTAAACACCAATATTTAGATCGTTAGTGGCTTAAAGATGCAATACACGTATTCGGAGATTTAGGCTTTAAATGGTGGCCATGTTTCAAATACAAGATGGCCACAATACTGTATTTGGACAAACTATCCATTTGACACTATCCCAAATGGTACAGTTGCATTCCTTGACCCTGAAAAAGTATGTTTAGACACCAAAACGTTAACCCTAAAAGGCTTCAGAGATGAGATATTGGTAAATATAGGTTTGTAATGGCCGTCATCTTTAAAACTCAAGATGGCCGCCATAATATGTCATTGGATAAGTTGGTTCCTATGAAAAAATTTAAAGCTAAGGCATTGAGGAGCATGTTCCGGAAATTTGGTGCTTTTGTCCGGAATGTCCACATCCATTCACTAAGCTGCCTGACTATGTCGTTCTTTTAACGGTTTAAATCTCTTTCATTCCGCGTCAATAGATTGTAACGTTTAGCATATCGTGAGGTATGTCTTAGGCTGAGTAAGACCTTATGTCTACTCTTAAATAAACAAGTGTATATGGAGGTCAATGGTCTATTCACACACGCACGTAGGGTTATGCAACTTCAGTGGAGCCATACGCATGTGTACACAGGCCAAATCTTTCGTGAGAGAATCGAAGTACACGCAGACCATAGAGCTATATTGATTTAATATAGCTCTATGACACAGACACGCACACACACGTGTGTAAATGCCGGCAATCGTGGACGCCCCATATTGTTCCTAATCCTCTTTCCTTTGTTTGTACTCTAACTTTTTACCGACAGCTCTCATTGGTTTTGCACACGATTTGAGATCGTGGACGTTCGTTCAATCGTGGACGTATTGTTTGCGCCCCAATTCTTTTGTCCTACGTCCACGATTGCCGGTGTTTACATACTCACCCATACACACGCTTACATGCGCATACAAGTGGGGTACTTCCTTTGTTCTCGTGTACTAAAATTTTGTACAGAACGTTTCTTGGCAACAACATCTCCCTAACTCTGTTCTGTATGGTGCCCTTCCCCTATCTCCACCACCATCAGACAGCGTCGCCTTCAGCTAGCCGGTCACGTTTAACGACATAATGAGCCAGCTAGTCAAGTTCTCCTCTGGAATCCTGAAGCCCCTCGACGAAAAGGTCGTCCCAACATGACCCTGAAAACATCCATCGAGCTCGAAACTGGTCTGAGTGGTCCATCTCTTTCCAACACTATGCTCGACAGGGACAGTTGGGCTCAACTCATCAAGTCATCATGAAAATGAATGAATGCAGAAGAAGAAGACAATTTTGCAACGTCGCACACTTATGTCAAAATGCTCTTATTTTAACCATAGTTGATTTCCTGGGCAGAAATTCGGACTTAATACCCCTTTTCTAAAACCTTTCCATTTGCGACGGATCAACACACCTTGAAAATTCCTAGTTTTTGAGTAAAATCCATGTATCTATTTCGTGAAAAACTTGTTGGGTACCAAAACGGTACCTCGCAAGTCGGTGGGCATTCCTTGTGGGGTACCTCCCATTGTTCCGGTACCCCACAAGGCAGTGGTTGTACACGAACACACACAGTCGTGTTTTGCTATGCTTCCGAGTATCGGCTTTGTGTTTTCGTTTGTTCTCATATCTAAACCTTTCCCATAGACTAAGCGCGCAAACTGGCATTCGAGGACAATGTCTGTCCTCGAGCGTATAACAATACAAGAGCACCCCCACGCACGCACTTGTACCTCTATTGTTCGACCCTTATTCCTTTCTTTTGTTCCCATTTGTCTCCTTAGAAATCTCAAAACCCATAGCGTTTGGGTTATGGGTTACTTCAATTTCTAAAGACAGACTTGTGGGGGTACCATTGTCCATATTGTTGCTCTTTGTTCCCGGTACCCCATAAGTGCCAATTTGTAAGAGCACGGCCTACACGCACAGAGTATAACTAGCGAGTGACGGCTAATGACAAACGCATTGACCATGCCTTCTAGAATCGTGGTTACATGTACATGTATTATATATCGGTTTCACAGAACTGACTTGTTTTACACAGCGAAACTCACTTCTGTTTTCGATGCTGGAATTTTACCACAGTTAGCATTACAAAGGGTAATACAATTATTATTTACAGGCGCAGATCCGGGGGGGGGGGGTAACCCCCCCCCCCCCCCTCTGTCAATTTCGTTTTAAATAGAAATTCATGAACAATAATGCCAGACCCCCCCCCCCCATCCCCGCTCTTACAAAACCAAAACAGTTATACTGGTATTAATATACGCCTGTGCACAAAATACGGACAGAGCCTCCTGAGTTACGGGGGTACTATAGAGTTAATAATCATCGAATTTGAACAGCGCTGTCAATTTCGTTTTAAATAGAAATTCATGAACAATAATGCCAGCCCCCCCCCCACCCCCGCTCTTACAAAACCAAAACAGTTATACTGGTATTAATATACGCCTGTACACAAAATACGGACAGAGCCTCCTGAGTTACGGGGGTACTAAAGAGTTAATAATCATCGAATTTGAACAGCGCCCCCATTGAAAGTATGGTACGAGAGCCCATCCCCGGCCCCCCCCCTCCCAGTCCCCACCCCACCAGCACCACCACCACCTATTGATTATGCGGAGCCAAGTGTCCGGACAAAAAAAAATCTTGTCTACATTTCAGCATTGATTTGCTGATGAAATCCCCCCCTGCAAAAAATCCTGGTTCCACCCCTGATTTATCACTGAAAACCACATGGAAGTTTTCGTTCCTGGAATTGCGGGAGGGATGTTTATTTGTTTGTGTCATTTCTGACCCCGTTTTTTTAGCCCAATTATAAACATTCAGCCTTACACACAAGCAAGTAGCAATACTTCTTTCAATAGAAAAATATATTTAGCAAGGTGTCAGCAAAATAATGAATAAAAGGGAGCTCTCTTGTACTACCTTATACCATGTGACGTCAATTTAAAAATGCATTATTTAAAGCCTTTAGCTAGAGAACTACAAGGCCAATGAGTTCAAACGCTGAACGTACATAGTCAGGTATGTGTGATAAATGAACATTGAGGTGACACTATCATGACGTCATCATCTGATTTTTCATTGATTTTGGGATTTTGTTTTCTCTCATCCGTATATCTCACGAACGAAACATGCTACATTCAAAATTATTTCTGTACAAGGTTTGAAAGATCATTCGTATCTGCATAAAATGTTGGGTAAAGAGTTACGTCATTATGACGTCATCTTAAATGCCTTTTGTAAAGCACACATTAGGGAATGTCCATCCGTCTTAAGACTTGGTAGGTTGTTAGATTATGTGGTTAGTATGCATAACACGGAGTGACGTCATGTTGACGTCAATATTTGGTTTTAAGGATATTTTCTACTGATAGAAGTGTCCCATGCTTCAGTAGTGATTATTCTAAATAGTATATAGAATCATTCAGAAATAAAATATATTTTGTGACCTTCTTTCGAAATTAATCTTAAATATTCCAATTTTGCAGAAAAGCCCATTGTATTGCCATTCAAGTTTTTTTCACCTTCATTATTTGTCGGGTTGACAGCAATGACACAGATTTTTTTTACAAAGGAATTGTTCCTGCTACTTCGATAGTTGAACTTTTGCGACACAATTGAAGGCAAAGTAAATTGTATTATCTATCAGCGAAAGCCCGCAATTGCAGGACTGTTGGTTGCTTGACTGTGTTTTGTTCTGACTCACTTTCCTGTTTAATCTCATCAAAAACATTCCGCCTTGCAAACAAGGAAGTGGTAATGTTTATTTTATTGACTTGCGATACATGAACTCAAAAGAAATATTCTTCTGTCTAAAACGGTCAATATCTCTTTGGGGTTCAGAAGTCCTCAACTGTTATGTGCAATTTAAAATATTTTAGAAAGAATAGAATTATTACGTTGATCTAAAGCAAAGCATAGTTGCCATAACAACTCGACACATGATCTTTATTTCCCAATCACCTTTAAGATGACTGGGCTTTAACTCAATACATTCAAACAAATTTAAAATCAAAAACTTTTCCTTGAAGCACCGGAAAATAAAGTTATAAATATTGCATTAAGTCACTTGATAACATTTCAGACAGAAGAAAATCTAAAACTGTTTGATGGAAGAACTTTTCAGAAATAAGTTCAGACAATTGCGGCGATAAGAAACAGTGTTTTTGTAGGGAGAATATGCCCCGAGGGTACAAGAAAGCGGGGCTCCTGAACCCAACAAGAGAAAGAGAGAAAAGGTGGCTGATTTGGGTGGTGGGTTGGGTTGAAATTTATAGGCAAGTGGTGGCATGGAGAATTGTATTTAGTCCTGTTAATACAGTTCTATGGGTGGTCATAGTTTTGGTGTGTTTTTGTGAAGGGGGAGCTCTTGGTATTTTCTTTGTGTTCCTTGTATTTTTACGACGTTTAGCTTCTTTTTTTAAATTGCAATCCATTTTATTTTTATATTTTTTCTATTTCTGTTATCAATATCGATTTGTATCCGAACATTTGTAATTTTACCTTAAATTGTTATCAGGGGCTTGGATGAACACATCCTCGGGTGACAGTTTTTATACTTTTGTTCATTCATTGACAACCCCTGCTTACATTTTTGATTGCGTCCTTAAACTTAATGTCTCAAGATTTAAAATTAAATTCAAATTAAAAGACGCGACGCGAAGCTACTGCGGACTGCACCACTGCAATGTTAAAACTGTTCATGAACGAGAACCAGTCATTTCTGCGTTCAGTGTGTGAACGAATGGAAACTATCCTCGTCAGTGATCTTCTACAAAATTTTGAGCACCCCACGAGTCTATAAACCCGATTTAACTACGCTCATTCAAAATTTGATGGACCTTTCAGGGTATTTTTTTTATTATTTATCAATATGTCAGCAAATAGTGAATAAAAAGGTACTCTCTCGTGCTAACTCGGGTCATGTTGCGTCATTTTAAATGAGCACAATAAGTAACATAGCTAGACAACTACAAGACAAATTGGGTTGAAACTTTGAACATACACATAACCAGGCAGGCATATGTATTAATAATACATATGCCTACCAAAAGAAGCAGAAGTGTTACTCTAAAGTTAGCGCGAGTGGAACACGGAAAAATGTAGTGCGTCTGTGTCCCACTTTGGCCTCGTGGTATGTGGGACACAGACGCATTACATTTTCCGTGTTCCACGAGCGCGAGCGTGATAACGAATTCATCTTCAGCATAGATATAGAATAAAAAGACTAGATCGGCAGTGCGTACAGACGCCCGTTCTGCCATGGGCGAAGCCATTTCGTAGCGCGTGGGGCATAATTTGCGTTATGCGCACCTTTTTCCCATAGGTTTGTATGGAAAGATATATCTTTATGTCCGTAAAAGTATTATTTTTGACTTTTAGTAGTTTTTTCCTCAACAAAATTCAAAATGGGTTATCAAGCTGCATATTCATTTCGAAGTCCATTTTATTTCTCGTATTTATTTCCCGTTTTTTAAAATGCTGGTGCGCGTTGCTTTAAAACCCTTGCATCCAGTTGTTTCAGTGTTATTTTCTTCATCCACAAACGGAATATTCCTGCAGTTGTTGCGCTGTCCTTTAATTTAAATTCACGGCAGCTTTTAAGGGACAACACCCAGAATAGTTTTGTTCTCCATTGTCCCTCCTCAGGGTATGACATATGCTGTATATCAGATGCAGTTTTGTACTGTTGGATACTGGGGTGCTGGGATGCACGCCCCTCCGGCCCACCTAGCCCTTCACTAACATTACAAAAATGAACAATAAAGTTGTGTTTTTTTGCTCTGGACCTCTTGTGACGTATCCAGCATCTGAAAATCTTCAAGAAGGCGCAAGAATCTCACAATGTTGAACAAAATGGGTACTAAAAGTAGAGCACAATGTAAATAAACTTCAAGAGTTAATTAGGTTATTCAGAAGTCCGGAACATTACGGAGTGTAATTTCATTTCATTCTTAAACCAGTTTTCAGGGGTAATATTATTGTAATTAAAAGTCACTCACATGCCATGCAAGTAAATTGTTCTCATTTCAAAAAGAATAATAATTGTAACACAAATCTCTAAAATCATCCTTTGCAACATTTCACAATTTTCTTAACTAATTCAACGGTAATTTAAAGCAGTTTTTACATTCTACCTTTTGCTTTTATATTGTTTAAAACAATGTCTTTATACATCAGATAAGCTCATTTTATTTGGAGATTTTTAGCAACGCGCACCACCATTTTGAAACGAACAGTAATTACGAGGGGAAAATGAAGCAAACTTCGAGGTGACTACCCAGCTTGAAAATGCATATTGTAGTTTTTTTATTCTATATCTATGATCTTCAAGCAAACTTGACGCACATTAAAGATGAAACGCACGCTGTACACAAAGTGCTTATCCTACAGTATTACACGTGCGTGGTTTGTGCGCGCATCTTGGAATATAGCAAAACCCAGAGTGTGGTATGGACTTATCTATATTGCTACAGAATAAAAATATGACCAATTTTAAAAATGTCTAGTGTTTTTTAAATGTCTAGTAGTCGACAGTCAGCACGAATATGCCCTGGCCGGCGACAGTAAAAACACAAGAACTGGGACCGACCTTTTGGTGCAGGCCCGAATTGAGCAGCGCTGTCACGCCCACTTGATGATTTATCCCTGTCTAGTACGCGCTGAAGCAACGTAGTGATTTGCTCCTGTTGTTTTCCGATCTGTTCTTGTTGTTGTTGCATGCATTTAAGTAACTCCTTTTGCTGCTGAAGCACATTCTGTAGTGCCGTGCCACCAACAGCGTTAACTTCTGCACTTGCAGTGTTAACACTACCGCTCGTTTGATCACAATGGC
Organism: Patiria pectinifera; assembly: GCA_029964075.1. NCBI lineage: Eukaryota > Metazoa > Echinodermata > Asteroidea > Valvatida > Asterinidae > Patiria > Patiria pectinifera. The sequence continues at coordinate 25,926,907 of CM057150.1, read as the reverse complement.
CTATGCCTTGACAGTTTTCCAGTGCGCTACCGGCATGTTCGGCTAGGACCGGGTTTGCATGACTGCGCCTTGATTTCTGTACTTTTTGTAGATCGCGAAAAAGTTCTCTAGCAGCATCGCGCAATTCACTGAATTTTTGATTCGGTTTTTTTTTTTCAGCTCTAAGCGCCGCAGTTCCAGACGCACTGTCTGGTTCCGCGCTCCCGAGACAAATTGCCCCATGAGTAATCGATCCCTCAAGCCAGTAGCGACCCCCTTTTTTCTTCCGATGCAACCTCTAGAACTTTATCATGTAACCGAATTAGGGCCCTGGAGAAGTCCATAAGAGACTCCTCCTCCTGCTGGTGACGTTCGAATAAAGCCTTTTGAAGCCCTTGAACTGTTTGTATTTCCCCAAAGTTGTGCCGCAGTACTTTCTTGATAGCCTTTACGCCGTTACGGACACTCTGGGTGACACTTAACTTCCTGCCGGGCCGTATCCGACAAATGGCTGACCACAACTTTCGCCTGTTCTTCAACGGGGATTTTGCATTGCTGCAAATAAGCATCAACTTCATCTAACCAATCGTCTATTGCCAGATCCCCAACCTTAACAGGTTTCCCACTGAATTTTGAAAGTTTGATAGGACGTTGTGCAATACTTTTTGGTTTGACCCCCTGCAGAGCGTCCGTAAGCCCAGACACCAACCTTGCGATCAAGTCTGCCTCAGCCGTAGCCATGTTAATTTTTGTTATTCCTAGCAGAACACCAAGGGCGCTATATAACTTATCAACCCCTTTCCTTTCACTAGTATATTAACCGTCCTAGGCCTGCACTATATTATAAAACAATAAGGGAATAAATGTGTGCTCCGGAGGTTTTTATCACTCTGTTTAATACCACTTAGAGTCTGGGTGCTGATAATTACCCGAGCCGGAGGCGAGGGTAATTATCAGCACCCAGACTCTAAGTGGTATTAAACAGAGTGATAAATACCGACCGAGCACACATTTATTCCCATTCATAAATACCTTTTCGGTAAAAAAAGATCAAACAATTCATTCAAAAATCCTGATTTTGTTCAGCAAGTTCACTTCATGCTTTTTGAAACATCCCTCTAGCAAAATAATGGAATTTTCAGCTGGCGAGTAAGATGTAAACAACCCTTTTATGGAGATTGACGCGCGCGTAGCATGTTCTGCGCGACATGGACGCGATGTCGCGCAGAACGCACCTGGGGCGTTGCGTTTTGAATTTAGAACTATAAAATTCTGACTCGCTGGTAGTGTTGCGCATGCCTACGTGAGGACTGTGATCGTTCAACCAATAAAACGGTAAGAGGCACTGGATTTTTAGGAGTCCACATTTTATGTGACACTGGAAAAGTGTTTAAGACTGGTCTTAAACACTTTTCCATGTCTATCCATGTCTTTATCATCCGTTTAATACCGGTCACGTGACGGGCTCTCGACCAATAGGAATACGTAAACTGTCTTAGGTATTCATGAATAACGTATCAAAATTTATCCAAGAAATCGATTGCTTAAGTAAAAACACCAGACAAGGCTACCTGAGTCAATCGTACACTTGGACGTTCAGAACTGAAAGTTGACGAAACGACTCTGTCCTTGAACAGTTCAAGGCCGTTGTTCCTCCACGGAGTCCTCTGCTTGCTCCCGAACAGTACGTCCGATACTACTCTTCCGAGGCTCCGGTTATCAGTAGTACAACCAGCCGTTCCCTGCTACTCTAGCCGCATGCCAAGCTTGCAGCTACGCACGCCGTTCGTCCGTTGTTTCACTACGGCGTTCTCGAGGCCTGCAGCTGTCCCCTTCAGCTCTGCACACTCCACTTGTTCCCGAACCGTACATCCGTCAACTTGGCTGTATCCCCCGGCATCAGGTCCACGTCAAGCTAGTCCCGCCTGCACTGCACTGGTCGTGGTGGTCGAGTCAAGGCCCTTGCTGCGCTTGAAACCATCCGAGTGTCTGACTTCATGTACACCCCATCCGTGTTACCATTTGTAGCGGTCTTATGATTAGTATTGTAGCGTTTGACCAATGGGTTCTAAGTGACGAATGTGATATTCCTAGGAGTTTGCCGACAGAGTACTGTAACACAATGACAGACTAAACAACACGTTGACGTGGACGAAAGAAATGTGACCCGGAGACAGTGCCTCAGTTTTTAACTTTTAATCCTCAACAAATCATCAATAGGTCAATCACATTATAACAATAATTGCTGATTATTTGAACACTGATTCACCTTAATTCAAGCAGGGTAGCTGTCCGTCAAGGGAGATTCGGGCTCGGTCCTTTTTGGAAGTCCCGCAGCGCACAACCGTTCCGCTCCAAGCCAGCACAACAACAACCTTTTTCCCGCGCGCGCTACCCAACTTATTACATTAGTCTGCGCTGCTAATCTGCGCATGCGCGCCCGGCCCTACTCTCCGGACGGACAGCGCCACATGTGATAATCGCTACATCACCCCCTTCTATTTCAAAAAGAATGCGTCCCGCATTTAGTTAAAAGAAACGAACAACGTGTAGAAAAGCTAAGGTCTGCTCAGGCATCACTTTCCCAGGACATATTCAGTAGTGGTCTTCATGACAAGGCTGCCTTCTTTGAAGATTTCCACAATCTTGCGCCGACGAACTTCCCGGGAATCAGCCGGCCCTTCCAAGACGGTCTCCGTGGTGACCTGGCGTAAGGGTGATACCCGTGTCACGTGGCTTGACTTCTTTGGTGATGCAACTCCGAAGTGCATCTCGTCGGCTGTCGGATGCAGGTCCAGCGTCGGAGGCGTTTTCTGGATCTCTGGGGTTTTGGGCACTTCGGTGGTCACACCAGCTCGTTCAGGGGTTCGGAGGTCTCGCTGTTTGTTGTGGGTCGTTTCTTCCTGCATTTGTGGCGCATGGAGCTTCTTCAAGTGTCTTCCTAAGTCACTCCGTCGGGAATAGCTGCTCCCATCGCAGAACGGACACTCGTATCTGGTTTTTATGCCATGTTGCTCCGATACGTGACGGTTGAGGGCTGAATATGCTCTGAAGGTCTGACGGCAATCTGTGCACTGGAGGTCTGTTGTTGGACTTGGGGACCTCCTCGGTGACCTGTCCCTGGGGGACCTTTGGCGCGAGTGGTGTCTTTTTGGCATCTGCAGGATGATAAGACCAAAAAGAATGGGAAAATTAGTAATTTATTATGATTGATGGACTCGTTTATGGTTTTGGTTGACCCACTCCCCGTAACGTTTTGGTGGCCACCGCTTCCTACGGCTCGGGCATTCTGGCTGCGAAGTGGCAATTGGGCAGTTATCAGGCTGTTCAACTTCGCGCTGCTCCTGCTTGGTCCCCACTAATTTCTTGGCCTGCGACTTTTTAGCCTCGTCAATGGTGGCGTCTTTGCTGCCGCTCTTCCCTGTACAGCTTGGCTGTTTTGGTGTCCCTGTACCGGATCCATCTGAGCTCCCTGGCTGCAGATGCTCTTCAGTAGCAGACGCGTTGACTGGGCCCTGAACTTCTTTGGGGCCGCTGTTTCCACAAGTAAGCCTGCCTTCCCACCACGACTTGTCACACTCTCCTCCAAATCTCTTCAGTCGGTCTATGTGTACAATCTTTGGTTTGTGCCGTGGTCCCTTCTGGATACGTACATTTACATCGTTGATGCATTCAGTTACAATGTAGGGCCCGTCCCATCGCGATTGGAGTTTAGGGGACAGTCCAACAGTTCTGGCCTCTACAGCCAGCATCACGGTGGTTCCAGGAGTAAGCTGCTTCTGTTGGTGTCGTAGGTCATAATTTCGTTTTTGATGCTTGGCAGCTTTGTGCAGATGCACCCTCGCCCTCTCGTGGGCATCACGGAACCTTTCCCTCAACTCTACTACATAGGGCGTAACCTCCTGGGGCTGTTCTGGAGATCCCAAAATGAGGTCAACAGGCAGTTCAACTTCTCTGCCTAGTGTGAGGAGATTTGGAGTTTCGCCAGTGCTGCCGTGTTGCGAAGCACGATAAGCCATCATTACCAGGGGTATGTGGCGGTCCCAATCTCTTTGATTCTCGGCTACGTAGGCACTAAGCATGTCTTTTAGAGTGCGGTTAAACCGCTCTACTTGACCGTCGCTCTGGGGGTGGTAGGGACTCGTCCGTGTTTTGTCTATGCCGAGGATTGCGCACATTTCTTGGAACAACTTGCTTTCAAATTGCCGGCCCTGGTCACTGTGTACCTGTCTGGGAACACCGAATCGGCAAACAAATTCTCTGACGAAGACTCCAGCAACTGTCTCGGCTGTCACGTTCTGCAAGGGGAAAGCTTCTGTCCATTTTGAAATAACAAGAATCCACCTGTTCTCTCTATGTTCTGTAATTGGGAATGGTCCCGTGATGTCCAGCGCGACCCGTTCCATGGGCACCCCGGAGATTTGTTGTTGCAGTGGCGCCCTGGTTTTCTTGGGAGGCGGCTTGCGTCGAGCGCACTTCAAACATTGCTGACACCATCTCGTGACGGATTCCTTCATGTTTTCCCAGTAGAACCTTGACTTTACTTTCGCGTACATCTTGTTAATTCCCAAGTGTCCAGCCGTTGGGCAGTCGTGGAGTTGTTTCATCACATCTTCCCGGAAGGCCCATGGTACCACCAGAAGCCAGCGTGAATGTGGTGTGTCCTCCTCCCATCGCCTGTATAGTACACCGTCACGAAGTTGCAACTGTTGCCACGAACACCACAGCGTTTTGAGCCACGTTCCTTCAGCCGACACGTCTGCCCATGACGGTTTAGGGGTTCCATTTTCTAGCCAGCCTATTACTTTGCGCAGGGTAGGATCCTCCATTTGCTTTCCCCTCATTTCCTCAGAGGTGCACCCATGTACCAAGCAATGTGAAGATATTTCTCGTATAATGTGGTCGTGGCGACTGTCATCTGGTGGTGCGCTACCAGGTTCACACTGTTGTGTCTTGTCCGGATGCCCCTCTGCCTTGGGAGATTCCTTACTCAACATTCCCCGGCTTTGTTGTGGTTACGTTTCGGTTTCCTTTTCCTTCTCCTCTGACTTCCTTGACTCTGAGCCCTCCTTGACTTTTTGCTGGTCTACGTGACACTGGACATTATGCCGCATTCTGGACATCGCGTCGGCATTACCATGTTTCCGGCCTGGTCGATGCTCGATGTCTAATTCGTACTCTACAAGTACTTGAAGCCGCCTGGCAATTTGTCCTTCTGGCTCCTTAAAATTAAAAAGCAAACGGAGCGACCCATTATCTGTTCTCAAGAGAAACTTCTGTCCGTAAAGATATGGCCAAAAGTGTTTGATGAAGTACACCACCGCCAATAGTTCCTTTCTAGTGATGCAGTAGTTCTGCTCAGGTCTTGACAAAGCTCGACTCGCATAGGTAATAAAACGTACATGTCCCTCTTGTTCTTGACTGAGCACAGCCCCGATGCCATAGCTCGCGTTGGTGTCGAGTATGAATTTGCCTTTCGGATGGGGGTATGCAAGAAAAGGTGCAGAGGTAAGATGTTTCTTCAGCCGTTCGAATGCCGACTGGCAATCATCCGTCCACTGGAAGGTCTTGTCCTTTTCAGTCAGTTTGTGTAGTGGCCTAGCGAGTTCTGCAAACCCGGCTACAAACCTCCTGTAGTAGGACGCTAAGACCAAGAAACTCTGTACCTCTGACGTGCTTTGGAGTACAGGCCATTGTTCTATCTGGCGTGTCTTACTGGGATCAGTCTTAACCCCTTTGTCAGAGACTATGTGCCCCAGATATAACACCTCCCGTTGGAGCAACTGGCATTTCTCTGGTTTGAGTTTTAGGTTGGCCTGCCTGATGCGATCAAACACCAACCGCAGCCGCTGTATGTGTTCACTAAATGACCCGGAAAAAATGATGATGTCATCCAGGTATACCAGGCACATCTGCCACTGAAGCCCGCGTAATATTCTCTCCATCAGACGTTCAAACGTTGACGGAGCGTTGCAAAGCCCGAAGGGCATGACGCGGAACTGATAAAGACCCCAGTGGCTGGCGAAGGCTGTCTTCTCCTTGTCTTCTTCGTTCATTGGGACCTGCCAGTATCCGGATGATAAGTCTAATGTTGTGAAGTATTTGGCTCCCGCTAGGGTCTCTATTGAATCATCGATGCGGGGAATTGGGTAGGCATCTTTCCTAGTTATTGCATTAAGTCGGCGGTAGTCCACGCAAAAACGAACAGAGCCATCCTTCTTTCGGACTAGCACTATGGGTGAAGCCCATGGTCCAGATGCAGGTTCTATGATGTTTGCTTTCATCATCTTGCTTATTTCTGTTTCCGCTGCCTCCCTCTGAATCATTGGCAACCGGCGAGCTCCTTGTTCGATAGGTTTTGCGTTAACCCGTGTCGATTGTGTGTTCTGTGAGTGTCGTGAGCCCAATATCTCCCTTGTATTGAGAGAACAGGTTCTGGTATTCTTCTATCAGTTTGACAGTCGTGTTGTCTCTCTTTCATGTAATTGTGTTGAGCCACGCTGCAGCATGTCATGGAGACTTGCCGGGAGCCTATCTATTTGCAGCATTTTGGTTTGCTGTACCTCCACCAGGTCGACCCTCTCCGACACTAAACAAGGTGTTTTGTCGTACTCCTGGCATGGGATATGCTGTCCTAATGCATCTATCTGTTGAAAAACGCCTGCGGCTGTCCCTCTTTGAAGAAAGATCGGTTCATCTGTTGGGTTTGAGATGCGCAGCGGTACTCCCAGTGTTCTGGACTGTGTCACTACCGGCGCCCAGAGCATATTGGTTTTTGTAAGGAAGCTTTGAGCGGGCTCCACGATGCCGTAACTCAATGCGAAATTCTTATTTGTCATTCTGCCTTCCACGATAATCTCGGAGGCTGGTGGAATTTTAACTGTGTCTCTGATAGTCACTCTGCAACTCTGTTGTCGCTCCCTTGTATTCTGCAGTGGCACCTCTGTGTTTCCAACTTGCAGACTTTTGCACCCGACATCAACCACACAACCTTGTTGCTGCATAAAATCCAACCCCAGGAGAACATCATTATGAATGTCTGCTACTACGACGTTATGGCGAAATGTTTTTCCGCCCATTAGGAGCTCAACCGTCGTCTCTCCATGTACTTTCAACAGGGTGTCGTCTGCCAGGTACACCTGTACGGTAGACTTATTGATGTCAGGTCTGGAACACTGGCTCATTCGATGAATCACCTTTTCGGACAGGATGGACACCGTTGCCCCTGTGTCGAGAAGCATTTGAGCATCAACTCCATTTACTTGTCCAAGTATGTGAAGCCCAGCGCCAACTTGAAATGCCGTTCCGCTAGAACACAACTTTTGTGTGGACCCTTCCTTCTGATGGACTGACCCCCGGTCCTTGGAACCAGTCCTTACATGTTTTCCTGGTCCGTGCTCCTTGTCTCGGCTGTCAGTCTTTTTGGACAATCCTTCTTGAAGTGGCCAAAGTCTCCGCACTTGAAACATCCTCTTCTGTCTTTGAGAGAACGACTCTGTTGTGTTAGGGCCTGGATCTGTTGCACTATTAGTTCCAGTTGGTTTTCTAATTTTGCAATTTTGTTATCAGGTACTGGGTTCATCTTTGCCGCCATGGCGCTTTCCACATCGCCTCCAACAACCCTGACTCTTTTGATGCTGTTTTCCTTTTCCGCGGTCATAATGGCCTGAAACTCAACAGCAGCAGTTACCGCTTCTTCCAGACTGCCCGGTCGCATTTGAAGGATTCGCGTACGTGTTTCGCTGTCTGTAAGTGCATCCAAGAAAAAGTCCCTCGCCATTGTTGTCTGCGCGGCAGCTGGAAGTTCACTGAATGTCTTGTCCACCAGCAGACGGACATCCTGGGCTAGCTCTGAAAGGGACTCTCCGCTTTTCTGACGCCTATTCTTTAGCTGAATTCTGTGGAACTCTTTACGTCCATCCGGCTCAAATCTCGCTTTTAAACCATCAACCAGGCTTTGGTATGTGGTTCCGTCCTTTGGCATGCCCTGGAACACTTGTTTAGCTGCACCTGTAAGGGAGACGGCCAGAAACTCTGTCCTCTCTCGTTCTTCCCATTTATTAATGTTTGCACACATCTCAAAGTGCCTGTGGTATGCCGACCATGACGTTTTCCCATCGTAGCGATCTGGGCGCATGACTGGTCGCTCTCGTACAGATCTTTGCTGCAGAGTTGCCTGGTTGGATGTATCGGGGACTGGCGCAGGGAGTCCACATTTCCTGTAGTTGGTGTTCGGAGGCAAGTTAGCCGGTGCACCGACGGGTAAACCAACCGGTATGCCGGCTCTCCATGCAGCGGCAGTCGGTGCACCGAGCACCGGTGCACCAAGGGATGCATCTGGATTCTGAGCTGTCCATATTTGTTCACTTCCTCGCACAAGTCCTGCACCATGCGTGGCCAATGGTGCCCCCATAGGTGCACTGGTATACTGCATCTGTTGTGCCGCAAAGGACTCCGGCAAATCGTGGCCATCGGTTCCCTGGTCGGTGCACCGATATACGGCATCTGTAGTTGTGCTGCCATTGACCTCTTTGGATCCATCTCCTTGTGCCCCGGTGCCGACGGCTGAAGCCGCTCAGCGCTTCCTGCACCATGCGCCGCCATCGGTACCCCGGTCGGTGCACCGACATACGGCGCCTTTTGCTGTATTGCCATTGACCACTTTGGATCAATCTCCAGGTGCCCTGCTGCCAACGGTTGAAGCCGTCCCGCGTTTCCCACACCCTGCGTCTGTTGCTGAAATACCATTGACCACTTTGGATCAATTTCCTGGTGCCCCGGTGCCGACGGTTGAAACCGCTCCACCTTTCCCGCACCATGCGCCGACATCAGTAGCCCGGTCGGTGCACCGATATACGGCGTCTGTTGCTGAACTACTATTGACCGCTTTGGATCAATCTCCTGGTGCCCCGATGCCGACGGTTGAGACCGCTCCACCTTTCCCGCGCCATGCGCCGCCATCGGTACACCGGTCGGTGCACCGATATACGGCGTCTGTTGCTGAACTACCATTGACCGCTTTGGATCGTTTTCCTGGTGCCCCGGTGCCGACTGTTGAAACCGCTCCACCTTTCCCGCACCATGCGCCGCCGTCGGTACACCGGTCGGTGCACCGATATACGGCGTCTGTTGCTGTTGCACCATTGACCACTTCGGATCAATCGCCTGGTGCCCCGGTGCCGACGGTTGAGACCGCTCCACCTTTCCCGCACCATGCGCCGCCGTCGGTACACCGGTCGGTGCACCGATATACGGCGTCTGTTGCTGTAGCACCATTGACCACTTCGGATCAATCGCCTGGTGCCCCGGTGCCGACGGTTGAAACCGCTCCACTTTTCCCGCACCATGCGCCGCCATCGGTACACCGGTCGGTGCACCGATATACGGCGTCTGTTGCTGAACTACCATTGACCACTTCGGATCAATCGCCTGGTGCCCCGGTGCCGACGGCTGAAACCGCTCCACCTTTCCCGCACCATGCGCCGTCGTCGGTACACCGGTCGGTGCACCGATATACGGCGTCTGTTGCTGTACTACACTTGACCACTTTGGATCAATCACCTGGTGCCCCGGTGCCGACGGTTGAAACCGCTCTACCTTTCCCGCACCATGCGCCGCCATCGGTACACCGGTCGGTGCACCGATATACGATGTCTGTTGCTGTACTTTACTTGACCAACTTCTATCAATCTCCCGGTGCCCCAGTGCCGACGGCTGAAGCCGCTCCGCGTTTCCCGCATCTTGCGCAGCCATCGGCACTTTGGTCGGTGTCTCGGACGGCGCCCCGTTAGGTGTTCCGATGTACTGTATTTGTTGTGTTGGAAGCGTCGACGCCGGCGACTTCTCCTGGTGTCCCGTTGCCGACGGTTGAAGCTGTCCCTCGTTTTCCTCGCTCTGCGGCGTAGCCATCGGTTCCCCGGTCGGTGCACCGATCGACTGCATGTGTTGCTGCATTTCACCGTGTCTGCGAAGAACTTCCCCACCGTGTAACGGTGTCGACGAACGGGTCGCAACGAGGCTTGCCTCTGGCGCTTCCCAATGCACACCCCCTAACTCACCAGGCACATGGACTACGCAGTGAAAGGACTCCTCCGCAAGGGTGGGCAAAACTGGCTGTAGCGTGTGAAACCAGGAGGATGTGGCGTCGAAGCCCGGTGACGTGGACGGGGAAGCAGGTGTCATAGGGGTGGGAACTAGGCTATTATCGGCCATACCTGTCGACGTAAACTGACTTAACACGGAGTATATTAAGGGATGGAACAAACTGCTGCCACCAATGTAGCGTTTGACCAATGGGTTCTGAATGACGAATGTGATATTCCTAGGAGTTTGCCGACAGAGTTCTGTAACACAATGACAAACTAAACAACACGTTGACGTGGACAAAAGAAATGTGACCAGGAGACAGCGCCTCAGTTTGTAACTTTTAATCCTCAACAAATCATCAATAGGTCAATCACATTATAACAATAATTGCTGATTATTTGAACACTGATTCACCTTAATTCAAGCAGGGTAGCTGTCCGTCAAGGGAGATTCGGGCTCGGTCCTTTTTGGAAGTCCCGCAGCGCACAACCGTTCCGCTCCAAGCCAGCACAACAACAACCTTTTTCCCGCGCGCGCTACCCAACTTATTACATTAGTCTGCGCTGCTAATCTGCGCATGCGCGCCCGGCCCTACTCTCCGGACGGACAGCGTCACATGTGATAATCGCTACAGTATTTCGCCCTGCCCAAAGGCATATGAGTCTCCGGTAAAGGAAGAAACTAGGCAAGGAGTTCTCCAGTCAGCTCAACTCTTTTAACTTGGAGGACTCCGCTCCTCTTCTTATTCCATCAACCATCGCCGAAAAACACAGCTAACACTTTCCAATCTTCTGCCTTGCATTTTCCATACCCGTACCCCCCACCAATGTATACATTTGTAACAACTTGTCAGCAGTCTCGCTCTTTGACCCATGACCCCTGCCAGTGGGCCCCAGGTGAATTAACAAAAGTTCAGCACAACATGCACTCCAAATAATCATTTCCCCACATTAGTCTTTAGTCATTGGCAAATTACATCCATAATATTGTTGCCTACAAATTTAATCTACTTGCTTAAGAACGCAAGGAACGAATATTTACTAAGTAATGTTAAATGAAAGATCTTCACAGGCCTCGCGTTCCTTTACCTCCCCTTGCGTCCCGGCGGGCTTGGTATATGGTACAGCGTCACCCGTATACCCCCATGGAAAGTCATCCTCCGGACCCACGACTAGTGTAGCCTTGCCTTTCTGAACATCGCTGTCACGTTTCATCTTCTTGTTTCCTCGATCCTTTTTAACAGAAATATCCTTTAAAAAGAAATAAAAGGAAGAAACAAAACAACAGTTTTAAAACATGAAAAGGAATTTGATTGTTTTCCAAAAAAATCAAACCAACTGTATTTATGACAAATAAGAAAGCAATCCACAATAATGACTTTATTTACATACTTTTTTTAAGGTCATTTCTCACCACTTCTACCCTCAGGTTTATGTCTCGCGGACTGCTCTAGAAGTCCTTGTCTTTTCGTTGCACGTACTCCCTGATTTTGACGTTGATCTGACCCTGGAAAGGTTCGACCACGGCGTGACGAACTCCCGTAAGCACGAACCTGACGGAGGGGTTGGTCTCGACGGGTACGGTGCACTTCGATATTCAGCACGGGTCATCATATGAATGAAGATGATGCGGGGTGCAGCCATCTCCTCCTCCTCCTCCTCCTCCTCCACCGCAAAAAAAACATAAGGGTTGTGCGCAAGTACAGATCCAACAAAGGTACGTCATACATTATTGATATGTAATTAAGGTCCATTGCTTTTGTGCTTATGCATACATTATTTTGTTCTGTGTTCACTAGAGACCCAAAACACTACTGATGTTTTATTATGGTGATAATAGCTATGCCGAGTAAGATCGCATACTGTGGTCTTAAGCTCACTACAAATCAACTGGGTGTTCTAGCCCAGAATGTCATCAAAGGATCTAACTTCATATCTAATAGCTTTATAAAGAACTAGGGTGGGGGGGGGGGGGCGGTGCTTCCTTCGCGGGCAAAGAATGCCAAAGATGTTGCATGCCTGCGAACTTAGGTCTGCAAGCTTCGGCTGCATTTTGCGGACTGACTACTCGTGGACGACCCCATCATGTTAGCACAACCGTCTAAGGCAGTTGAGCTTAGCACTCTTTTTACACGAGGCTTTATATCACTTACGTGATTTAAATAGCCAAATGCCTCAGCATCTAATTAGTGACGCGCATGAATGGAATAACCGGATTCCCACTGTCGCTATCTACTATCTAGTAAAACCACAGCCAAGCGAACGGGCTTGACAAAATCAGCAGGGAAAGAAGACTCTGTTGAGCTTGACTCTAGTCTGACCTTGTTAAAAAAGCGCTCTGTTTATTCATTTACAATGATTTATTCAAAATCGCAAGATAATAATTCATCAACCTCTTAAAAAAAGAGTTATACAGTGTTACACAGTGTAGTGCTATATGGATTTGGCGAAGGTTTTGATGCAATGGATTTCACAGTCAGACATATTATTATGCGAACTTTAGTAACTAGTACCTTAGGGAGACATTCCAATAGATTTGTGCAAACATAAAACCCTTCCCATAACCCTATGACCAAATTTGAAAATACTTCCCCTCGCCAAACTGTTATACAAAGCAACTGAGGAAGCTGAGTTCTTCAAGATAAATATAACATTGACTGTATGTTCAAAGCAATTAATAGGTAATTTCAGCACACACTGTATCTGCACATTATGTTTTAATTGGCTCGAAAATTAATCAAGTTCTTAACAAACTACATAGTGTTATCCGTTGACATTTTTCTGGCCATGCAGTCAATTTTATACGCAAACATATTCTTACATGTGTACACAACTCTGTATTTAATATTATGATAAATAGGTTGATCAGAATTTTTGGCATGCATTCCGAGTTTCAGCTTTTTAATCAATTGATCAAGTTGTTGTCTTGACTTTTCAATATCTACGATTAAGTACTTGTAAATACTGATCTTGTCAATACTAATCAGTAGGCTCACGGATTAAAAAAAAAGCTGATTACACGTTTATAAGATTACACGTTTATAAGAAGCTGATCACACATTTATAAGATTACACGTTTATAAGAAGCTGATTACACGTTTATAAGAAGCTGATTACACGTTTATAAGATTACACGTTTATAAGAAGCTGATGGCACATTTATAAGATTACACGTTGATAAGAAGCTGATTACACGTTTATAAGAAGCTGATTACACGTTTATAAGATTACACGTTTATAAGAAGCTGATGACACGTTTATAAGTTTATAAGAAATTGACATTCCTTGTGTAATTGGTTGTCATGAGTTCAGGCGAATGGGGCCATGCGATGAAATTCACAAACAAACATTAATATTTTCAAACACTAGAAACTCTAGATTTGCTCCTGGGATTAGGCATGCTGTAAATGTCATATACAAAACGTTAATTTTATTTGCGAACATTATTAACTCTACATTTGATACGTATTTGTTACGATTAAAAATACTTATAGACCGTAAATGATAACTCCATACACCTCACTACAGATTAAGAAAAGCCGAATAAAAGTTCATAAGTACATGCATATTCACATTTCCTCATTCTGTCTGCTTTACCTTTTGTCCTCCAATTATTATATTTTTTTTTGGGGGGGTACATGTTTGTCTGCTCAGGATGCCTTTTTTAGCTTACAAATTCATCAACGTCTCTCAATAAAAGTTTTAGGCGAATCGGACAATGTAATGAATTTTGCAAACAAACATATAAAAATTTGCAAAGATTAATAACTGTAAATTTGCTCCAGGGCAGGGGCATACCATGCATTATATGCAAACAGTAATACCTCTACATTTCATATATAATTTGCTTAGTAATTACAGGCGAATGGTTCATGCAGTGAACTCAATACACAAACATACTTGGATATGGGTTCACTTATAACTAAGAATCATGCTTAGAGTAAATTACTCGTTAATTTGAGCATGCATTCTGAGTCGAGTATATGCTGTTCAATTAAATGATAAAGTATCATCTTGACTATCATTTTTTTCATGATTAAAAAGACTTTTAGAACGTTATTGATAACTGTACGCTAATCACTACAGATTAAGTAAATATTACACTTTTTTTAAGAAGGGGTAAATTTAAAGCCCATTTCTGTCTGCTGAACTTTTTATGGGGGGGGGGGATGTATGCTCACTGTGTTTTCCTTAGCTTACAGATTCATCAACATCTCTAAAAAACCGAACCTAGTGTTAAAGATTGTCATGGTTTTAGGCAAACTGGGCCATGCGATGATTTCACACACATACATATTAATATTTAAGAGATTCACTAACTCTAGAGTTAATATATATATAAATATATATTTGTTGAAAGTAATTACTAAATAATTTTAGCATGCATTCCGAGAATATGTTTTTAATTAAAACACGAAATTGGTATCTTGATTATCAGTTTCTATGATTAAACATGTATAGACTGTTTATGATAATTCAGTACTTATCACTACAAATTAGGAAAAGGTGATTACACATTTATAAGTAAATTAACACTGCCTGTTTCCTTTTCTTCAATTTAAATTTAATTAAAGTCGTCACCCTCTACATAAACATACATACACGTAGTGTTATATGTTATAATGCACATCTCTGGCCCTTCTTTAAAGTTGGCACTAAAACCGAGGGCCCAGGGTTCTCTTTTGGCTCTCAATTGGTGCAATGAATTAGCACTGTGATCAAGTTTTCAATGCTAAATTGAAATCCGTCTACCAAGGTGATTTGTGGTCACATTGTGTGAATATTGAAAGCGCGTAACACACAGTGTACGTTCTCACAAAGTGGAGACAAACTCTTCGTTAACACGAAAATGGAGTAGAACATTTTTGTCAAATGTCCAATTTCGATAATGATGAGGCAAATAACATTTTGCTTCAACGATTGGTTAAATTGTTCCTTGAGACTAATATAAAAAGGCGAGAAGAACTCAAAATCGAAAAATTGTCGGTTATTTTAAAAAGTTTTTTTGCACTTCTTGAGAACTGCGACGATATTCCTATACGCAAACATTAATTACAGAACCAGTCGTTGAAACACCAGTGCTGCAGTACATCAGCCAGACAACTAATACAATTCATTGGTAAACATTCTATGAGATGAGGAGTTTGGTCTATTCCGTTTATGCAAAGAACAGGTAGTGTTCCTCATTATTTTTTTCGGGGAGGGGTATGGGGCGGGCATTTCATCCAGAACTACCTTCATTTGATCAAGAACTACCTTCAGGCACACAAAAGTACTCTATCATCACAAAAACTACCAGTCTACCCGTTTGAAATAATAACATAACTACTTCACAACACACATCTGCGTAAACTATATATCGTATTACAAAAATAGAAATATCTTAACAGCATGTAATGACATAATTCAGTGCGTATGTAAGTACTATAGTATTGGTGTTAATCTAAAGACACGGTTAACATCAATTTAAGCAATTGTTATCAATTCAGTGTCTCGTAGTTTAACTTCCTGCCACTGGTTTCCTATTCATCTGATACCTAATTTTAGTTACACTAGCTAAACGAGAAATGTTATAAGATGGAGTCTCCTGTTGTCGGTTTTACATTTGTGTAGCCACCCAGACTGTGCTACAACTATATTTTGTTTTCATTCAAAATATTTTTTTTTTTTAAGAATTGCACAATGATGTTTATTTGGATATCATGTATGCAAAGTATTGGTACCGGAAAGCCTCAACACCACAGGGCTTTTTATTATTAAAATATATTGGCAAATGCATGCTTTCGTCTCGGCCTTGCGTTAACTTTGTTGTGAAGCGACACACAATATTTGACAATATAACTGTATTTAATCGACACCATGCATGTATGCTATATGCATGGAAACAGGACAAGATATATCTTTATATTCTATATTTTACTAATTGTCTCTGACCATAGAGCTTTTTTGATCGCTTGGGTATACAATTGGTGTATTCTGTGTCCTGTAAAATTTCATGTTTTTTTGTAATTGATCAAACATTTCAATGAGGTTTTGTTTCCCCGCAAGACCATGTTGTCAACTCTCACAGTTTCTCTTTCGTGTCTTCCACGATTTTCACTTCATAGATCCTTTTATCCAGGTTGCCCATGGTGATGTAATCCTGTTAAATATTGGAAGAAACATACATTTCATGAGTTGCATTTACATGTTAATAGCGATAGCAAGGTGCCCATCATGCTCTGAGAGGAATTCGTATATGTAGGACATTTAACATTCGACCTCTGGCATGGTGACCTACGTGAGGTCATGACATTTTTAAACAACCAGTTATAGATATTTATAAGATTTACCATTCAAAACATTTTTTCATAACTTAAGTCTAAACGTTGGTTCTTAATTCGTGTCAGGTAACAAATTTGCAGATGTGGGGACATTTTATGTCTAACCTTTGGTAATATTCGAGAGGTCAAAGAACTTTATATACCGAATCTGTTGCTATTCATCATATTTATTCTTCAAACCCACATTTTTCATGGCCCAAGTATCAATGGTGCAAAATATATGTATTGCAACTATTATTCTACAGTCATTTATGAATTTACACCCAAACATTTTTCTATGAAATCGTATAAATAATTATAAACAGAAAAAATCCTTGTACACATGTCATTGACCTCATTGACCTAATGAAGGTCACAGTAGGTGAGGTCTGAAATTTTCCCACATCTGAAAATATTCGTCATGGCATAAAGATATATAATGTACACTTGGATCATAGGAAAGTGGCCTGTTCAAGAACTATGAATCCAGTATGTAAAGTTCATTGACCTCCCAAAGGTCACCAGAGGTCAGATATGGAATGCTGCTACATCTGAAAACAAATGTTCTTCATGGCATAAAGATCTAACCAGCGAAGTTCCATGCTTTAATCACAAAGTGTACAATTTGGTCCCGCTGCAGCCCACAATGTAGGCTTAGTAACGGTTAAATATTTCGTTTCTGGAACAGGCTAAACTGTTGTTCTTGTTTACAAAAAAGAAATCAAGTGTCTTAAAATCTGTCCAAGATCCAATGTAGCATGAATATATGTTTGGATCCTGCTTTGTGGATTTTTACATCTCTTCTCATAACCAAAAAGTTAGAATTTTCGTTCCAGTAGCCGTCTTATGTTTTCTTGGGCAAGTCACTTCACTCCACTTGCATGTCTTTACTCACGAGTATAAATGGCTACTATTATGAGCTCAGGAGTATTACCTACAGTGCAGATTTTGATCTCATTCAGGAGAAACATGTATATACATGTACATGTATAGTCCCTGTCATTTTATGCATATCAAAAGGAAAAACATGCCGACCTTATGTGCCTCCGCTGGGTCGTGGCAGTACTGCATGTTTGTTTCTGCTAACATTAAAGTTGCAGGCCCTCCTCTTTAGCAGTGCTATATCGAGCCAAGTCTCTAGGTAACTGAGAGAAACAGCCAATCTTCATGATGATATGAAATTCTTTGCAGATTGTGTTTCACTAACCTGATCTCCAGACACCATGTCGTCCAACTGCCGATACAGACTCTGAAAGTTGGGTCGATCCTTGGGACTCTCCTGCCAACAGCTGCACATTATTGTGTACCTGAAACATGTGATAATCGATTAAGAAAAAAGACAATCTATTTCAATTTCCATGTCTATTCTCAAGTTCTTTTTTAAGGGACAATCACATTCAACATGAATTATTCCGAGCGTTCCGCATAAACTGACAATACTTACAGCTGCTTCTTGCATTGTCGAGGCTTCGGCATACGATAGCCCTGCTGTAATTTGCTTATCATTGTCGTTGCTCTCAACAGCGGATACGGCCGCGCACCTATCGGAAAGAGAGATGCACTTAAACACTGGGCAGTAGAAACTCAACACGGAATACTAATTTAACTTACATGTTCTGGAATCTTTATTTTGACAAATAAAGTCGTTCCAAAAACACGTGTGTAGACATACATGTTTACGTTACATACGTAGTGTGGACATTCCTTTGTTTTCGTGTAGTGAAGAAAAACGTGGAAAAAATTCAGACTGTGAAAACTCTTTCAACCCAATTTTGTTTCTATGATTCCCTTTAAAGTTTCTTTTCATTTTGCCACTAATAAACCTTACCCCAAAATGCCTCTAAACCTCTTTTCCAGAGAGGGAAAAACACTGTGTGGACATGGGTAAGTTCAGACAACGTCGCTGCTACCTGGTTTATTTGGGCCTCTTTTGTTCGGAAGTCCACACAGTGAATGTAATGCCTGTACACCTTCAATCATGGACCTCCTATTGTCACCCTTTTGTTTATATTCAAACCTTTGAGGCAGACCTCCCTATTTTACACATCCATCCAAAGTGGACGGCCAACTGTAGAACCTTTGTCTTGTAACTCACCAAGTGTCACAATCTCCCACAGCAGAATCCCAAAAGACCATACGTCGCTCTTTGTTGTGTACACGTCATCACGAATGGATTCCAACGCCATCCAGCGCATGGGAAGAGGACCCTGCAAAAAATAATATCTTTTTGTGACTGTTGTCAGTCTTCAAGAGGTAAGTTGATATTATTTATAAGCTAAATAGGTGATATGGCATATTGGACATTGACGATGTCCTGTTTGGACGGAGCTATATACAAATCATTGAGTTCGTGTGGTACCTGTGATTCTCGTTGGTAGATACGGGTGTTCATGACGTCACGGGCCAGTCCAAAGTCAGACACTTTACACACCAGGTCATCCCCCACCAACACGTTACGAGCGGCAAGGTCACGATGCACATACTGAGAAAATAAAATTGATCAACTGTGACTTGGGTTTCCCATGTCACTGACAGAGTAGTCTGAGACCAGCTTTGCCAGATTTGCCCAGTATTAGGTTTTAGAGTGGTGCACTCCCTGTAACGGGACGCGAAGAGACAAGCACAGGGGCGCTTGAACCTGTACACTGATAGCCCACCATTGGATTTCGTTCAACTGCGCATTGGGCGTGGGTTACTCGATCACACTACTGTGTTTCTAAAATCGATATTACAATGAGCACGTGTATCAATTACCTTTTGAGAGGATATGTAAGCCATTCCATTTGCCACATCCCTGGCAAACTTGACCAATGTCCTAGCCAGTGATTTGCTCACGCCGGGTAGGTTGGAGTAGCTTGCCCCTGGGTCCTTCTCTCGAAACTCCATCAGAACTTCCTTCAGGTCACCCTTAGCAAGGTACTCAACGATAACGTACACCGGATCTAAAATAAATCACAGAAACAGCTCGTCAGCCACACTTATTGTTTGTACCTACCTGTAATCTTATGCTCTTCTAGAGCGTGAAACTAAGGCCAGAACTGTTCAGTGAGAACCACTTCAATACTTTGAAAAGGGAACACTACAATGAAAAGTGGAATGGGAACTATAAGCCTTCAATGGTGTTCTCGAAATGATGAGTTTCATCTTAATTGTCTTTTCGTCTTGTGTCGAGCTTTAGTCGTGCGGAAACGGACTTTGGTAAGAGTGATTTCTCATTCAAACTGTGATATACCTTTTTCTGCACAATATCCCAGCAGCTTGACCACGTTTGGATGAGAGCCGACTGTTTTCATCACCTGCAACTCGGCCACAAGCTCGTTCTTGGCGTGTCTGTCGGCGCCCTCTGTAAATTGATGAGGCGGTTAGTAAAAAATAAAAGGTTTCCGACCTCAGCCTTATGATCGCAGACCCCAGAATTATATGAAAGCCAATTTGCCTCAAATAGAACCATTAGAAGCCAAGGCCTCATGTCACAGGATTGTATCTTTCTGAGAGAGTAGGGAACTATCTTGGGTCGATTTACACATGACAGGGACCAAGGGACCAAAGCCAAAGACAATCTAAGGTTTGGAAGATCCAGTGGAAAGACAATGTCTACACATACTAACGAAGTAAGGAGGCTTATACCATGTATTAGCAGTTTGTACAAGAAGAAAAGACACTTTTCCGATAACCCCATTGTCGGTTATATTATTGTAAAGATCGACTTTTGGTGCGCTTGTCCCTCCGAATCAGTGTTTAAAAAGCTATAGACAGCATGTAGCGTAGAATAATAATAATATTTTATTAAAAAAAATATAATAACTACTACATGTAATAATATATCCTGAATGATATAATAGGGCGACTTTCCAATAGAATTGTGCACAAACCTAAAACTGATGTCACCTTACCAAAGTTTACCTTATCCTTTCTCCACAAAATTCGGCATTTTTACTCATCGGACCACGATGAATCGATCTAGATGGTGGCGGCATGTCCTAAGGGTCGTTTTCACAAAAATGCGACAGTTATATGTCGCCTTAATAAGGTGTGTCGCCCTGAATGTGGACGCGGTTAGCAAAATCTGTCGCCCTATTATAGCATTCAGACCATTCAGACCACCACCCCACCACCACCACCACTACCACCACAACCACCACTGCTACTAACATTAACAACTACATGTAGTCAGAGCAATCTATTGGAAACTTGTCTCAAAGGACGGATTTTCGGAAGGACGCATAATACTTACACATAGGGAAAGTATTACAGATGCACCGTGCACATTTCAGAGAATGAAAGGCAATTTAATGTTGTAATGAATCAGATGTGTTAAATCAACTTTTTTATTACATCTCTGTTTTTGTCTTCAAGACAAATCACTTCACAATGAGTATCAATATAATTCTCTCAATTGCACAGAGCCCCGATTTGATAAGTAACATTTGACAACAAACCTTTCACAGTCTTGACGGCAACCTTTGTTTCTTTTCCGGCTTCCTCGATTCCAAGTGCCTTTCCCAATAGCACTCTGCCGAACTCCCCTCGTCCCAGCTCATTCTCGATCACCACGAGATCTCGCGAGAAAGAGAGTTCCGGTCCTACGTTGCCGTACGCCACGTCGTTTGATGCCTCAACGCCGTCTTCATTGGAAATACTTTCGCATACCACCGCTGAGGCAATTGGTGCCAGAGGAAAATCTGAAACACATTTGTTAGTTTTAGATTATAAAATTGATAAGCATCTTGCAAGTACTTGTAATCCTTATCTAGTCATACCACACCAAATATAATTCGATTTTCTAATCCAATGCACAGGTAAACACTATAAAAAGGTTGAATAAATCACTGTTTGGCAATGTAATTTACCTAGCATTGGTATGAAATTGCCTCATATTGGGTTGAATTGGGTAAAAACTGTCAAGCTATTGGGAGGAATTTGCCCAGGAGTGTAGGCAGTTGCTAATACTAGATTTACCAATCTTCATACTGCACAATATACCGGTACAGGTTTTTGTACCACTTTTTTCCAATTCAGTTTATCCTCTGCTTTTGTTTTGACTGGACTCGCTCTTTGATTCTTACCATTCGGATGATGGGGACCTAGTCCAGGAGATGACTGATCAGTGACAGGCAGTGGTGGGAGCTCACCGTCTGCTCCTTGTGATACAATGTCATTTCTGAAAGGGAAATTATATTACTTAAACAGCAATTGTTGTCGGTATCCATTTGTCACTGTAGCGCTTGAAAGTGATTACGCACTGTCAGTGGCGTCGCCAAGGGGGCGGGGGCACGAGCCCGCCTGGAAAACTGGCCCCCGCCCCCCGACTGCCCCCATCTGAGATTTGGGTTGGTAAAAAAAATTCTGCGCGTTGTTAAAATCATTACCTCAAAAATAGCAATTTCTGGAGATATCTTCAGATCGAATTTAGCATCAAATGTGGCACCATTTTGCATCTAGCCCATCCTCCGTATGCGAAAACTAGGGGGCACCCCCTCCCCTTAGACCCCTCCCCCAGGACGGCGATCCGTATCCATCTAAGTGCCCCCATCAAATGCTGGTGCCCCCCCCCCCGTCTGAAAAGTCTGGTGACGCCACTGCGCGCTGTAGCACCAGAAACAGCCAGAGCAATTACATTGATTTTCCAGTGAACAAACATAAATAGTGCTATGTCGAAAAGGTGCTAATGAGTCATACTTATACAAGTTAATGTTATTGTTTTATGCTTCAAATATAGAGGGTGCGATAACAGGAATACATGCCTGTTATCAACAAGTTATTTTATGTCTGTTATCAACAACTTATTGATTTTTTATTCAAATCAAGAGGGTGCGATAACAGGCATACGTATGGAAAAGGAACAGATTGCTTTGAAAGTCACGCAGGCAAATCACTTTTAAAAGAAACAATACATCTTTGGCTTTACACTTAATATCAGTCTCTTTCTGAATGTAGCCTTTTTTTCACTTACAGGCCCTCGTTTACACCTGTTTCTGTCTGTTGTTGTTTATGACGACACCTCCACACGACAAAAGCAAAACCACCAACGACGGCCACAATGACGATGGCTGCCACTACAGATCCAACAATGATGCCTACAAGTAAAGAACCTGCAAGAGCAAGAGGAACCCTTCTCAGTTTTCGTCATGGATCAGAATATTTCGCCTATTTTATCCTTA
Source organism: Patiria pectinifera (assembly GCA_029964075.1). Taxonomy (NCBI): domain Eukaryota; kingdom Metazoa; phylum Echinodermata; class Asteroidea; order Valvatida; family Asterinidae; genus Patiria; species Patiria pectinifera. The sequence goes on along the minus strand of CM057150.1, from coordinate 25,904,380 downwards.
GTACATCTTGTGGACTCACTCAACGGCTGTCAATTAGTAACTATATTAAACGTTGATTACAGTAAGTTAAACGCGTGCAACTGTACTTTTGCAGGCAAATCTGCTGAAAAATGTTAACAACACAAAGCTGTGGTTTCCATTACGGTGCTGTGCAATTGCAAACTGTATATTCCACATCGCATTTGCAATTAAGTAGAGGAATCTGGTTTATTTCATTTGGAATACTGCAGAACTTACCACTCCTCCTCGAGGAATTCGTGGGCCTAGTACTTGAGCTTTCACTTACACCAGTCGTCCTTAGCAATACTGTGATCAAGTAATGAAATTAAGAAAAAAAAGAAGATTCCAATCTGAAACTCTTTTTTTGTTTACTTATAGAAACATTTTGACGTAGAATGACAACGCCAGAGATTTCTGGAGAGGTTTATTGGAAATAAATGTTAAAAACGAAATGAATGTCTCATAGACCTGGATGTTACAGCCTAGACGAATTAATTAATGTGAAAAAAAAGTGTGGAAATAGAAAATCACAACCACATTCGGATGCTAAGAAGAAATAAATTGTTACTGTTTGCAATTAAAAGATACAAAAATACTTCATTTGATTTCTTTAAATACAATCGACGAAAACTCACCTGGGCAAAGCGGTTCTTCAAGTTGCCGTGACCCAGTTCCAATCGCATTTGTGACATTACAGCTGACCTCTGTGCAGTAATTGTCACCGACATTAAATGCCAGGGCTTTACCCGTAAGCGCGTTAGGCTTGGTGCCATTTAGAATGATGTAATATTCGATGTGTCTGAGTGGATTGGCATCTGCGTCACAAGTGATGATTCCGTCCCAGTATGTCAGAGAAGTTACCACCGGAACAACTGTAAAAAGAAACAAAAAAATATTTAAATTACGTCTCAACATTTAAGCCATCTCTGTAACGGCAATAATTATTTTCAAACTGATCGAAAAAAATGTCTTGATCCCTGCAACATATTTCTCGATTGCCTTTGAGCAAAATACTGCTGCGATGAAACGAGGACATCTAACATTTTCAATTTGTATACGTGCATTTGGGTTGAATGTCAACATATGCAAAAATCAAAAATCTTCAAAATTATTATGAAATATTTACTAGACCGTAAATGAATAATAGTCTAAAGCGTCCTGTAAAATCATGGCACCCGGTATGATGATTTTTTTTAAGAAAAATTAAATTGTGTGTATTAATTTCCAATGATTGTTGGCAGACAATCGACGGAAAATGACTTTGTTTTTCAGATATTGTCCCTAATTCACCAAATTAAGTTAGTCTACATTTTGTTTGCAATCAGTAACAGATTCATAAACGGGTACAAAGCAGACGACCTGACAACGCCCTAACGTCTGTAAACTGGTATTTTTCGTCTGAAGTAGAGTCAGAGAAATAGACTATAAATAGAGCGTCTGGTTCCTTTTTTTTTCGGACGAACTTTAGACAAGTCAGTCTTAAACAATATTTGCTTTTTGTTCAGATCTTCAGAATCACACTACATTTAATTGATTTTCATTCGCTCTGATTTAAACGTCTATGTGTAGGTATTGTAGCGAAATCAGCTGTGCGCTGTATAGAGGCGTCGAAAGAGGGCGCTATCGCCGCGCGCTAGGCGCGCAGCACAGTCGTGGTTCTTCCACGTCCGAAATGTAGGACTCGCTGCTACGTCCGCGGCGTTGACTTGGTGAGTAGCTGGTTAGCTGAACTGCGGAAGCGGGACTCCAGTCGTGCACGGCGCGGGGAGGAGCTACAGGAGGCTTACTCAGGATCTGGGCTAGCTACGCATGTCCATTGGGACAGGATCGGGAGGCTTACTCACGATCTGGGTATCGCTGGTCCTTCACTGGGACCGGGATCACACATAGCTACTGGAGGCTGACTGGATCTAACTAGGATTCACTGGAGGCTGCAAGAGCAGTTGTGGCCAGAGCACAGAGGAGAGCCGGGTGCATTTAGAGGCGCTCGCTACAAGCGGCTGCAACCCATTTGTTATAGGAGGCGCAGTACGCAATAAGCCCCCCACAGGAGGCTCCCACATAGCAAATAAGAGGCACATTAATTCACATATTCACACCCCCTTAAATACAGGCCTGATGAGTATTGAATAAATCGTATATCTTTTATTACGGCACATGTAACCCAGTTGTCAGTGTCCAATAACTCCTTTGTCCTTGTCTATTATTTAATTATCCCTTCCCCCATCTGATTTGTGAGCTACTACATTGGAAGTCGGCGGTATATTTCGGCCAAACGGACTCGGCTTATTTCGCAAAATGGTGGCAGCGGTCTGTCGCGCTTCACATGGTGGCAGCGGTGGGATTCTTCCACTTAGTAAGCTCACAGGTCGTGGATGGACAGTAGCGGGAGGCGCAGTTTAGGACGTCGCCTCACGCACGCCAATATAAATGGGATCTGATTTACTGACATTAGGGGCAATAGTAACTGTTTGTTGATCGTTTTATTGATCGTTTTAATCCTTACAATAAGACACTGGGTATTGCTGAAACTTCTTCGCCGACTGTCTAACGAGGACTTCAGGAAGTTGGAGCGAGTGAACCTTGTAGCAAACCGTACACACGTAGCGGTTGTCCTGCAAGGATTGGAGAACAGATTTCCTCAAGAGGAGGAGGTGGAGGTGCAAGGAATGCCAAGCGTGACTACGCTGTGAGGGACGTTGCAGCCTCTGACGGGGAAATGGAGTACCTACACAGGGAGGTGGAGTTTCTCAGGCTGGAGGTGCAGGAGAAAAAGGACCTCCTGCAGGATCTCTACGAAGCGAACACCGATAAGGAAGCGCAGATTACACAACTCAAGGAGAGGATGGTCAAACTCGAGGAGTTGTGGCAGTCCGTTCCTTGGGCGGGGATTACACTGAACAGGCCAATGGACCTCGTGGTGACCAGGGGATCTTCGGGATACAATACATTCACATCACCTGCACGAGAGGCTTCAACATTTGCAGCCTCAGGAATAAAGAACGTTTAACGAAGAACTGGACTTAGGCCCCCGGCGGCGACATACGGGCCAACCCCAACCTCGTGCAGCGGAGTTGTAGAGTCAGCCTCGTGTTCACATTATCAGGAGGCTAACCAGTCTGCACAGGAAGCTAGCAGCCCGGAACAAGGGGATAAACATCGGCTATCTCCGTTACGATCGCCTCAGAACGCACGCTCAGCTGATCGGGAGGTTGCTAGGGAGTCTGCCCCTAGTACGCCTCCTGTGGTACCAATGACAAGCATTGGATCGACACTGAAGGAGGCTGACGGCAAACCGCAGAAGCCTCCTACGTCAAATGCAGGGATCGCAACCATCGGGACACCAGCAGTGCGGACTACCTGTAGCGAATGGGAGATGATCACTTCTACACCGGAGGTAACCAGTTCACGTGGACCAGGATGGCCCATCAGGAATAGTACGGAGAAGAAGGAGACATCAAAATCTCCACCAACACCCTGGCCCTTAAAACGGGACACCAGGATACATGGACGAGACGAGTGGGACAACAGATTTGGGAGACATTCAAAGCGGCCGAGAATTACTCCCGACCGTTTTGATGGACGACAGCCGTGGATCGACTACCGGGGCCACCTTGAGTCCTGCCGGTTGGCGAACGATTGGAACGAGGAGGAGGCTGCAGTTTTTCTGGCTGCCAGCCTTAAAGGAACGGCGTTGAAGGTGCTCGCGAATTGCAGAGGAGACGGACCAGGGAAACCCTACACCTTTAAGGAACTAATGGGACTGGTCACGGCTCGCTTCGGACCGGGGCAAATGGCGGAGAACTTCCTGATGGAGCTGAGGAATAGACGCCAGGGCCCCGAAGAGACAATTCAGGAACTTGGTCAGGCCATCCGTGAACTCACTCACCAAGGCACCGCCACCGGACAAGAAAAATTGTAGAATGGGACTAGAAGAAGAGTTCAAGGAATTCGTGAGAGAAGAGGTGATGGCGCAGGTCACGGACCGGTTGCACCACACGAGAGGCTCATAAGCAACCTCACAGGGCGACAAGGAAACAAAGAAAACGGGGCACAACTGGCGTCAGCCTCAAACGGGAGGCTGACCAGACTCACTCGGAAAACGGACCGGTTGCACCACACTTTGGCGGTGGAACGGGAGGCTCATAAGCAGCCTGACAGGGCGACAAAGAAACAAAGAAAACGGGGCTCAACTGGCATCAGCCTCAAACGGGAGGCTGACCAGACTCACTCGGAAAACGGGCCCCAGCCAACCCTGACATCCGAGGGGAGGCTGGAGGCGACCGAGCAGGATCGGCAAACCAAAACGGACATGCAAAAGAAACCATTGCCTGAGTGTGTAAGGAAGGTTTTCGCACCGTTGTTATCGCCTAACCACGGATTCTATGTGAAAGGCGAAATCCGATCCACAACCATCACATTCCTTGTAGACACAGACACAACAGACACCATTATATCGGACGAGGTATACTACAGGATGTCTCCTGAGACGCGCCCCCAGCTGGTGCAAGATGGCATCAAAGTGTATCAGGCCGATAGGACAGTTATGGAAACGTTAGCTGTGGCCAATGTAGACTTAAAAACCGGGAAGACTACCAGCCAGGTTAGAGCAGTTTCCGCTAAAGTGAGCGCACAGGGAGTTCTTGGCAGTGATTTCCTGCTACCGACTGGAGGCATGCTGGACTTCAAACGGTGGGAACTAATTCTCAACGGGGAACACTTTCAGTGTACCACCCGTTGGGGACCACCATTTTGAGCCCGAGTGGTTGTACCGTAATACCTCCTGGCCATGAGGCGCTAGTCCTAGGGAGAACCACTCACACATTGGAGGCTGACGAACTGGGAATCATCGAACCAGTGGCGGATAATGAAGAGCTGGCAAATAAGGGATTAATTCTGGCAAGGACCCTTGTGAGGAGGGGAAAGGAGGTGGAGATGCGAAGCCGATAAAGGAAAGACTCAGGCGCCATTCCACTTGCAACCAGGAGGAGATCACCAGACAAGTGGAGGACCTACTCGAGAGAGGGATCATTAAACCCTCTGACAGCCCGTGGGCCTCCAACATTGTTCTAACTCAACTCAGTGACAGTAAAAGAGTGACACTAACCGGAGCGAGGTGGTTTTCTACCCTAGACCTCGCTTCCGGTTATTGGCAGATAGAACTGGATGAGGAGAACTGTACAACTGGAGAGTGATGTCCTTCGGCCTAGGCAACGCCCCTACGACCTTCGAGAGGATTATGGAGCGTGTGGTATCGGGACTTCAATGGGACACACTGTTGGTGTATTTGGATTCTTCTAATCGAGTCCACGTCACAAAGCTAAATTCGGTTCAGCCAACGCCGAACACATTTCTCTGCATCTTCATTGTACAATGCAAGGTCGGCAGCTGTGCAAGGGTATTGTAGAAGAGGGCATCTCAAAAGGTGCTCCATAGTTTGTGGCTCTACGCCACAATCACACATGGTATCATTGGAGGAACTATATCCCCACTTGTTGAGTGTCACCTTGGCTCTGCCAACTCCAGTTCTCAGTCTGTTAAGGCATTTCCACTTTGCCCAGCTTGCGTCTGCACCAGGTGGTAGTTGCTCTCTAGCCATCAGCCCCATGGTTGCCGAGGGTGGCAAACTGTTGTTTCTGTCTGCCCACATGGTGACTCGTGCCTCGCTTGTTGTGTCATCCTCAAGAGGAGTAACACATTTCAGAAAGCTCTTCCTTGACTTCAGGCGACTCTGTGCTGGTGTCTGGCCAAACATAGGATGTCGATCGTCATTTGTCTGTTGCTGACGCTCCTTCATGCTGGCTGCTGATCTTCTGATGTCTGGCGGGGCTATGCCTGCCAGGGTGTAGAGGCTGTTGGTGTTTGTCGGCCTGAGACAGCCTGTGATCAGTCGGCAGGAAGCATTAAGGGCTGGATCTAGCTTCTTAGCATGGGCAGATCTTTCCCATACTGGGCTCGCGTACTCAGCTGTGGAGTAGCAGAGAGCTAAGGCAGTGGACTGCAGGGTCTGTGGACTTGCACCCCATCTTGTATTGGGGAGCTTGCACAAGATGTTGTTGCGTGCACTCACTTTCGCCTTTGTCCTTTGAATGTGGGTCTTAAAAGTGAGACAGCGATCAAGGGTGACACCTAGGTAGACAGGGTGCTCGCAGTGTTCAAGAGTCGTTCCAGACCAGGTTATTTGAAGTTGGCGCTTGGCTTCGTGGTTTCTCAGATGGAAGGCACACACCTGTGTCTTGGATGGGTTGGCACGGAGGTGGTTTTCTTCATAGTACAGTGTTAACTGACTGAGAGCACCAGTCAGCCTTTTCTCAACTACTGAGAAGTCCGTATCTTGTGCGGCAACATTCAGATCGTCAGCATATGCAAAGCGACATGTTTCATCACTTCTCGGTTGGTCGTTGGTGTATATGTTAAAAAGAATGGGGGCAAGCACGCTCCCTTGAGGAAGACCATTCTTCAACCTACGCCATCTGCTTCGTTTGCCACCCAACTCCACAAAGAACAGCCTGTTCTCCAGCATACTTTCAATCAACTCTGTTAGCCGGATATCCTTTGTCAGCTCCAAGATCTTGCTAAGCAGACATCTATGGTTGACTGTGTCATATGCTGCGGACAGGTCAACAAAGACAGCACCGGTTACCATCCCTTTCTCAAAACCATCTTCGATGTGTTGTGTCAGGTTGAGCACTTGGCTTGTTGTTGATTTTCCAGGACGAAATCCTGCTTGCTCAGGGATGAGGCCTTCGTCTACTGTTGGAGCTATTCTGTTAAGGATTAGGCGTTCGAACAGCTTGTAGGTATGGCTGAGAAGTGAAATTGGTCTGTAGCTCTTTGGGCTTGATGGATCTTTCCCTGGTTTTAGCAGCGCTATCACATGAGCTTTCTTCCAGATCTTAGGATGCTTATGTGTTGTCTGACAGTGGTTATACAACTGCAGAAGCCACTTCTTTGCCTCAGGTCCAAAGTACTTGATCTGCTCAGTCGCGATGTTGTCTAGCCCAATGGCCTTTCCTGGTTTGAGACTTGACAAGCCAATTTCTAGCTCTTCCATGGTGAATGGTCTTGTGAAACCAGGGTCTTCGGTGCACTTGTTGCGGTCTAGCTTGATCCTTTGCTGCTTTTTTTCGCTTTTCCCATTCAAGAGCAATTGATGCGCAACTTGATTTGCAGTGACCTTGGGTTGTTGAGGGGCAACTTTGGGATCACCACGAAGCTTGCGGATTAGAGACCTCACCTTCTTGCTGTTCTTTGACATGTCTGTTGCCTCAAGCAGTGCGTTCCAGGTTTGTTGGCGCTCTTGGTAGATGTTTTCCATCACCTTCTCCCCAGCTGCTGTTGTTGCCTCTGAGAAGGGATCAGTTTCAAACATTGTAACATAGTCATTGTAAAGAACAGCTGCCTCTTTAGAGAGACCAGGAATATACTCCACCCTACAGCCTCGGGGGATGTGCCTTCGTGCCGTTTTCTTAACAAGTTCGGTGAACATGTTATAGTTATCCGGTGTGGGTTTGATGTTTTTGATCTTCTGTTCCAGCTCCTGACTGAATCCATTCCAGTCAGCTCTCTTGTAGTTAAAGCGCCTTTTGAATGGCACAACGGTAGGTACTACTGCTGCGTTGACTTGGATACCAATAGGACGGTGTTGAGTCTGTGGTACAGGATCCATTACAATCTTCTTACACAGACCTGCAATATCACTGGTGACAGCAGCTAAGTCTGGGTTGTAGCCACGTCTCCAACGGGCGCTATGGAATGACGGAGGCAATTTGGGGTCGTGGATAAGACTAAGCTGGTTGGCATCCATCCACTCTTCAACCGCTTCTCCATCCTTGTTTGTATCCATGTAGCCCCACTGGGTACTCTGACAGTTAAAGTCTCCGATGATGACCTGTGGTTTGTTGTATACTTGAGGGACAGGATCAGGGAAGCTGAAGACTACTCCTGGTGGTTTGTATACAGATGTTATCACAATACTGCTCAACTCAACAGTTAGAACTTCGATGTTTTGTTCCTCTGATCTTGACGTAGCTTCTATAGCAGAGCCTGGTTTGACAAAGATAGCACTGCCATACTGACGATGGGGACGCTCACATGCCAAGACCATACCATGTATTTTGGGACGGTTGTTCTCGTTCCCTCTGTGCGTCTCCTGCAAGCATAGGACGTCACATTGCATCTTACTGCAAAGCTCAGCTAGGATGTTTTGCTTTGAAGATGAGAACCCTTCGACATTTGCAGAGATAACAGTCAATGCTGGTCCTGTTAAGGACCCTCGTTTCTGATATCGACGACTGCCGTATCTGTCTCCGGGCATGATGTTTCAGTTGATCTTGCACTTTCCTTGTGCGTGGTGGTGGGAGAATTAGTAGAAACAGGGCCGCGACGTGAACGCTCCTTCCTTGACCCCCTCAAGGAAGGATGATATGATGATATGATTGTGTACTGGAGAATTGTGACGGAGGAAATATCCGCTTGCGGGAGGTGTTCTAGCGATTACGCTCTGCGGGGCTGAAGCTGAAGCCGGGGAAATGCTTCCTGTTCCAAAAGGCAGTGAAGTACCTTGGACATGTGGTATCGGAAAATGGAGTGTCTACTGATCGCGATAAGATCGAGACGGTCCAAACGTGGCCAACGCCGGCGAACGTGAAGGGAGTAAGGAGTTTCCTGGGGCTCGCCTCTTATAACAGGAAGTTTATAAGAGGCTTCGCCGAAATTGCTCGGCCACTCCATCGCCTCACGGAGAAAGCGAGGGAATTCATTTGGGATGAAGAATGCGATGCCGCTTTTCACGAACTCGGCTACAAGAGGCTCCAATTCTGGCGTACCCACAGCCGGATGGCGAGTTCGTGTTGGACACTGACGCGAGTGGAGTAGGCCTCAACAAGGGGAGGAAAGAGTTATTGCGTATGCAAGTAGGACGCTCTCTAAGCCGGAGCGGAACTACTGCGCTACCCGGCGGGAGCTGTTGGCCGTTGTGGCTTACTTAAAGCACTTCCGACAGTACCTGTATGGGAGGCGAATAACTGTTGACAACGCCTCGCTCCGATGGCTGTCATTGGATATCATTGAACATCAACCTGGCCGAAAGCATGGGAGTGCTGACGCGCTCTCCCGCAAGCCTTGCGGCCAGTGCGGACGGACATACGTTGACGAGCTGATTGCGGACCAAATAACGGGGACTGATGACGAGAAGAAGGAATCAAGAATGGTGACAATCTACCCCGACTTTACACTGGAGGATATGCACCGAGCCCAAATCGAAGATCCATCCATTGGAATAATCTTGCGAGCAAAAGAAGCTGGAACTTGTCCCGAGTTCAAGGAGGTTTCATCGCTAAGCCCCGCGACGAAGGCACACTGGACTCTTTGGGAACACCTGGAGGTGCGGCAAACCGTGCTGTGCCGTCGGTGGGAGTCTAATGACGGGAAGCGAACCCATTGACACGTGGTTTTACCAGAAACGTACAGGAACTCTCTCTTGGAGAAGCTGCACGGAGGCGAAACGGGCGGCCACTTTGGAGTTGCTTGCACGCTCGACAAGGCTAAAACGCGATATTATTGGTGGCGTATGTGAGATGTGAGAGCCGTGTGCCGGAAGTGTAGTCCTTGCGCGAGGCGCAAGTCGCCTCCTAAGAAGAGGCGGGCACCACTTCAACAATACCGTGTTGGAGGCCCAATGGAGCGCGTGGCCCTAGACCTCATTGGTCCACTGCCCGAAACCGAAGGGGGAAACAAATGGATATTGGTAGTGGGGGACTACTTTACGAAGTGGGAAGAGGCCTTCGCACTCCCAGATGGAAAGGCAGCGAAGGTTGCTGACGCCTTTGTGGCGAATTTTGTATGCCGCTTTGGGACTCCACGGGAACTACACTCCGACCAAGGTAGAAACTTTTTGTCGGATGTATTCACTAGCATGTGTGCGGTATTGGGTATAAGAAAAACCCGCACCACTGCATATAACTCAAATTCCGACGGGATGGTGGAAAGGTTCAATCGGACCCTTTTGGCTACCATCTCCATGATGTTGGAACCGGGCCGCAACCAAAAGGACTTGGACAAGCAGTTGCCCTTCGCAACATTTGCGTACCGAGCGGTGCCTCACGAGTCGACTGGAGAGACACCCAATGCCATGATGCTTGGCCGGGAGGTGATGCTCCCGGAAGCGGACTTACGATAGGGGCACCGAGGAGGCTGCCTATCAGGCGGGGAAGTTTGTATACATGTTCAACCCAGCTCCGATGTCACGCTCAGAATACAACGATCGCCGAGGGGGAAGAAACAGGTGGTGCATGCTGACCGCCTCAAGCCCTACCTCGGCAAACCACTTGGGGACTGGACCGTGTCGCCTGCTGCAAGGAGGCGAAGCCATGCATTTCCACCAGGGAGTGCAGCCTTAGAAGGAGGCTGCACACCCCCTTGAGAGTCTATTATTTGATTATCCCTTCCCCCATCTGATTTGTGAGCTACTACATTGGAAGTCGGTGGTATATTTCGGCCAAACGGACTCGGGTTATTTCGCTAAATGGTGGCAGCGGTCTGTCGCGCTACAGTATTATTAGTGTACCAAACGTTAAGATGTGCTTTCATACAATTTGTATTTGCATATACAAATTAATCAACTTTTTCAGAACGCTGTTCCAGGTAATACATCAATCACAATATAAATATAAGTAACTTACACAGAACATTGAGGGTAATGTATTCAGACTGTGTCGTTTGATGTCCACCTGTGCGACATTCTATCCTGCTCCTATCATCATTTCGTGTTGGGATGAATGGGCTGTATGTACTCTGTGTATCTGTTGCCTCACAACCAGGTGGAATCGTTTCGGTGTCAGGTGTAAGAGGATTGCCACCGTTAAACCAGTCCAAGGACACCCGTGGTATTGCTCCCAGTGCTGTGCATGTAAGTGTGAGGTCAGTATCCTCTGTCACAGTCACTTTTGCACCAGAGGATTGGTGTCCACCATCAACAGCTATGGTGAGACTGGTGGCAGCAGCTGCATGAACAGAAACATATAAACAGTTAATATCATTTGATTTAAACATCATTTCTTACACCTTCTGTCGTCCAAAGCAATACGCGACCAACACCTTTGAAATGTAAACCGAGAATATGTATAGAGAGAATTGTGATCAAGTAATGAATTTCGAAAGAAAATTCAATCTCAAACTCAAATCGGTGGTCGAGTGGTAAGACATCTGCACTAGAAAGCAGGAGGCCGTGGGTTCGAGTCCCATCCGAGTGGTCTTTTTCAACTTTCACCCGGGAGGTAACACACTGAGTATACAGTGTTTATACATCGGTGAAGGGCAAACCTAATTTGAAATAAATTGTCACTGTTTTCAAAAAAATATAAAACAAAATAACATCATTTGATTTCTTTAATTACAATCGACGAAAACTCACATGGGCAAAGCGGGCTTTCAAGTTGCCGTGACCCAGTTCCAATCGCATTTGTGACATTACAGCTGACCTCTGTGCAGTAATTGTCACCGACATTAAATGCCAGGGTTTTACCCGTAGGGGCGCTAGGCTTGGTGCCATTTAGAATGATGTAATATTCGATTTGTCTGACTGGATTGGCATCTGCGTCACAAGTGATGATTCCGTCCCTGTATGTCAGGGATGTTACGTGCGGAGAAACTGTAAAAGAAAAATATCTATTAGCCGAATTAAAACTGTTCAACACTTAAGCCTTCTCTGTCACGGCCATTCACTATTTTCACACTGATCAAAAAAGAGAGCCTGAAGTCTTGATCTCTGTAACATATTTCTCGAAAGCCTTTAAGCAAGATACTACTGCGATTGAAACGACATGCCGTCTAACATTTTGGATTTGTGTTTGTTCATTTGGGTTGAAGATAATGTACAACATATGCACACATCAAAAATCTTCAACATTATTATGAAATGCTTTCTAGACTGTACAAATTATTCAACTTTTTCAGAACGCTATTCCAAGTAATACAGCAATAAAATATAAATATAAATAACTTACACAGAACATTGAGGGTAATGAATGCAGACTGTGTAGTTTGAGGTCCTATTGTGCGACATTCTATCCTGCCTCCATCATCACGTCGTGTTGGGATGAATGGGCTGTATGTACTCTGTGTATCTGTTGCCTCACCACCAGGTGGAATTGTTTCGGTGTCAGGTGTAAGAGGATTTCCGCCGTTAAACCAGTCTATGGACACCCGTGGTATCGCTCCCAGTGCTGTGCAGGAAAGTGTGACGTCAGTATTCTCTGTCACGGTCACTATTGCACCTGAGGATTGGTCTTCACCATCAACAGCTATGGTGAGAGTGGTGGCAGAAGCTGCATGAACGGGCAAATATGAAAAGTTAATATCATTTGATCTTAACATTTCTTACACCTTCTGTCGTCCAAAGCAATGCGCGACAAACACCGTTGGAATGTAAACCGAGAATATGTATAGTAAGAATTGTGATCAAGTAATGAATTTCGAAAGAAAATTCCAATCTCAATCTCAAACTCATATTTTATTTTACTTATAGAAACATTCTGACGTAGAATGACAATGGCGTGGTTTTATGGAAAAAAATCAACTCAGCTGTTAGAGCCCAGACGAATGAATTAATGTGAAAGAAGTGTGGAAATAGAATATCACAGCCACATACGGATGCTCAGAAGAAATAAATTGTTACTGCAATTAAAGGATACAACAAAATTACATCATTTGATTTCTTTAAATACAATCGACGAAAACTCACCTGGGCAAAGCGGTTCTTCAAGTTTCCGTGACCCAGTTCCAATCGCATTGGTGACATTACAGCTGACCTCTGTGCAGTAATTGTCCTCGACATTAAATGCCAGGGTTTTACCCGTAGACGCGTTAGACTTGGTGCCATTTAGAATGATGTAATATTCGATGTGTCTGAGTGGATTGGCATCTGCGTCACAAGTGATGATTCCGTCCCTGTATGTCAGGGATGTTACGTGCGGAGAAACTGTAAAAGAAAAATATATAATATTAGCCTAATTAAAACTTTTCAACATTTAAGCCTTCTCTGTCACGGCCGATAACTATTTTCACACTGATCAAAAAAGAGAGCCTGAAGTCTTGATCTCTGTAACATATTTCTCGAAAGCCTTTGAGCAAGATACTACTGCGATTGAAACGACATGCCGTCTAACATTTTGGATTTGTGCATGTTCATTTGGGTTGAAGATAATGTACAACATATGCACACATCAAAAATCTTCCAAATTATTATGAAATACTTTCTAGACTGTAAGGGAATAATAATATCAAGCATCCTGTAAAATCATGGCACCTGGTATGATGTCATTTTCAAGAGAATGGAATTTTGTGTATCAATTTCCAATGATTGTTGGCCTACCACCGACGTAAAATGACTTTTTTTTTTAAATATCGTCCCTAATCCACCAAATTTAGTTAGTGCACATTTTGTTTGCAATCAGTTACACATTCATGAACGGATACAAAGCAGATGACCTGACAACTCCCTGACGTTAGTAAATTGCTCTTTTTCGTCTGAAGTAGAGTCAGAGAAATAGACTATAAGTAGAGCGTCTGTTTCTTTTTTTTCCGGCATACGTGATCACAAAACTGTAAACAAGTCATCAGTGTAAACAATATTTGCTTTTTGTTCATATCTTCAGAATCATATACTACATTTAGTTGATTTTCATTCGCTCTGATTCAGATGTCTTTGTGTAGGTGATATTAGTTTACCAAACGTTAAGATGTGCTTTCATACAATTTGTATGCATATACAAATTAATCAACTCTTTCAGAACGCTATTCCAAGTAATACAGCAATTACAATATAAATATAAATAACTTACAAAGAACATTGAGTGTAATGAATGCAGACTGTGTAGTTTGAGGTCCTATTGTGCGACATTCTATCCAGCCACCATCATCACGTCGTGTTGGGATGAATGGGCTGTATGTACTCTGTGTATCTGTTGCCTCGCCATCAGATGGGACGGTCTCGGTGTCAGGTGTAAGAGGATTGCCGCCGTTAAACCAGTCTATGGACACTCGTGGTATTGCTCCCAGTGCTGTGCAGGAAAGTGTGACGTCAGTATTCTCTGTCACGGTCACTATTACACCAGAGGATTGGTCTTCACCATCAACAGCTATGGTGAGACTGGTGGCAGAAGCTGCATGAACGGGCAAATATGAAAAGTTAATATCATTTGATCTTAACATTTCTTACACCTTCTGTCGTCCAAAGCAATGCGCGACAAACACCTTTGGAATGTAAACCGAGAATATGTATAGTAAGAATTGTGATCAAGTAATGAATTTCGAAAGAAAATTCCAATCTCAATCTCAAACTCATATTTTATTTTACTTATAGAAACATTCTGACGTAGAATGACAATGGCGTGGTTTTATGGAAAAAAATCAACTCAGCTGTTAGAGCCCAGACGAATGAATTAATGTGAAAGAAGTGTGGAAATAGAATATCACAGCCACATACGGATGCTCAGAAGAAATAAATTGTTACTGCAATTAAAGGATACAACAAAATTACATCATTTGATTTCTTTAAATACAATCGACGAAAACTCACCTGGGCAAAGCGGTTCTTCAAGTTTCCGTGACCCAGTTCCAATCGCATTGGTGACATTACAGCTGACCTCTGTGCAGTAATTGTCCTCGACATTAAATGCCAGGGTTTTACCCGTAGACGCGTTAGACTTGGTGCCATTTAGAATGATGTAATATTCGATGTGTCTGAGTGGATTGGCATCTGCGTCACAAGTGATGATTCCGTCCCTGTATGTCAGGGATGTTACGTGCGGAGAAACTGTAAAAGAAAAATATATAATATTAGCCTAATTAAAACTTTTCAACATTTAAGCCTTCTCTGTCACGGCCGATAACTATTTTCACACTGATCAAAAAAGAGAGCCTGAAGTCTTGATCTCTGTAACATATTTCTCGAAAGCCTTTGATCAGTTACACATTCATGAACGGATACAAAGCAGATGACCTGACAACTCCCTGACTTTAGTAAATTGCTCTTTTTCGTCTGAAGTAGAGTCAGAGAAATAGACTATAAGTAGAGCGTCTGTTTCTTTTTTTTCCGGCATACGTGATCACAAAACTGTAAACAAGTCATCAGTGTAAACAATATTTGCTTTTTGTTCATATCTTCAGAATCATATACTACATTTAGTTGATTTTCATTCGCTCTGATTCAGATGTCTTTGTGTAGGTGATATTAGTTTACCAAACGTTAAGATGTGCTTTCATACAATTTGTATGCATATACAAATTAATCAACTCTTTCAGAACGCTATTCCAAGTAATACAGCAATTACAATATAAATATAAATAACTTACAAAGAACATTGAGTGTAATGAATGCAGACTGTGTAGTTTGAGGTCCTATTGTGCGACATTCTATCCAGCCACCATCATCACGTCGTGTTGGGATGAATGGGCTGTATGTACTCTGTGTATCTGTTGCCTCGCCATCAGATGGGACGGTCTCGGTGTCAGGTGTAAGAGGATTGCCGCCGTTAAACCAGTCTATGGACACTCGTGGTATTGCTCCCAGTGCTGTGCAGGAAAGTGTGACGTCAGTGTGTGACGGTCACTATTACACCAGAGGATTGGTCTTCACCATCGACAGCTATGGTGAGACTGGTGACAGAAGCTGCATGAACAGAAACATATAAACAGTTAATATCATTTGATCTTTACATTTCTTACACCTTCTGTCGTCCAAAGCAATGCGCGACAAACACCTTTGAAATGTAAACCGAGAAGTAGCATAGTGAGAATTGTGATCAAGTAATGAATTACGAAAGAAAATTTCAATCTCAAACTCCTATTTTGTTTTACTTATGGAAACATTCTGACGTAGAATGACAATGGCGTGGTTTTATGGAAAAAAATAAACTCAGCTGTTAGAGCCCAGACGAATGAATTAATGTGAAAGAAGTGTGGAAATAGAATATCACAGCCACATACGGATGCTCAGAAGAAATAAATTGTTACTGTTTTCAATTAAAGGATACAACAAAATTACACCATTTGATTTCTTTAAATACAATCGACGAAAACTCACATGGGCAAAGCGGTTCTTCAAGTTGCCGTGACCCAGTTCCAATCACATTGGTCACATGACAGCTGACCTCTGTGCAGTAATTGTCCTCGACATTAAATGCCAGGGTTTTACCCGTAGGCGCGCTAGGCTTGGTTCCATTTAGAATGATGTTATACTCAATGTGTCTGAGTGGATTGCCATCGGCTTCACAAGTGATGATTCCGTCCATGTATTTCAGGGATGCTACTACCGGAGCAACTGTGGAAAAAGGAGAATTGCACACATTTAATGTACATGTAATACCAAGTCATGAACATTTAAGCCTTGTCTGTAATAATTTGCCTGCATATTTCCAGAATGAAAATAGGCCGTTGCACGTGCCCCTGGAAGTTTTGGTGGTATATCACTGAGAACTAAGCAAACTTTGTTGATTTTTATAGTTTCTATGGTGGAAAATCCAAATTGTTATGTTTCCATGTCCAAAGCTCTGCAGTTCTGGAGGTACGCACCATTAAAGGTGCATTCCTGCTGGATTATCTATAATTAAAAAATGAATAAATTAACAGCTCAGGGGTTAAATTGAACCCCCAGATAAGATGAAAATAACAAATGTGTACACGAAACTTTAAGTAAAATAATTTAATTCATCGTTTCAAAAATCGAATGTTACACTAAAACGTGCATACCATCTCCTTTATTTCTTTCATTTGTTGGTTTTCTTGAACAGTTATTTATACCTCAACGTGCTGTTGTTATTACAACATTAACTAAAACTTTAGTGGAAGTACATATGTAGTTTACTTGATGTAAGTTTGTCCGAATTCCTGCAGTTAAAGTGGTAATTGCCATTGATTACCGGAACATCAATAATCCAAAAAAAGTAACAAAACCAATGTACTTTCAAAGAGCAGGACAGGGAATCAGAAATATTTTCACAAAAAAATGAAAAGTATTATATAAGATAATCATTTATTTCAAAAACAGCCTGTCCTTAAAGATGCACTGGAATACTAAATGGCGACAATAAAATGGTATTGATAACGGTCACTTTGTCTTGCATATTTTGTGTGTGTTTCTATCATTCTATTTAAAAGGACAAACTATAAGGCAGTTCCACTCTTTAAAGGTGCAGAATACCCATAATACTATAGTGAAAACAAATGAACATTTATCTAACATACAACCAATAATTTTACAAAGAATTAGTGATTGCTGCAGTTCATGGATATTTCCATATATTTTGCATGTTGCTATGTGCAAATCTCTTCAGTTAAAGAAGTACTGCATAAATCTTGTAAAATCAATAAATTCTTATAAATTTGGAGATGAAGCAATTGAAATATTTATGGAACAGTAGGACTTAGGTTTTGGTTTTTCCCCTTTGACTGAAGTCATACAATGTCTTGTAGGATGGACAGGAGTTTCAGGTGAATGTCTTCAGGAACACAGTCAAAGTTCTCTAGTGTTGGTTCCTCTGAGTAACCTGTCATCCATGCCATCACACTGTACAGCACGACTTGGACGACTGTCTCAGCAGCTCTTACATCGACCTTAGCGGTGTGGGTGACCACTCAATATCAAGTCCACTATATATAGACCCTCAGTCCCTCACGCACAGGCATTGCAGATGAGTACAACTTGTGGAGGTGAGGCTGGAGATGAAAGGTCTCTGTCTGCTTGACTGGTGAAATCGTCTCACTGAATGATGAAGTATCTGATTCAGAACTTGATGACCACAACTGTTCAATGTGTGGTGCAGCATCAGATTTGTCAATGAAGACAAACTCGCTGGCTGGGCGCTTTGAAGGACGATGGAAGGATAGCTGTGGGTACTTCTCCTTCAGTCTTCGTTTAAGGTAGAGCATTCTGAAAATGAAAACAAAATAATGAATGCTGGCACCGGTACTGTACACAGAAGTGGTTTGGGCCATAACATAGAGAAACAAAGAAAATACTGTGATTTAAATAATGCACCCACCAAGTGCATGTTTTTCTGTCAACGCTCCATCCCAATGTTCGGAGGGGGAACAAATGGTTACTGTTGGCAACCCTATTCTCCAGTTCAACGCATCATAAACTGTGACTCTGGTGTGACCCATGTGGTGATACAATGTAAGTGGAGGGTCTGAAACTGATTAAGGAACGCTTAATTTTTATTCCTGTGAGATATGAAAAAATACTGTATCAATGACATGGACAAATTCTGTACTTGGGATTAGAGTTTTTTACTGTTGTATATCATATGAAAACATCAAACTACATTTTGTGTGTATCCTAAAGAAATCGGAAGAATGGCGAAAAATAAAGCAGACTATGCAATGTGTATAGTTTTTCAGCTGATGTTTTCAAACCCCTATATACAAACTCCACAGTTCACTTGTCCACAGTTCATAATCTCACATATAGCTGGACACATCGTTGTTTTCAGATGTTCTTGCTATATCTATGAGGTGCTTCAGCAGATCAGTCATTCTACAGACGCGATTCCCATCGATGAACTCTGGGTCAACAACAGTTCCACAGAACACATCAAAAGAATTGTCATATGTCGGTGCAGGTTCATCTGTATCACTGAAAAAGGGACCAATTATATTATTGGTGCAATCAAGGCCTAGAATAAGCCACGAACAAAGGGTATGAGCTCAATGTACTTCACTCAAGATAGATTATTTTATTTAATTGTGCAATACAACAAATATAACAGTATTAGGTTTTGCCCATTTGGCTTGTTTCAGGTATGAACGGGGCCGTTTAGGAGATGAAGGGGTACACACTGGACAAATGCAATACGTAAAGATTGCGCAACATCATTCTCAGGGCCACATCAGCAAAAACAGCAATAAACAAATGGCTATTACACGACGAGATAAATAGAGCTGATATCAGTTCATATACACTCCATGTAGATAACTTGCATATGATAACATAACTTGCAGCATGTTTTTTTTTCTCTCAGCTATGGGTAGGAATGGTCACATTCAATTCCATCATCTTGCAATGTGAATGAGAAAACATACCCCAAGCAGTAAATACATGTGTCAAAACTAAACACTCATTTGCACATCAAAGAAAACAGAATATTCATCACTTACTATGTTAGTTTCCTTGCTTGGTTGCATTCGGTAGCAGTCCTTGTGATATCTGACTTCTATTGCATTACACTCCTTGCCTCTGATGTGAAGAAGAATAGCTTCATCAGCTTTCATTTCAGCAGCAGCACGAAGCATACCTATTATACACACATAGCAAATCAGTTCTAGCATGTCTACAAGTATTTAGACAATTGATATAGTTAGTATAGTCGACTTATAACTCAGAAACTATCAGAGGTCTGAATTCCAAGCGCGTACATTCTTGTTTTTAGAAGCCGAAGGGGCATACTGTTTCTGCCTTTTCCGTCCGTGTGCACACACAAACTCACACACACACACACACACACACACACCGACTTACGTTACATACCTTGTGTGGACATTGCTTTGTTTTCGTGTAGTTAAGAAAACTTGGTACAAAAAATAACTTTACTTAAACTGTGAAAACTCTTTTAACCCAATTTTTTTCCTATGATTCCCTATAGTGTTTCTCTTCATTCTGCTACTGATAAACCTAACCCAAAAATGCCTCTAAACCTGTTTTCCAGAAAGGGCAAAACCTTATGTGGACACGGCTTAGTCCACATAAGGTTAACACAACCTGCATTATGTGGACCTCTTTTGTTCACAAGTCCACATAGGGTATGTAACACAAACTCAGTCGTGTTTTGCTATGCTTCCGAGGATTGGCTTTGTGTGCGCGCATTTGGTTCCACAGCGATATCTGGATTGTATATCCATGTATGTCTTGAACCTTGATACAATGAAGGCTGCTTGCTAGTATAACTTATAAGTTTGGATATGCCATAAGACAAAGGCCAAGGTCATTAGGATTAAAACAATAGGATTTTTTTTTCTTTTACCAAACCAGTATGCATGTGCAGAGAGTTCAACTCATTAAAGTAATCACTTACTAAAATATTAGGGGGCCTGTACATTGTTTATACATGTTTTTGTATAAACAATGTGGCTTCTTCACCCTTTTTTCTTGGACAGTCATATTTTTAATTGAAACAACAGAAAACAAACACATGTACCTGTACATGTATTACTAAAACTTGAGACTTGCACCGTAGTACATGTACATGTACATGTTTATGCAGCTCTGTAAGTTGTTCTTAGGATTTTGAGTCACTTTAGGACCCCATAGGCCAACTGTTCTCATTATAAAAAACCAAATAAATAATGTCATAATGAAAACTCAAGCTTATTCACATAACCGTATTTTCTTTTGATTAATTAAAAATTCTTATTTCCATGTAGGCCTTATAAATGCTCAAAGGATCATGCTAAAAGGATTTGCCTTTGAGAAATGTCTTGCTTAAGACTGAAAATATCCACTCAGTTTGCTTAAGTCACATACAATGACTTCCCAACAGAGAATCCAAAACAAAAATTAATTATGGGATCATTGGCATCAGTACGTTACATATATAGCCTAAAGAAAATAATAACGATGTCAATGAACGTTCAATGTGACCCAGGTAAGTTGATGTTAATAGAGTGGTGTTATGTCATTGAAATAGGCATGTTTGCGGGGCATTTGTGTTTTTAACACCAATTTTCTTGTTTTTATCTTTAATTACTATTAAAAAAAAGAACAGTCTTTATCTACATTTAACTTTGAATTAGAGTAAAAAATTGACTCGGTTTATGTGAATTTCTTCCCTTTTCTCTTTTCATTTTATGAGTGTGTGGGTAACGTAGGTTAGAAAATCAGTGCGTTACCGATTTATTTACTGCATATGGTTTGAAAGAACAGCACACAAGTACAAATAAAATTGAAAAAAATGTTGCAACCTGACGCCACTTTCACGATTGTGTATAGAGAGTCAGGAATTTTTTTAAAGTATTTCCTAACGAAATTGCAAATGTTTTTCAGTCCCAGATTCATGTTTTATTATCATTTCTGCAATAAATGACCTTCATTGAGGTGATATATGAAGGAAAAAAAGTGGCGTCAGGTTGCAACAGTTTTCCCATAAAATCAAACAACTGCACGTTACCTTGTTTACTCACCACCATCAATAGTTTCTGCAAGGCAGAGATTATCACCCACTCGTTTCCCCCCATGAGTTACGTAGTGGGTCTTGCTTTTGCAAATAATGCAAAACTCAGGAAGTGTTGTTCTACTGCCATGACTTGTTCCAGCTCCAGCAGATGAACTTACCAACCCAGCTTCTCGCTGTAAATAAGTTCGTCTGTGTTAGGGCGCTGCTGGAGGTGGAAGGTCGAGGCAGACATTGGTCTCGGGTCTGCCGAGAGCGGATTCAACATTTCGCTTTTTTTCATGTTGTTTCTTTGCCCTCTCAATCATTGCTTTGCTCGTAAATCGAGCATAACAATTCCTATGATATCCATGGAAAATGGTGGTTGTTCTGAATGCCTCAACGCTTCATCACTGTTCTTTGCCCATTATTCAGCGTGGACTCCGATCCTTCCAAATTGTTCCACTCCAAAGCACAACTTTTGGCTTTGCTCCAACTTTTCTCTGAGAACTGAATTACCTGGGTATCAGTTGATCCCGCAGAATGCAACATGCACTCCATTCTTCCCATTTAGGGCCGTGAAATCACACAAAATATGATCTTGTCCGCAGCGATATCACCCGGTCAATGAAATCATGGGCGCCGCCAACTTACATGTCTGAAGAAGGCGTCTCCCGAATACTGCACGCTGATTCGCTCAAATAGCATATACGTCATTGTACAAAGGTTCATGGGACGGATACGTCATACACGCGAAGCTGCTCTGAACGGTAAAAAGCGCCGAATTTGAATCGCGACTTTCACAAAAACTGCAGAAAATTAGAGTTGCAAACATAAAAAAATTGTAATTTCTTATCCCATTATCTATTAAAAACATAGAAGTTTGCTTAGTTCTCACGGATATACCACGACGCTGAACGATAACAGCGGATGTGCAACGGCTTAAATGGGGGGCATGGTGTCTTAATATATTTCGGAAATCTTTGAGAAGGATACTACTGAGATTAAAACGACAGCCCTCTAACGTTGTTAATTGGTAAATGCACATTTCGGTTGAAGGTAATGTACACCATTTGCAAACATAAAAAAAATCTACCAACTTATTATGAAATACCTGTCTTGCCTGTAAGTGAAAAGTAGTCTCAAGCATACAATGAAATCGTGGCACCTAGAATGCTGTCATTTTCAAGAAAAGCGGACTTTATTTTTATCAAATTCCAACGATGGTCTGCGTCTGTCGTTGTTTTTGGAGTTTTTGTGTTTTTTGTGCCCCAAATTCACTAAATTCAGTCAATCCACATTTTCTTGGGAAGCAGTTACACATCAATGAACGGGTTCAAAACCAGCTAGTCTTGTTTCCTGACCTGACAATTCCCCGACGTCTATAAAGTGTTTTGTTTCGTAAGAAGTACGGTCAGGCGAGGCGACCATTCTACAAGAAGAGTATTTTTTTGTATAATAATATGTTAATATTAACCATCCGAGTAAAATATATTCTATGTACTGAAGAAAATACGAAGTTTTTTAGTTTTATTTTTATTTTTTTAAAAATCCTATCAGGATTGGGGGGGGGGAGGTATTTAGGGGGTCCTGAGGCCCAGGCAGAGCACACTGTGCCCCTGCATAAACCATAATAGTAAAAGTGCATAGTGCCCACATGTGACGAGTGGAGATTTGACATTAAAAACGTGTTTAAATTAAATGTTATTCAAACTTTTGTTTGAAAAAAGGATGGGTTATGAATAGATCAGATTGCGCCAACTATTTCAAAAGAAAAACAAAAACAAGCAGTCATCTTGATTGTAATATAGAAATAAAATAGTTTCCTGAAGTTTTTTGACTGAAGTCTACTGACAGGTTTCTTTGGAGAATTTGTGTCACGATTTCTGGTCATTGTGAACTTCTGAATAATCACAAAAACTTTATTGGATCTTTCTGAAAAGAACAACAAATGAAATAGTTCAAATAAATATCTAAATTCAACCTTAATTCGATCTGGGCTCTGTAAAATTGGGGGTTCTTTTAGGTCAATTTTTTTTTTTTTTTGCTGGTAGAAAACCCGAAATGTAAAAAGCTAATTATATGACTTGATTTCTTTAATTACAATCGACGAAAACTCACCTGGGCACAGCGGTTCTTCAAGTTTCCGTGACCCAGTTCCAATTGCATTTGTGACATAGCAGCTGACCCCCGTGCAGTAATTGTCATCGACATTAAATGCCAGGGTTTTACCAGTAGGCGCACTAGGCTTGGTGCCATTTAAGATGATGTAATAATTAATGGTACTGATTGGATTGGCATCAGCTTCACAAGTGATGATTCCGTCCCTGTATGTCAGGGATGTTACCACCGGAGCAACAACTGTGAAAAAAAGCACACATTCCATTATATTACATTTCATGAACATTTAAGCCTTGTCTGTAATAGATGCATATTTTTAGAATAAAAAGGTGGCATTATGTCTTGATATTTTTCGGAGATTTTTGAAAAAGATACTACAATGTACTGTGATTGAAAAGATAGTCCGTATAACGTTGTGAATTGGTAAATGTACATCTCGGTTGAAGGTAAATTACAACATTTGCAATACCTTTCATGCCTGAAGGGAGAACTAGTCTGAAGCATCCAATGAAATCATGACACCTGGAATGCTGTCATTTATCAATTTCCAAAGATAGTCGGCCAAACATCGTTGGAAAAAAATGATTTTTATTTCAGATAACAGAGGTCTTCGACAGTTTTAGAACATTTTCGTGAAATTCTCTAAAGATGCTTGCCCGAGTAATCTTGTCAGTAGTCTAGGACAGTAACTTATGGTTTAGTCATTGAAGAAGCTCTCCATCGAGTCTCGTCACAACTATGAATGGGACATAGCTGCATGATAGAGCAAATACCACGTGAAACATGCTCGAGAGGCTTGGGTAAGTTAACATGTTGTCTACTCTATAAAATATTAACCATTTTATAAAAAGAGGTTTGGCAAACAAAATGTTGTGAATTTCTTTCGGCAATATGTTTTATTTTATATTCATAAATACCTCAGACAGTTTAGCCATTCCTATTGCTCGAGAGTCCGTCACGTGGCCGGTCTTAAACGGATAATAAAGACATGGCTAGCTGGTCTTAAACACCTTTCCAGTGTCACAATAAAATGTGGACTCCTAAAATTCCAGTGCCTCTTATCGTTTCATTGGTTGAACGTTCACAGTCCTCACGTAGGCATGCGCAACACTACCAGGGAGTCAGAATTTTATAGTTCTAAATTCAAAACGCAACGCGCCAGGTGGGTTCTGCGCGGCATCGCGCAGAACATGATACGCGCGCGTCAATCTCAATAAAAGGGTTGTTTACATCTTACTCGCCAGCTGAACACTCCATTATTTTGCAAGAGGGATGTTTCAAAAAGCATAAAGTGAATTTGTTGAGCAAAATCGAGATGTTTTGAAAGAATTATATGATTTTTTCTTACCGAAAAGGTATTTATGAATGGGAATAAATATGTGCTCGGGTAATTATCAGTACCCAGACTCTAAGTGGTCTTAAACAGAGTGATAAAAACCTCCAGAGCACACATTTATTCCCTTATTAATGATGATATCTGGTGATCCTTCAATAGTACAGTGCTAGTATAGAACCACAGCGAGGGCCTTTTTACCTATCCTTCTGTCTGCATAACGAGCTTTGTCTTAATGTTTTGCCACATAATCTTTCCTTTAGTTCTAAACAGAACACTCTAAGAAAAAATCGGCAATATTGGGTAAAATCGTACTCTTTATGGCAGTAAAAAGGGAACATGGTCATTATGAGGGTAAACTTGACACAGCTTCTGTTGTGTCAAGTTTTAATCCTGCACTGTGTAACCATTTTACGTAGAAAAGACGTAAACTTTCAATCCAAAAAACAATTTTTAAAAAAGTACCCCCTAAAGGAGTAATATTTTCGTTTACCCATCATGTTGATGAAGTCTTGCCCACTCAATGTGGAGTAAAACTTTTAACGTATGTTGTGTTACATTGTGCTCAAGTTTTCCTCAAAAATATGCCAAAAAAATCCCCTATATTGTTTATGTTTTTTTCGCTGCTAGTTCTAATTTTGCTCAGTAACAAAAATAGACTTTGACGTCGTGGGGATTGGCAAAATTAACTTATACCCATTTTTGAAGGAAAGTTTGAGCTTCGAGAGTTTTAGCTCACGACATGCAGCCTTCTACATATCGTATACAATTCTAGTGCGGTAAACGAGTGACCATCATGTATTTTTCATGCTAATTACCCAGCATGGTAACCTTTCACATCATGGTTCATTACTGAATGAACCATGATGTGAAAGGTGAATGGCGCCCAAATCAGATGAGTTGAGATTTGACACAAAAAATGTTTTAATTAAAGGTTCTTCAACCTTTTGTTTGAAAAACAAGATGAGTTGATAATGATACTAATGGATTAGGCTGCGTCAACATTTTTAAAAAGAAAAACAAAACAAAAAAAGTCATCTTGATTGTAATATAAATAAAACAGCTTCCTGAAGCTCTTGGATTAAAAGAAACGTCCACTGACTGTTGCCTTTGGAGAGTTCGTAGCACATTTTTTGGTCATTGTGAACTTCTGAATAATCAAAAAAAAATATTGGATCTTTCTGAAAATAACAACAAAAGAAATAGTTCAAATCAATATTTCAAATCAAACTTAATTCGATCAGGGCTCAGTGAAATTGGGCTTTTTTAGGTCAATTTTGTTTGTTTGTTTTTCTGCTAGTAGAAAACCCAACATTTAAAAGCTAATTATAAGACTTGATTTCTTTAATTACAATCCACGAAAACTCACCTGGGCACAGCGGTTCTTCAAGTTGCCGTGATCCAGTTCCAATTGCATTTGTGACATAGCAGCTGACCTCTGTGCAGTAATTGTCCTCGACGTTAAATGCCAGGGTTTTACCCGTAGGCACGTTAGGCTTGGTGCCATTGAGAATGATGTAATACTCAATGCGTCTGAGTGGATTGCCTTCTGCGTCACAAGTGATTATTCCGTCCCTGTATGTCAGGGATGTTACCACCGGAGAAACTGTGGGAAAAAATTAATTTAATTATTTTAATTACAACTTCTCAACAATTAGGCCTTCTCTGTCACAGACCCAATAACTATTTTCACACTGAACGAAAAAAGGGAACCTGATGTTTTTATCCCTGTAACGTGTTTCTCGAAAGCCTTTGAGCAAGATACTACTGCATTTGAAACGACATGCCGTCTAAAATTTTGCATTTGTATACGTACATTTTGGTTGAAGGTAATGTACAACATATGCAAACATCAAAAATCTTCCCAATTATTATGAAATATTTTCTAAGTGAATCAAAGTCTCAAGCATTCTGTGAAATCATGGCACCTGGAATGATGACATTTTTAAGAAAAATGAAATTGTGTGTATCAATTTCCAATGATGGTTGGCCAACCATCGAAGGAAAATGACTTTGTTTTTCAAATATTTTCCTATTTCATCAAATATTTTGTTTGCAATCAGTTAACAAATAAACAAGCTTTTTTCAAAACGCTATTCTAGGTAATATAGCAATTACAATATAAATAGAAGTAACTTACACCGAACATTTAATGTAATGAATTCATTCTGTGTAGTTTGATGTCCACCTGTGCGGCATTCTATCCTGCCCCAATCGTCACTTCGTGTTGGGATGAATGGGCTGTATGTACTCAGTGTATCTGTTGCCTCGCCGTCCGATGGGATCGTCTCGGAGTCTGGTGTAAGAGGATTGCCGCCGTTAAACCAGTCTATGGACACCCGTGGCGTTAATCCCAGTGCTGTGCAGGTAAGTGTGACGTCAGTATCCTCTGTAACAGTCACTATTGCACCGGAAGATTGATCTACACCATTAACAGCTATGGTGAGACTGGTGGCAGGAACTGCATTAAGGGGAAAAATAAAAAAGAAGTTAATGTCGTTTGATCTTAACACTTCACTTTTGAAAGGTATCAATGAAAGATTGTTTAAATTTGTTGAGAAATCCTTGCTTTAACTTTGTGATCAAGCAAAACTATATAGTTGGGATGCTAAAATATTAGAGATTCATTGTCCCGCTTTTTTGTATACAGTCGTCATTTGTTGTTTTTTAGACCTACAAATGATCTGAAAACATCCCTGGAATGCCCAGCAGGTCCATATTGCATAGTGTTGTTGTATTGTATAGGGGTTTTGGTAAAATTGAGGGCCATTTGGAAAAAAAATAAAAAGGGTAAAATTCACGAACATTAACGGCGCAAACTGTTTTTGAATTTCTTTAAAACGATTTAGGGTAAAATTTCAGAAGCTTTATAAAATTATGAAAGTGATGCTTTATGTTGAAAACAGTGTTTTATATGTACAAGCCACGCCCGTGTAGGGGTTATTTTAATTTAAACCAACACATTTGCACGGTTTTTGTGACCAGCCTTCAAAAATTTTAAGTCAAGCGTCTTGCAATCATTTTGACACCGATTTCATTACAAAGAGAAGAACAAGGGAAGCAGCTGCCGTGCAAAACTTCAAATTATCGACGACTTTCCAAAAAAAACAATGACCGTTTGAGTAAGAAATTGTGCACATTCGTGGATTGAAAATGTGTGAAATATCATGTACCGCAATTATGAAATTCTTAGTACAAATTAGCTAAAACGGTGCATAATTATTAAAAATTAAAGTCTATTGTTGAAGTTTAAGAGCAAAATGCTATGTCCATTGAGCAATACGGTTACCCTAATCTTTTTTAAGGTTTACACATACTTTTTTAACCCTGTACCCTAAAAGTGCTGCAATCCGAAGCTTATTGACTGCATGATTTACCTCTCCACTGAAAGGTTGTGGGCATTGGTTAGGCTTTCAAGTTATGGGCTTGTATTACATTTATTTTTGTACGGCATTTTGGAGCTTTACTCATCTTTACTGTAGGCGTACCGTTAATGAGTTTGGCAACGGGGAAGCTGAGATCGCGATACATTTCCCTGCTCTTTTGACCCCCGTTGCCAAACCCGCCTATAAAACATAACCATTCACTTCAAGTTCTTCTGCCAACTGGGGAATCGTCACAATCACCAGACCAGCACCATGATCCATCGCGGAGTAGGGTCATGCCCATCTTCAATTTGCGGTGTCTTCGATCACAACAGGATCGATCACAACATTGTTTGATAAGAGCCGATAAATGTATTAAGTTAGGGGGTATAACTTCCTTACTTCCTTGGTTATGTAGTTTTTCTCAGATTGCTTACAATCTTTTCGTTGCATGCTGGATTTCCTCAAAGACCCAACATTGGACCAAGTTATTTTTAAGTGATTATCAATTATCTTGTTACTAATTTCCTGTAATAAAAAATGATAAATGCGTTGACGATCTGTCTTCAAGCCAGTCCTTCACTGCTCATGATGAAACTCTAAGCATGCAAAAAAAAACTCAACCGTCTACAACAATGAGCTTTTGTGAACAATATGAAACGTAATAAAAAGCCAGTATATGAATATTTGTTTTCAGCGAAATTTATCTGGAATACCATTATTTGACATTTCTAATTCTCAAGTGAATCAAGCAGATTGCATAAAGCGTCTATGTATTTATGCATAGAGTAACACGTATTGCAATGTAATGTACGTGTCAGTGATGTAGTGCCTTGATGCTGGGCCTTGGCCTTAAGGCTGCCTTAAGGCTGGATTTAAGGGCCTTGGCCTTGGCCTCGAGGCTTGAGGGCAAAAGCCTTGGCCTTGGCCTTGGCCTTGAGGGTTCAGGGCCTTGCAATTTTGAGTCAAGGCTCTTCAAGGCCCATAGATTTTTGCATTTTCCAGATAAATCTGTTCGAAATTTTGCTGTTACCATTTTAATCGTATCACCATGGAGGAGGGAAGCACCCTATAGATTTGTGTGTTGTGCACACTTCCTCTTTTATAGCATCACATTTTGTTACCATTGTAGTAGATTTGCTGCAAAAATATTCCGTACACTTGTGGGGCTCATGAGATGATCACTTTAATTGCATATAACTATGGAATAGATCTGATTGGTTGTATATGTCTCCCTGATAGGTGCTAAAGATTTGCATGTATCTGTTTTAGATAATGCTGATATTTCTGACCATGTTGGGCCAGCAAATAAAAATTTCCCAAATCAGTTTCTTGGATCCCCCTTTTGTTACACTTAGGAGAATTGTGTGTCAATATAGAAGTAACTCATTATTTTGTTTAGTTAAACCATATTGAAGACCTGAATTTATACTTTAATAGATACAGTGCAGTCATAAAACGGTGTAGGCATATGCGAGCATGTTGATTGCAATTAAAGAAATGTTGTTCTTCGTAACGAGCAATTCGTGATGATAAGGGCGGATCCAAGGGGGCCAAAAGGGGCCATGCCCCCCCACCCAAAAAAACCGAAACCATTTTTTTTTTATGTGACGTCGTAATAAAGGCAGGCAATGAGTACACCACCATCTTTTCCTCAAAAAACATCAGTTAAAATGGTCAGAAACTGCCTCAAATCGCACCACAGAGCATCTCGAATCCAAAATTTTTTTCGGGGCCCTTGAGCGGGCCCCGAAGCCCAAGCCGCAATTTTTTGGACCCCCTTTTTTGGGGGGGGACCAAAATTTCTTTGCCCCCCCCCCCAAAAAATTGTGTTCTGGATCTGCTCTTGCGTGATGATGTGTCACTCATGTGACTATAATTAGTTCTATATCAGTGGTCATTTCATAAAACAGGGCCTTGGCCTTGGCCTTGGCCTTGAGGGTTAAGCCTTGGCCTTGGCCTCGAGGCTTGAGGGTCAAAGCCTTGGCCTTGGCCTTGGCCTTGAGGGTTAAGCATTGGCCTTGGCCTTGAGGGTCAAAGCCTTTGCTCCAACACTGGTACGTGTACGATAGAGTTAATACGCGCACGCATAATTATGTGCCGTCATGGACGCAGGCCGCCTTAGTTTATTCGTCGCTTCATAAAGATTGTCTGCTACTTAAAATGACGCTTCGTCACACGTCTGCGTCGAGCAGCATGTCACGGGTTCTCTTTCTCTACCTTGCGGGACCTAGTATTCAGGGTAGGACGGTAGTTTTTGTCTTCGGGAAATTGCATGGCCAATTCCTTCAAACTGCTTGCCGCACATTTCATCATTGTTCTTCGGCTACCCTTCTAGCCTTTAACTACTGCTTGTTTCTACGCTGCTCGTTTTTTTGTCGACTCGTCTTTTAGCCGAAAAAAGACACACCCTTTTCCTTATGCGAAACCGTGCGGCTAGTGCAACCCGGATACATCAAGTTACCGGCATCGTGATAAACACAAGAGAATGTAAACAAAAAACAGCCCCCTCAATAGATTTAGCCACTGAACGTTCGCTCTTTCCAACCAGTGGTGTTTGTGCGCATGCGTGCATGCAATTAGCATATTTCATGGAAGGATCCATTACCTCCAGCTATAAGTAGAACAAGGTTACATTAATAATTATATGAAAACAAAACCACTAAAACCATCAATATTCAATAGTACATTCTTTCCTTGAGAAAGAATGTACTGTGACTGACTCCTTCAAATCTACCCTTAAATCATGCTATAGCAATATTTCATTTGATGTCAGTTTGTTTTTTGATATTGAGGTACGATTGTAGTTTAATCTTGACCAGTCCAGTTGATACACTATATGGTTTAAAGTGTACATCTACATGTATAAAGATAAAAAAGTTCACGTCGGAAAAAAGCCTGTAGAAGGAATGATGCCAGTAGAATTTAAGGTACAATGTACTTGAATTTCAATTATCATTTTTGGGGGGGGGGATTTTTTGGCACCGTTTTATACTCTTCTTTTACGTTCTTCGCAAAATTATATTTTTTCTTTTGAAAATAGACAAGGAATGCAGCCAGCATTACTTTGTTTGAAAACCTCTCCTGGCTTTAAGGCTGTGATTCGGTGTTTCCGCAAATCACACCACTTGGAGTCATCAGCGTGAAGACTTGTAGTATTCTCTTAATCGTGATTCGGCTCGAAATGTGGTGGACGGGTACCCCGTAACACATGGTAAATGTTTTCACTCGTGCTGAAAGGTGCCCTACTGTTTTTCTTCGCCCTTTAATAATTTTGTGAACCCCAAGATCACTTATGGCAGAAGGAATGCCTATGATGATTTAAGGGGCTTTTCTAAATAAAAAAAGCGACAAATCCTGGATATTACCACCATGATAAAATTTCATGTTTTATATTTACTGTATAAGTTGTATACGTTGACCTTCAAGGAACAGGACCACTTTCCTGGTAATAAGACACATCTAAGGAATGTCCAGTTTAGCCACAAGGTCCGCGTGGGTGGATGCTGGGCTGCACCGGAAGGCCACAGTGATTCAGTCCACAGACTTATAAGGAAATCCGATTGTTCTATTAATTTGCCTAGACCTTCCCCCAGATACAAGTTGACCAAACACCTTCAATTCTGTATTATTAATATTCAATAGTTAGTGAACAACTCCTAATAAGGCAAGAAACCTGTACGTTAGCTGTAAGATTGGAGTGTTCATTCACTGTATAAAAACCCAATAGAATCCAGAAATCAGACAGAAGGCGTCACAGCCAACCGAATAAACCACATCAGCCCAAGTACCACTTCGTCTCTTACTGTCTTACTTTGTCTATATAACCTTACGGGTTATAATATATTGAGAAACAATATGACCCAAATAATAAGACCCCTGTACTTTTTAAAGGACTGCTTTCGCTTCAAGCCGCCAGGCACATTTTTGCGCATGCGTGCATAATTATGAATTTATTCTTAAAAATGTCAATTGGACGGAGCAGTCTGATTGGTTTAGGATCGAGATAATATGAATATTCATGCGGTACCTTACAGCTTACGCGTTTATGTTGCATGTACGTAAACGTGTTCTGTGCGTGGTGAATAGAGAGAGTGCAGCATGAAATCAGTCACTAGCTTCGAGTCAAAGCTGTGTAGTGTTCGAGAAAGAGCCGTTTGGAATTCCATCAGATTATTTTCCTATTCGAAATAACAATATTAACTTGACACATATGAAGTTCTCGAATTTCATTATTTTTATACCATTAAGTTTAATAAATACGAATCTTTCGGGAAAAAAGAGACATGTACAGTGATTAAGAGACAGATATTGCTATTATAACTAGTAAGCACTCAGAGAGCGGAAACCTCAACCAAGGCTAAACAATTCCCTGCCATATTGTCAGTACACCCAAAAGAATTACTCGCATATCCACTGGACTTTCATGTGTCAAGTTTTGTGTCATGTTGATGACACGTCGCCCGTTGTCACATGAAAATCTGACTCCTATGAAAATCGGACCCCTATTTTCCTATTATTGGTTGATCCCTCGCACGTGACAGGTCACTCTCCCGAAACGATCCTAAAAATAGCATAGTATCGTACTCACGCGTGCGCAGTACTACCAATGAGTCCACATTTCATGGAGTCGGATATTCACGCTTCACCGTCAACACGACACGTACCTGTACAATACACAGAGCACGAGCAATGCACTACCTTACGCTGTCCACAACTCAACTGACCTAGAACGTCACGTGTGGACATCCAAGGTTAACACGTGCGCTTTACCAACACGTACGCATGTACATAACCTATGTGCCTTTGTGAACCAATCGCATACGTGCATTCACGCACCGCGCGCTAAGCTCCGCCCGGTCACAGTGCATTCACAGAATTCTTAAACAATTCCTGGATCCTGCTTTTCTCCTATCTGATAGCAGAAAAGCAGATGGCCACTTTTCGTCCTCCATATCCAGATCCAGACCTGGATCACTTCCAAAATTCTGTCGATTTGTACTTGTACCAAGGACCTCCCCTAAAAAATATGTTCATGAAGACCCGTCCATAACTTGTTGAGTTATCTTGTTAACAGACAAATTAACCAACAAACAAACCAACACCGCTGAAAACATAACCTCCTTGGCAGAAGTTACAAATGGATATTGACTCTTCGGTCCAGGTGGAATAATCTGTACGATTCCAAACAGCATAAAGATTATTTCAATCGAACGTTGATGTGGATTGCTTGAAGCCGTGACATAAAATGCGGATCCCATAAACTGGATCGGAACATACGCGTTCCCGCTGAAACCCATTACGCCAATTGGCTGCCGCCGCGGCACATAAAAGGGGTTTGTCATGTCACGACCGCAATGGTCAATGCGCCTGCAAAATTGCACACGGCAGGCAAGCAATGCCTGCTCGCATTGGCTGCCCCAGGATGTTCAGGATCCCAATTTGCACGCGGCCTGCCTTAAAAACATTAATAACCTTGTGCACTGTGCAGCGCAACAAAATCAAACTCACGCAATAGCTTTCAGATAGGTTTTTGCGCCGAGTATAATACATTTTACCATTTATGTGGTAAAATGTGTTAGTTCAGAAAAAAGTCAGGATGCTTTCAAGTTTTTCAAAGTCCGGCAATGTGAATATCATTTGGGTGAATTGCAGGGAATTTTTTAATTCATCAGATTTCGGGAGCGGTTATTTGTTATATATTCTTATTAAGGTTATTCAATTAGAACAAAATATCGCCAGAATTAGGATCAAGTCGTCCAGTTTAGCGCGAATTTGAATGCAGTTTAAAATTATCCTTCAATTTAATTTAAAAAAACATTCAATTTCTTTTTTCCACCCCGCGATCCGAAAAATTCTGTAATCAAATTTGAAACTACGCTCATTCAAATCGAAATTATGACCAAAAAGCGTTCAATTTTGGCATTTCGTTAGTGAAATTAAAATAAAACAACTTGGACCATTTTTGGAGAACAATTACACGAACAATTGAAAGAAGTATCAGTGGCGTAGCATTCGAGGGGAAGGGAGAGAGTGTATCACCCCCCCCCCCTAAAAAAAATGTTTATCGAGTGCCTTTTTTTGGAACGCTGCGCGTACGTCGGCAATATTTCCGCCCTTAAAATCGCCACCTATTACCCGATAGTGACCAAGATCTTCTGCTTGTTCACGTCTACTCCCCCAATAAAAATGACCTTGCTACGTCACTGAATATATATTTATAATTCCAACAAGAAATGATACATCATTTGAAAAATGGAAGAATTAAATTGAAAGAATTTAAAGAGGTTGACATAGGTAACAATGAATATTGCTGCATTGATGGAAGAATAGATGCCGAAGAATTGGAAATAAAAAGAAACTAAAGATGACATCGCCTCCTGTTGACTTTTTGTGATGGAAATGTTGTTATATTGAATGCGCGAAGTGCTGAATTTATTGTTCATAAACGGAAATGAAAGTAAGAATCGTAGGCAGAAACCTCATTTATATGAAGGTGTGCGAAATTAAATGACAATTGGGTAATATTTAATTTAACATCGCAATTTCTACTTTGAATGTGTTGGCAAACAAATTTGCACGCCATAAAAATGAATGAGAACCAAATTAATGAGCAGCACGATCCAAATCGCATACGTTAAAAACGCATTTGAATGTATTTCTGACGCATTAGAGCGGGAAAACCTATACAAAGAAAAACCATAGGTAAGACTATAAAGAAACAAAAGTCATACCAATAGTAATGTCATCGATGGCAATACCCGACCCATAGCTTTCATCATGGATTGCCTTAAGAGCAATTCGAAATTCTGAAGTAGCATTTCTCACACATCTCCTGGCTTTTAACCAACCACTCGCAGTCCCACTGCTTCTCCTAAATATGATTTCTCCCTCACTAGTTGTCTCAGTTACTGGAAGGGGATACACATAAAGAATCCCTGTATAACAATAAAAAATGAAATCACAACGAAATGAATCATTAATGTCATTTACAACGTATTCGTGTATAGTTTAATGAGTATAATGCATTTTTTTCATAGAGTATTAATTTCTAGCAAAATGCATTCTAGGAGAAAGCGGTTAATGAAAGCAAAATCCAAAAACAAGTGTTTTTATCATCTGGATTCTTCTACATCTGTATTCTGATTTTTAAAACCTTTTTTAGTACGAATCAAAAAGAGGTATTATGTCCTTTGATTCTAATTTAAAAGCTCTCTCGTTTGACTCAGACATTCTTTGGGTCAATATGCATCCAATCAAGAGAGTGTTATACCCACTGGGGTAGGGGAAAATCGTTTTTTATTTTGTCCCAAAGATAAAGTTTTTCAATCACAAATGTTGCAAATGATATAGTTATGGTAATATAATATTTGTTAGCTCATGGTAAGCC
Organism: Patiria pectinifera; assembly: GCA_029964075.1. Classification (NCBI taxonomy): domain Eukaryota; kingdom Metazoa; phylum Echinodermata; class Asteroidea; order Valvatida; family Asterinidae; genus Patiria; species Patiria pectinifera. Next base: position 25,869,028 of record CM057150.1, on the reverse strand, counting down.
ACTGTTCGCATCAATGTTGGCCATATTGGGTTCTTTGCATGCAGTAAATTTGATTACATGACCATAAAGTTTCGTCTTAAGTCATATTTCTTGATAGGTTTAGGCAAAAACCACAATTTTGACTTAGAACAATGCGTGTTTGTACGCACCACTGATTATACGATTATTACAAATTATCGCTTACACGTTAATGTAAAACTCCTTGTCAACCGAAAAGAGAGCGCAACGAAACTCAACGGGTATTTTTTTGTGTATGGTGGCAACAACATTTGCTCGTGAACATTACATTTGCATAAGCATAAAAGGAATGTCTAGAATTTCCCTTAGATGTAAAGCATATTAGATATTTCCAAATATGACTTTTTCATGTGTATTCATTAACTGGTGACATTTATTTACACAGGGCCATGGATTTCTTTGCCAACATGTAAATAACTCACTATTTTGTTTAACAATACAGGGCCGACACGAGCAGTACAATTCTCTTCCATACACTTCCTTTTTTGTTTGATTAAATGCACTTATCCAAGCCTTCCTCAATCTTTGTTTGTGAATTCTTTTAGATTGTAAATGAATGAAGTGGAATGTGAGATGTCAGTGTTTATTTTGAGTTTGATCGACATGGATGTCAGAGCTTGATCCTCTGAGCTGCGCAATTTTTTTTCAAAGCCGGCAGTTGACTACTTTTGCTGCATGATATAAGAAGCAGATTTTTACAGACTGCTTAATGGCAAAGATTGAATGAAGTTACCAAGGGCGTCAAGATTTTGAACGTCAAGGAAACGGTGGGTTCTGTTTATTTAGTTATCAAGAATTGGATATTAGATGTTGGAAACTATCGTTGCAGGATAAATATGACGGTGCTTACCTTGCTAACGTTTCGATAGAATAATGGACAAGGTTAATGACAATTGTTGTACATGAACATAAGTGTGATCGGGTATGAATGTCTGTATGTTTTGGACAATCTTTCGTTGAAATATTGGATGGCCCTTGGCCCGGCTAGCCGTAGCCTAGCTAGGGTGTACGCCAAATTGAGGTAGATGTTTGATGAGCCGGGATGCTTGCGAAGACGTTTGATACATGTAGTAGCAGCCGAGTATGACGCAAAGTGAGTGTCGCACAGAAACGACAGAGGACGCCGTGGTTGAACAAGGAAGGCTGTCACCACTGCATGTGTACACCACTGAGAGTGTAGAATCAAGAGACCACCTAATGAAAACCGGTCATTGTTGGTGTTTGAGAATTAAACCTTTGGAAAACATCCAAAATTAGTGTTCATTTTTTATGACTTAGTGGGGAAAGTGATTTAAAAGTACCCACACCTAGCGTTCTATCTTAAATTAAATTTGTTCAGAAACTAAACCCAAAGATTCATTTAATTAATATTTTTTGAGTTGTTTTGTTTCAAATTAAGAGTTTTCAACTGAGACGAAATACTGACTTTATTTTGTGATATACTTTCCATTGTTTTCCGCCTGAAGACATTAGATTGAAAGTAATGCACAAGCTGATGTAAATATAGTTTGGCGAATTATTACTATTTTTATGACATGAGAAATATTGTAATTGCTGCTAGTAGAAGAAGTGGACTTGTAAATTAGTTTGTAAATAATAATTGTGTTAATAGAACTGAACTTGTCAATTGTTGTGATTATTTGGTGCTTGCATTTCTCTTTTATCTTTCCAGTCACAGTTGTTGTAATATTAATGTAAAGCTACATATTGTAACGCAAATGGGTCTGGTGAACTTGTGAACTACAGAAGCAGGGCGGGGTAAGCGCCTGGTAAGGATTCAATCATGTATAAGACTGGTGGCTAGAGTAGGTTTCCATAACAAAAAATAGTCTTGTGGGTTGGGACTGGATGTTTGGGAGCTGTGGAACGTCAGCCGTGTCCAGTCATAGGGAGTTAGTTAAGGATTACAGGTGTAGCTGTCAGTAGACTGACAGGGTGTTTTGAGATGTGTAAAATGATGTTGTGGATAGAAAAAGGGGGGATATGTAAAATAACCTAGGCTAGAAAGAGACAATCAGATACGTGTATGTTTTGAGCACTTTTAGGAAGGGCTGCAAATTAATCTTATGAGCGGAAGGGAACTGAAAATGGTTATTCTTTGACCGTTATTTTGTGACCAATTCTGTTTATATAGGGCTTGTAAAAACAGGGCTGGTTGGATTCAAGTGATTACTTGGAAGTTGGGAAAATAATAGAAACTGGGACTGCCTGGGTATAAAGGGGCAGAGCTCAGTGGTGAATTGGTCAGTTGTTGTTGAGCTGAGTAGTTCCGCTGAAGTTCTGGAGAGGAGTGAGACCAATTTGTATAAAGTGTAAATATTTCGTGCATGTAGTTGCAACTTTAGAGAAGGACATCTGATTAGCAGTTAGGTTGTGCGCTGGAACTGGATCGTGTGCTGGAACTGGATCGAGCGGGTTGGAGGATAATTTATGTGAGTACGAGTACACGTACATAATCACATGCAACCATGTATACCTCGATTTAGGGCATTGTCAGTGTAGCCTGAGTTTACAGTTATACTGTTGCTTTTGTCATGATTTAATGATGGTAGTGTTATTGTGTAGTAGTGTTCATTCTTGTAAATAAGGTGCGGAAGAAGTAAGTGGAAGTGGAGTCAAATAAATTAGCTAGATGCGAGTAGAATAAGAATAATCCTCTCCCGGTGTACCATTCTTCAGAGTTCCTTGTCCTCAGTGTAACGGGGCGGTATATTTCCACCCAAACGTATCCGGTCCCTGGCCATATTTACGCGCGAGCGGCGCAGCTCCCGGGTTACTTGGTCCCGACGAGCCAGGGGTTCATTGACCTCTGTACTTTCCCCTGGCAAACTGAATTAGAAAACTGGGTCGCTTCTGGCCAGTCTGTGGTCGTTGCGAGCACAGTGTGGGCTGGCGCGTATAGGCTTTCACGCGTCACGTTGGCCGCTGGCGAACCGGGCTCTTTGCGTGCAGCGACGGCTCAATCCGCTGTCGATGTCGGCTGCTGGGCATCGATCCGTGCTCTGTCTGTGGCGGTCTTTCGCAGGCGATTGGCGTTTAGCTAGCTCGATGCCTGGTCGCGGCTTACATGGATGTGCAGCATTTCAGTGTCAACTACCGCTGCCACCATGTAGTGATAGCATGAAAAGGTTTGTTCAGGTTCCCAGGCACTTGGACGTAGTGCGTTTATTCCGCCATGATGGTACAACAAGAGTGTAGCCACATTACACACACTGTGTTCATGCACTGCGCGCAATATGAATATTGTGGCGATTTCACCTAAGGAAGTTGCCGCATAGCACATATCGTAAATGCATATGCACCGATGGACCGAGTCAGCATATGTAATCGACAGTTACGGACTGAAGACAGGGCGGTTGTAAGTGTTTTGTCCGAACCTTTTGATTGAAGCAAAGCATCATTGAGTTTACATGCCGTGCATATACTTTGCACTATGTGAACGCCATTGACTTGTGAAGCTGGTTAATAAAAGCAGTTCCGGCGAGCCATACCCTTGAACTACCCCCACGCACACGCTCATCGGGATTTGACCTTTGACCCCACCTGAGGCGAAACACGACCGAACCAGTCATATTGTTCTGCCGATCAATGCTGCAGCTTGCGGACAGCTGGATCTACCGGGAAACAGCTGGATCTACCAGAAAACAGCAGGATCTACCGGAAAACAGCAGGAACTACCAGATAACAGCCAGTTCTACCGGAAACAGCAGGACCTACCAGATAACAGCCGGATCTACCGGAAAACAGCCAGATCTGCAGGAGTGCTGGAACCACATAACAGCAACCTGAACTATTGGACAGTATTAATGGACTGGTCTCATTTTTCCAAAAAATACTGCATGCCGGACTCAAACTGAACTTCACTTATCTTGGTTTATCTGATGATATACTTGTGTTAAGTATTGTCTCACATGGCCATAAATTATTTGTGTCTTTGTGCCCATTGATTTGAAAGGTAATAGTATCAATATTATTACACCTGTTTACTTACCATTATAGAGAATTCCCACAGGCACGGCCCGTCCCTTGTTAATCATGGCCACAAAATTACCTGAAATGCAGTGGGATGCCAGTGATCTGGCAAAAGAGTTTAACATTTTCCGACAGAGAATCGAAATGTGTCTTGCCGACCAAGATATCACAGACCAACCAAGCAAGCAGTCAAAATCAAGATAGCCGTCGGCAAAGAGGGTCTTAGGAAAATCAATGCCTCAAGCCTGACTGAAGAAGGGCAGCTCGACCTATCCAAGCTACAGGATTTGTTTGAAAAACAACTCAAGGTGAAGCTAAACTTCAGGATCCACCGCTTGGAACTGATGCGTTACTGGCAAAAGCACGAGGAACACCTTGGTGAATTCGTCAACAGGTGCCGAGCGAAGGCTGTTGATTGTCAATTTCGTGTGGAGGAAATCACTGAACGAGTAGTTGAACTCGTGATAGCCTCTACACCCTCCGAGTCCTTCCAAAAGGATCTGCTAGACAGATCCATTGGCTACAGCATTGACGAAATGCTCGTCGAAGGGCGGAAGTATGAAGCCATCGTTGCCGGCAAGCCACCCAGACGGTGCCCCGCATACCATGATACCTGCAAGGCCTGTGGAGCGAAAGGGCACTGGTCCAAGTGTTGCAGAAATGAAAACGAGAGCTAAAAGAAGACAACGCAGAGGATCCAAGTCACCGCGGAGAAGAGGCAGTCACTCCGGGGAGAGGCGACGCAGTCCCTCCAGAGATAGAAGGCCCCAACAACAAAAACCCAAGGGCCGAAAGAAGGATGAATCTTCGACACCAAACACTACTGAGCAGGAAACAGATGTCCAGCAGTTAGAATACATGGACAATGCGTACGAGGACGTGTTCCATGTTGTAACTGTTCCAGACTTCCACAAGAAGAACGATAACACGGGTAACGAAGCCTACAGAGAGCTTGTCGTGGTTTGCTTGACCTTGAAGGCAAGCACCGCCTTAAAGTCAAGATAGACACCGGAGCTGGAGGTAACACACTCCCACTCAGAACCATACTACAGATGTATGGAGACACTTGGAGATCCCAAGTCAAACCGGTGACAACCAAGCTAACCGCATATAATGGAACAACGATACCCTGTCTGGGCAGATACGAAGATCCTACGTGGTCAGAGAATATATTTTACGTCGTTGACGTCACAGGCCCAGTGATTGCAGGTCTGCCCATGTGCAGTGACATGGGAGTCGTGACGATACATGCTGCCAGACTGACGTCAGTACAATCAATTGAGCAGCTGATGGAGGCGTATCAAGATCAGTTTGACACCATTGGAAGCTTCAAACGAAGCCAGAAAATACAGTGTGCACCGACCTGTGTCGGTATAGCTGGCACAGATGACGGACACGACGCCAAGCTTGGGTTGCCGGAAGTGAGGGTCTTGTATTAAACAGCAGCAAATGCAGGATAAAGACGAAGGAGATCAATTTCTTCGGCTTGATCTACTCTGACGTTGGGGTACAGCCAGACCCAGGGCGGGTTGAGGACATACACAACCTCCCCACACCCCAGGACAAGGAAGACCTCAAAAAATGCCTTGGTCTCATCACCTATATGTCAGCGTACATCACCTATATGTCTGCGTATATTCCCAACCTCGCAGACAAGGCAGCGATCCTCCGAGATCTTCTCAAGAAAAATATCCCTTTTGTGTGGCAGGAGGACCACCAAGCAGCGTTTTAGGCACTGAAGCTGTCGATCACAGCGGACGCATGCCTTCAGGACTACAACCCTGAGATGCCAACGGTACTTGAGGTTAACGCTTCACAGAAAGGGCTGGGAGCATGCCTCACTCAACATGGCAAGCCTATTGCCTCTGCATCCAAAAGTTTCTTACCGACGCAGAAAAATTACTCCAACATAGAGAGGGAAACGCTGGAAATGGTGTTTGGCATAGCCCGTTTCCACAACCACCTCTTCCGGAAAGAGTTTGTGGTATACATATCACAAGCCGCTAGAAATGATCTGGAGGAAGCCCCTATCTAGTGCACCACCAAGGTTACAACGCCTACTTATCAAAGTGCAAGGCACTTCACCGTGCACTACAAGCCAGGACCGACAATGATCTTGTTTGACGCCATGACCAGACTGCCAAACCCGAAGAAGAACGAAGACATACACATTGACTGATTGGTCGGTGGCATAGACGTCATTGAAGGACCAGAGCTCAAGTACATCGATCTCCTTCACTTCGGCCAGACTAAGCAGACCCAACTGCAGCTGCAGACCGCGCTTGACCCAACCCTGAGTTCCCTAACCCAAATTATTTACGCCGGCTGGCCTGACAAAATCAAGGAGCTACCCAGAGATCTAAGGCCATACTGATGAACTGGGAATATCTTGGGGTGTCATTTTCAAAGGGAAACAAGTAGTAATCCCCGATGATCTACGACAAGACATCCTGGCCCAGCTCCACAAGGACACATGGGAATCGAGAAAACACGACGTTTGGCTCGAGAAACCGTGTACTGGCCAAACATCAGCCGTGACATCGACAATGCGGTGAGGGCATGTGAATACTGCCAAGAAAACCAACCAAAGCAGAAGAAGGAACCCCTCCATCCCCATCCGACCTGTTTGAAATTGGGGGGGATGACTTTCTTCTGATCATTGACTATACTTCGAAGTTCCCAGTCGTCCACAGGCTGCGAGATACCAACAGCGCAACGGTAGTTGGTGTGACATCGCATACACTTGGCATGTTCGGAGCGCCGGCAGAGATAATATTGGACAATTTCCAACAGTTCGTTGGAGCGCCGCACCAGGACATGTGTGCTTCATGGGGCATAAGTCACATCACATCCTCACCCCGATACCCTCAATCCAACGGTTTTGTGGAACGTTAAGTGCGGACAGTCAAGGCACTTATAAAGAGATGCCAAAAGTCAAAGCAGAATGTTGACAAAGCACGTCTGAACCTGCGAGCTACTCCCATTGACTCCAAACTGCCGTATCCGGCCGAGATTCTGTTTGGCAGGCCACCTTGTATAAGCTTGCCAAGCCGCCGCCGAATGAAACAGATTACGACAGGAGACACTCAGCCAATGAGCTCCCACCTCTCAATGTTGGGCAGAAGGTCCGGATTCTTGATCAGGATTCTCGGGCTTGGCTGCCAGCCGAGATGACAACCGTGTGTAGAGAGATGAGTTCGTATAAAGTTGCCACCCCAAACATTGAGGCGTACTCGATCACCTCAGAGGGATGACAGATACACGACACTCTATCACTCCCAAGCGTTTCAGATTTGCAGACACCGAGAAAACCAAAGACCTTAGTAAGACGGAACACAAACTCCCAAATCACAGCGACAAAGCAGCTAGGGCAACCGGAGATACTCCACAGACTACAAGATCAGGCCGAGTAATTCGCAGACCAGTGGGATACATCCAGCAATAAGCCCATCTTACACAGTATACCCCTTTCAAGCAAACAGTCAAATCCCAACAAGCCCATGACAATATTATACTTGCAGAGTGTTCATTGTTTAAACGTTTTTCTAGTTGTTTAATCTAAACTTTTGATTACTTAAACCACTGAGGGAAGTTGACCTCAATAATTCGATAGGAGGATGAAAAGTTAAATAGCATGTTACCCTTAGATATATAGAGTTAAATCATAGACCTGGTACTTGGAGTTACAGTTGAAGAGTTTAAACAGTTCAAAAGATGTTAAGAAGCGTTTTTAGAAGTCCAAGTTCCAGCCCACCAGAAACATGTAAAGACACTAGAAACTAGAGACGCAGCACAATTATTTGTTAGTTACTCATCATTTTTATTCAGAAACTTACCACATTAACTTTTAACCTATGCGGAAAGTTGTCTAGTAAATGTTAGAATCCATTATTGTACTTTCAAAGGGGGGAAGATGTTGTAATATTAATGTGGAGCTACATATTCATATTGCGCGCAGCGCATGAACACAGTGTGTGTAATGTGGCTACACTCTTGTTGTACCATCATGGCAGAATAAACGCACTTCGTCCAAGTGCCTGGGAACCTGAACAAACCTTGTCATGTTGTCACTACAACAGTCAAAATAAAGAGGTAACCGTAGCAAAGAAACACGCTTTAGTTGCTAAACATGGGGGATAAAATGGGATGGAAAGATTCATTTCAATAAATATATTAGTTTTGGCATATGTGATCATTGTAAAACTGAAACAAATTGTAAAAATGGTTTGCAAACCTCACCTGTGCCGTTTCCATGAATATTGTACCAGAAACTGAAACACCACTTGTTTCCTGGCTGTTCTCTACTCGGCAAAACGACTGGGCTGACGAGGTCATTGCTTATGAAGTGGAATGGCGTAAAATGAATGTAGTGGCCACTCGCATCTGTATAGGGTAGTTTTCATAAATAAAAAAAGCCCGATGACTTTAGAAGAAATGTTGCGTTGATGATTTCGATAACTCGGTAGCAGCGGATTTTACTCTTTGTTTTGGAGTAATTTGGTTAATTAAGTCAAGGTCAACATGAGGCAATAAGTTCAAAATTTAAAATTGAACCTAGTGAAATAAAGAATTCGGCTTTCATTGTTATCATTTTGTGACAAATAATAATTTTAAGACATGAAAACAGGGTTCCAAAAGGGTAACGTACGAAAAGGGATAGACGAAGCTACTACGTGTAAAACAAACATGTGCTGCTTTTGATCGTAAGCGACTCTGTTGTTTACAGTGGAAATTAAACCCAAATTTCAGATCATAAACAAGGCACGACAAATTGTATATGGCGCGAGATTCATGAGCTTTGTGTGGGAGTCTCGATATGATAGGACACCGCCGTTGTGCATGGTGTGTTTGTCGAGTTTTCCCCTATGACACCGCTATGGCGTGCGGAGGGCCTTTCTCTCAATGAGAAAAAAAATGCGCTACTGGACGATGAGAAATTCGGACACATGCACACACGCTTACATAGGCATAGAAGTGGGGTACTTTCTTTGTTCTCGTGTACTAAAATTTTGCAACGTCGCACACTTATGTCAAAATGCCCTTATTTTAACCATAGTTAATTTCCTGGGCTGAAATTCGGACTAAATATCCCTTTTCTAAAACTCTTCCATTCGCGACATATCAACCCACCTTGGAAATTCCTAGTTTTTTGAGTAAAATCCATATATTTATTTCGTGAAAAACTTGTGGGGTACCTCCTATAGTTCCGGTACCCCACAAGGCAGTGTTTGTACACGCATGAGAATACGCCAATGTCAGGGACTAAGGAGTGACAACCATGCATCTTAAAATGGGACGGAATAGTGGAATTGTTGGTGATTACATTCCAGGAAGTGAGTATTTAGTAAGCTAGGATGATATAGATCCATATCAGACAATCTTACAGCTTCCTTTGATCATTGTATTAGTGTAACTTTGCAGAAACCTTATAGTTATACAAATATACAAAAAGAAGTTTTCAGCGTACATGCCTATTTACATGTGTTGCCACGTGTAGTTCTATATGTTTTTCACAGTGATATGCAGACAAAACTGACCCATATATATTTATTATTATTCTGAAGACAACTAACACTGTGTTGATATCTAGAACCCAGATATGATTATCTATCTTTGTGTATATTTATGTAGTAAAAAGATTCTACTTATTTTTCGTTTTAGGGTTTGTTTCTGGTTTTCTATATGAACTAGCATCAGATTCATAATAAACAATGAGAAGTGACTGATTGTTGTCCGGACTCCAGCTTCATCCATGTTTAAATATATGGACGGACATCAACCCTAGAATAACAGAAGGGTAGACCACCACATTTATACAAGAGGGTGAGACTTAAACGCCATACGAAACAAATACTTACTTTTAGAATGTCGATTCAGCGTTGTAAAAAGGGGCCGAAGGCGCTTGCTGCTTCCGAAAGCTTCTGAAGGAATGCAAGATTACCCCTGATGTCATTGCACACCTCCTGGATCGTGTGTTGCGAAAAACGATCGCAGAGGTGTGCAATCACATCAGGGGCAATCCTGCATTCATTCAAAGGCTTTCGGCCGCAGCATGCGCCTTCTGTCACCGTGTTCAACGCTGTACCGACAATGGAAGGCGCCAACTCGAAAGTGGCAGATTCTGGAAGTGGTATTTTCTTTGTATAGGGTTTAAATCTCAACCTCTTGCACAAAGCTGATGAATGTCTATCCATAAAATAGGACATGATCCGAAATGGTAATTCCATTGGTAAACAACAGAATTATTTACGATCAAAAGTATAGCATGTTTTCCGACACGTTGTACAAAACAAATGACTATTGATATGCTTTATCATAAACTAGTGCCAGTAATCCTCCCTCTGACACTAAGCTCGTTCGTTATCGATGATCGTTTGATGCAGCTGGGGTTTCATCTTAATCATCAAGGAAATGATCACAGCATTTTCAGGTAGAAGATAATGCCCCAGTCAGCATTGCTCTCAGAAATCGCTTTTGGGAGACTTTTTGAGTACAGGGTTATCACACAGGCTACAACCCGTACTGTGGAATGGTTTCCAAGGTATCCATAATTTGTATCTCAAATAACACGTGTGCAGTCCACCTCATACCCTTCAGGATTTCCAAGCCCGCCTTCTCAACAGAACACATTCAAAAACGCAAACCGAGTAAACTAGGAAAAATAAACAAACTAGATCTATATCTGTTCGGTGAAATGAGCATATGGTAGACAGACAGACAGACAGACAGCATGACAGGTTTATTCATCCACAAATCTTGGCCCCAAGTCCAAATTGCATGTGAATTGACAATATTCATTTTGTTTTAACATTTCGTTAAAACATTGACAACAATAGTTAAATAAAATTATACGATTATAAACAAAACAAAACACACACGGGGATAACTGACATTAACTGTTTGTTTTTTAAGGAATGATTTTTTTTAATTGTGTCCCAATACACGCAACCTTTTACTCCCTCCAAAAGGTAAATTCGTTTAAAAGCGTAATAAAATATGTTATGGGGCTTCTATGAAATCGTGACATACTAGTAGGGAAGGAAGGAAATGTGTTTGCATTACGCAATGACATTCCATGGCACTTGAACTGTTCTCGAATTTTGCGAGAGCCCGACAGCAAATTTGGTACATTAGTTTATCCTTGTGTCTTTAAGTGAGTTCTTTCTGTAGTTCTTCTTTCCTAGTTTCAGCGCCTTGTATCTTTTGGCAATTTGGCGCTCTATTAATCCAGTTATTATTATTATTATTATTATTATTATTATATTACAGACCTCGATTGCACTGCTAAAATGGTTTATTTATTTCACAATATGACCATACACATATGACCATGGCCGTTGGGGGCGACCACCCCCCATGAAACCTTGTCGCCCCCCAGTCGCCACCCCCCCCCCACTGAGATGTTGAGTTTCTAAAAAACAATATCATTGATCTTAATGATAATGCGAATGATCCACATGATGAACACTGAGAAATGACCCTTCGACCGGCGACTGCGGACCAGTAAGCTGACAACCGGCGTGACATAGCCCATAATGGTAATCTAAAATGCGTATTAACACCCACTGCACTGCTCGCTCACACCACGGAACACGTATTATAGACTGGTGGTCGGTGGGTCACACAGTTTCAGTCAGCGATATTACGCGAATCGGCCACGCACAAACTTTTTCCTCCATTCATATAAGCTAAACAATAACAATAGACCAATTAAAATTCCTTGAAATCAGTGGCGTAGCCACGGCGGGTCGTGGGGGGGGAAGAAACCTTGTTGCCCCAAGTCGCACCCCACTAGATTTTGAGTTTCTAAACAAATTATCATCGATCTACATGACGCCATGGGCGTCAATCCTGGGGGGACAGGGGGACTGGTCCCCCCCCCCCACTTTTTGAAGGGTGGGGGACACGATATCAAATGCCCCCCCCCCCAGATTTTTGAACTCGTGTCTCATTTACAGGGCCCTGTTATGTACTACAATGTATCTTTTGATTGGAAAATATTGGTTAAAGTGGTCAAAAATTGCCTCAGATAGCACCACAGAGCATTTAGAATCCAACATTTTTCGGGGCCCTTAAGCGGGCCCCGAACCCCACGCCTATAGCTCAGAATTCTGGTAGCTGATTCAATGACTCCAACCTCGAAAACAATATTCAAACAAATTCGTATGCCTTTAGCTGAGAAAACCTCAAAAAATTATGTTTAAATTACTATCTTTTGTGCTAAGATAATTATTGGTTAAAGTGGTGAAAAATTGCCTCAGATCACACCACTGAGCATCGAGAATCCAATTTTTTCGGGGCCCTTAAGCGGGCCCCGAACCCCACGCCTATAGCTCAGAATACCAATAGCTGATTCAATGACCCCAACCTCGAAAACGATGTTCAAAAAATTTCTTATGCCTTTAGCTGAGAAAACCTCAAAAAATTATGTTTAAATTACTATCTTTTGTGCTAAGATAATTATTGGTTAAAGTGGTGAAAAATTGCCTCAGATCACACCACTGAGCATCGAGAATCCAATTTTTTCGGGGCCCTTAAGCGGGCCCCGAACCCCACGCCTATAGCTCAGAATACCAATAGCTGATTCAATGACCCCAACCTCGAAAACGATGTTCAAAAAATTTCTTATGCCTTTAGCTGAGAAAACCTCAAAAAATTATGTTTAAATTACTATCTTTTGTGCTAAGATAATTATTGGTTAAAGTGGTAAGAAATTGCTTCAGATCACACAACAGAACATCTAGAATCCAATTTTTTTCGGGGCCCTTTAGCGGGCCCCAACCCCTCACGCCGTAAGGGCTTCGCGCTTCGCGCTTCGCGCTCGCATCAGTTCTGATCAAGGTATATCCCCCCCACTTTTGAGAAGCGATTAACGCCCCTACATGACGTCCCCCATGAACTGTTCCATCCCCCCAGCGCCCCCCCCCACTGAGAAATTCCTGGCTACGCCACTGTTTAGAAGGATTGAGCTTAATACTGTTATTATCAGCCCACACTTTAAGATTATTTAAGTCACTTTGGATGAGACTTTCACAAGAGGCTGTGCGATTTTCAACAAAGGTGAGGTCAACGTATTTCCAGATGTTTGAATGGAAACCTCGAGCTGCATCGTTAATCAAAATTTGGAAACAAATGGGGCCCAGTTTTGTTTCTTGAGGAACACCACCGTTTAGACAAAGATAATGGACAGGGCACTGTTGTTCCCACATTGTAGCGTCTCTCAGCGCCTTGAAAAAGAAAATGAAGGAGAACAACCAAATAGTGGGCAGTAGAAACACGTTTAATTAACATTGCCAAACTGCCGTATATCAATTGCATCGTTAATATCGTTAAGAACCCAGTCTGTGATAAATCCTTCTTCAATTTTAGCAAAAACAGAAGTAAGCGAAATAGGTCTGAGTTAATTGATACAAGCAGGATTTTGCTTAGGAATAGGCACAACAATTGCCTTTTTCCGTTGATCTGGACCCTTTCCTTCTCTGTACAAGCATTTCAAGATATATGTAAAAGGTTTACTCAGCTCGCAGGCAAACTCTTTTGCTAATGATTGCAGGAAATTGGTCGGGACCACATGATTTACACGGAATAAGTTTCTCATCGGTGGTTCAAAGTTATTCCTAACCCCTTGTGCTCGGTATTGGCTGGTGGCGTGAACAGGAACCAACCGGCCCACAGTGGGCCAGAATCGCCTCAAAGTGTGACAAAATTCACAATTAGTGAATGTGACATTTTTAATTTGTTAACCTGTTTGGAGAAGAAGATTCCCCAAAGAACATTTTTCCATCCGTATTTTGAATGTTTGTAGGTTTTAATAGTGTCACATACCTATGTGAACATCAAAAGTGCGAAATCTGCTCTCAAAATGACAAAAGGTGGCAACTTTGAAAAACGTGTTTGATATATATGAAGAAGAAAGCAGTCAACTTGTTACTGCGTCCAGTTCTTAGCCATTAGTAGCCAAGCTACAAAATAAAATGTAAAAAAAATGTACATTTTGGAATTATGATCAGTGAATTTGACCAAAAAACACCAAAAAGTGATTTTTTTTTCGAATGTGATTGCGAGGAATACAGGACTACTGTTTGAAGACCTAAGTAACGCCATGGCAGACAAAGACACTTCACACTCGAAGGATGAGGATGATACTCCTGTGAACAGTTCTAAGCCTTTAGTGACCTAATTAGAAAATAAAATTCAAAATCTTATAGATCGTTTATTTTGGAAATTATGATCTGTATATTGGACCCCAAAAAACAAAATGTAAACCTTTTTGTACCCAAGCCCAAGCTTTTCGTAGATGCCAATTATATTAGCTATAATTTGCTATACTACGTGTTAATGCCCCTAGTTCGTCGTTTTTATCAAACTGTATACGTGGTACTGTATACGTGGAAAAGTAAAAAAAAAAGTAAAAAAAATAATAATATTTATTCATACTGAGTAGAAAAATCACAAATTACACTGAGAGTTTATGCTATAATAAATCAATGGAAAGACTTACCTAGTTTTTATTAACGTAGTGATTATGATATTCGTAAACATGTGTAGTCAGCAATAAATTGTATGAGTTCATATACCTCTTATGTCATTGTGTAGCATATTGAATAACATCCATTTTAGAATTTAAATATAATTTCAACCCGCCAATCAAAGTGCAACATTTGAAATACGTTTTCCCAAACCAATTTAGGTTTCAACAATAACTTAAACACTGAATCTACCCGGCTATTTTGATTTGATTATTAATACAACCAATCAGAAAACGGTATATCGCTGACGAAATAATTTTAAAATGCCTATATTCAATTCCTTAGGTCCGGAAACCCTTATACGATTCAACAATACAATTAATATTTGCCTTAACCAAGCGGAAAACACTATTTTGATGACGGCACATAAATTTAAACATGCTTCCATTGATCTTTACGTGTCTGTAAACCCGATAAGGGTTTCCAAAAATCACTCTAACATGAATATTCCCATGTTTTGAAAACAAAACACAGTATTTTAAAGACGTCTTAAAAAAATTAAGAATGCTTCTACTCAATTTTTTAGGTCTGGAAACCCCCTTTTCGTTTTAATAAGCAATGTTATATGAATATGTCTTGGTATTACAATGATAGTTGCATCGTCTAATCAGAAAACAGTATTATGATGACGTCATACAGATTTGAAAATGCTTCCATTGAAATTTACGGGTCTGCAAACCCATTATGTACTTCTAACTTTAACTTCATCAAGCGTTTTGTAATGAGTATTTAATTTTGGCACAAAGTTACTGCATTCTGGCCCACTGTGCGGTTGTTTGTACTTTCGTTGACATGCATGTAATGTTCCCGGCTTTCACGGATTCTTGATAGATTTCCAGCACGTTTTCTTCTATACCTAGAAAGTGATTTATCTTGAGTGATGTTAACAATTCAGGATAAATTGTACATTGCATTAGATTACGAATGTTGAATAAATCAGAACGAGAATAGACTAATCTGCCACACGTTGGACGGCTGACTGGATTGTCGACAGAATGAGATTTCTGTTCATTCCAATTACTTGTAGATCCATAATCATGCAGGCCACCTGGAAAAGGGTCAATGTTTTCCGAGATGTCATTATAAATCGTAATATCAAGCCGAGGATCATGACCGGGAATCATGGGCGTCGCGAGGGGAGGGGCAGGGGGCACTTGCCCCCGGAAAAGGAAAAAAAAGAAAAGAAAAAAAGAAGAAAAAGAGGCGCGAAGACAAAGTGGTGTAAATTTAATGAGTTGGGGGGGCAAAATGTCCCTGCCCCCCTCTAAAACTGATAAATCGAGAATGTGTTGAGAAATACAAGCATTTTTTGGCAAAATTTGTTTTGCCCCCCTCTAGAAAAAATCCTGGCGACGCCCATGCCGGGAATGTTGAGGCACACATATCCATGTTTAAACCATTTGGAAGAGGGTGATTTAGATGTATAAATCCTGTTGAAGCGAAGCGCAGTGATCGGGCAGGAACAGGGCGTGGAGGTTCATGAAGCTTGGGCTGTGGTAGCTTGTTGACAACAAACAAAATTACATTTCTTACATCAGTGGGAAGTAAAGATAAGTTCAGGCTTATATTCGGATAGATGGATAGTACTAACAGTACCTGAATGAACTCCAAAATTGTAGTGGTTTGTTGATGATGAACACTTAGCACTAAAGTGCATACACACGTATATAGACAGATTCACAGCGCAAAAAAAATACATCAAAATGTCACAACAGCAAAGTTGTCAGCAAAACGATGGTATCAAACATGAAGATATTTATCGAACGAAGTTACACAGCAAAAGATGAGAAACGATGTAACAGGAAAACCGTGATAAAAAGCGATAACAGGTTGTTAAAAAGCAAGAAGTAAAAATGGTGTGGCAGCTCATCAAACAACGTCCTCTTAGTAATGGCACTGTAATGGCTCCCTGGAGGTTCACTAGGGGCCATTCCTCCCGTAGCTCCTTGCGTTAAGCGGGGGAACATCCTGTGCCTGAATTGTATATTAATAGTTTAATTTTGGTATTTGTATTCAAGATTTTCTTATGTAACTAGGTCTGGTGTGCCCTCTTTATTAGGGTCTGGTGTGCCCTATTCATGGCTGGGTCTGGTGCCCTATATACCAAGGTCTGGTTTAATTTCCCGAATTTTAGGGTATTGTGTGACCTAGGTATGGTGTGACCTATATATGATAGGCCTGGTGTGCCATAATTTCAGGATATTGTGTGACCTATATTTGGTGGGCCTGGTGTGCCCTTTTCATGGCTGGGTCTGGTCAACCCAGGGGATCAGGTGTATCGCACTATATTGTATTTCTTTGCCAGTTTGCCCATGGTATCTGGCAATGTTGTGTTGATAAATAGCTGTGGCAAATTACATACAAAGACAAATGATTGTGTGTTGTGTGTTTTATATCAGTCTGAGAATAAAACGCGATAAAAGGTTGTTAAAAAACAAAACGTTAAAATGGTGAAGCAGCTCATCAAACAACGCCCTCTTAGTAGCTTTGTATGAGCTTGTTTTGTTTTCGCCCAAATATAATCAGGAAAAGTATATACAATGACATAGTTCCTTGATTTATGATTAAAGCTGTT
The DNA here is from genome assembly GCA_029964075.1 of Patiria pectinifera. NCBI lineage: Eukaryota > Metazoa > Echinodermata > Asteroidea > Valvatida > Asterinidae > Patiria > Patiria pectinifera. The sequence continues at coordinate 25,851,934 of CM057150.1, read as the reverse complement.
CTTGTCGTTCTCAAGATATGACTTTTAAATATGCACCTTTAAGATGACATCTCCAGCCCTATGATGACGTCATCATGACATCATCCAAATTTGTGTCTGTAACACGACCCTGTATAAGCACACACTAATTTCCAACCCAATCGGACGTACATTTCTCTAGAGGCAAAATATATAGTTTTAAGATGAGGTAATATGGCCATGGATGACGTTATCATGACATAATTTGTATAGGGTCAACTTAACAGTAGGGCCTTTGTCTGTGGTTAGTTTGAAGTTGATCTGATTGCATTTCATGTCAAAATTTGCTGGTACAAAAAAGTATAAAACGAAAAAAACGTATCAGTTGATGATGTCATCATGACGTCTCTTCGGATTTGAAATATATTAGCAACAGTTTCTAACTAACCACCAAGTTTCATTACGATCGGACATGTAATTTTGATGACGTCATCTGACGTCACACCTTTTTATATTGTTGTGCAAAAATGTTTGACGTAACAAACCCATTACAAAAAGAATGTTGTACTAAGCTTGTTCTGTTGATGACATATTGTTTACGTTTCCAAAATTAACATTACGTCATCATAACGGCACCTAACTTGTTACCTATAAAACATATCGGTCTACCAACATACCAAGTTTCATTCCAATCGGACTTACAGTTCTCTAGATATATGACCTTTAAGTATGCACATTTAACATTACGTCACTCATTGAGTCATTCATATGGCTCAATAAACATGAAAACAGTCTATAGGATTTGGGAGAGAACGAAAAAGAAAAAGAATTAGTGTTCTATGACTATTCGATGAACAGAGCATAGGGCTTTGCCGCATGGGACGTTTATGCTTTGTTCCCATCCATGTACAGTCATATTCATGTTCCATTTCATGTGCAACCACAGTTCCATGATAGTGTGCAAATGTGTTCATTGAAAACAAGTGCGTAGATCGCCCCGTGCTTATCACGGACGTAAGAGGGGCATGTACATTATAATTTTAAGCATAAATGAAACAAAATTTAAAACTCAATCGGTCTTGTAGTTCTGAATGTACAGGCCATTGAAGAAAGCCTCTTTAAGATGACGTCACATTCAGTAAACAGGATCCAGTGTTAATTTATGCATACTGTATCAGCCAATCAAAACAGAAGGATTAGACCAATGAGAACTCATGTTACATCAAACTTTCAGCCATGTCATCATGGAGTCACTCTTTGGAACAAAACTTTGCTATAGGCACAATGGATCGAGGATTCATCACGTCCCTGTTTTATTATTATCCCGTAATCTCTTTGGAAGATATTACGGTTTGTTCTGATTTGAGGCTCATGTCCATATTTTGAATTTAACTCCGGTATCCCCAGAAGTAAGGGTCAAGCGGCTTAACGATCGCGACAAAAATGCTAATCAATTAATGGTTTATCGTATTACAGCATGTGAACAATATTGATCATTTTGTTCAAAAGTTACAAATGAAAGAAGAGGGTCCATTTTCAACTCAAATCGCTTGTGATTTGATACCTAATGACTTCATCATAACGTCAGAGTTATATGCACACTTTTGGATCTTGGGTGATGTTGGTTTAAAGAAACACGTTTATAACATAAACCGTTGAGAAGAAAAGTTCAGGAAGATTATTTTCAGAAAAAAAATGAAAGAAAGAAAGACAAAAAGAAAGAAGGGGATGAGGGGATATGGAAAAAATAAGCATATCTATTAAGAACTATTCTAAAAGGGAGACTGGTTGTGCCCGATCATCTAATCACTGTCGCTCGGAAGCGTGTTATCCCACACGTAGAAAGACTGAAAAACCGACATCATCACAAGACAAGAAAATGATCAAGTTACCACACTTCCATGCTCCAAGGTTTTTCAATGTAGATTAAATTAAATCTGTTAAAATCAATCTTTATTAAGACAACAAAGCTTAAAGATGCATCATCAGAGGAATGGAGTCAACATAAGAACGGAAAGCTTACTTTAACTTTGGTCAAATAATGTCTTTAGTTGATTGTAGCCTTTGTTTGACACCACGATGATAGATTAATGAAACATCACGTGATGCAAAAACTTACTGCCAAACGTCCTGTCGAAACCTGGCCGATCGCCAAAGGCGTCTTGCCCCTGCCGCAGCCACCACGTGGACAAGCCCCATTCGGATTGTCTCCATCCACAAATCCCTTCCTCAAAGGTGCAGTTGAAGCCTGCGGGTGCGTAAAAAATAGAAACAGAACGCTTCGTCGTCATCCGACCCGATAAGCTGTTGGAATTGCTCAAATTGATACCTCATGATGTAAATCATTTACCGTGACATTTCCTCTGTGGTCGTACAATGCACTGAAGGTCAAGTAAAGAAAATTAATTGTTTTCACACAACACAACAAAAACATACAATGTTACCTTCTCGATTTTTGAAAATGATTCTGCGTAATTTTTCTTCGATCTTGCACAATGCATTACCTACCGCCACGAAGAACATCACTGAAGGACCCGAAATGTGAGTACACGAAAAGTCGCGTTAACGTCACATAATCATTAGTTGTTTAAAATTACAGGGAACAAATGAGATGTCATATTAATGTTGCTCAGTCTGGTTGGTCTTAGGTTGGGAAACAAACTGGTTTAAATATTTACCTGACCTTTCATAGTACAATTATTTCAAGAGTAACCGAGATTTCTAGTTTAGATAAATGTCAAAAGCATGCAGTGGAATACCCTGTTCATATTTAGTGATCGCAATTTTGGAACATTTTGTTTGCTGGTTAAATGCAACACACACGAGACGAACATTGAAAGCGCACATTGCTTCATCCACTCATTATACATTGGTATATTAAAAAAAACAAGAATTTGTACTAATTCACATCCGCGGGAGCACACCTAACCTCTTTTTGCTGTACTCGTTAACACAAATAAACGTCATACCGATATTTTTTCCCCAACTTTCACTCGGGAGGTTACATCACCCCGACTCAAAAATTCCATCTTATTTATAGTTAATGCGGTACCTGCTTATATGTACATTAGATTCGAACCAGCCAACCGATTCCGTTATCTCGGTGGTCGAGTGGTAAGACGTCTGCACTAGGAAGCGGGAGGTCGTGGGTTCGAGTCCCACCTGAGTAATTTTTTCCAACTTTCACTAGGGAGGTAACACACTGAGTATACAGTGTTTATACGTCGGTGAAGGGCAAAAACCTAATTTGATTTACATCACCCCGACGCACACATTCCATCATACTAATAGTCATACCCTTTTCGTTCCTTCTCATATTTTTCCACCACAGTCTAAGACACTCACGGTGTATCCAACTAGGTCACGTAACAAACACAATGTCCCTTACCCTACACTCGCAAGACTCACTCCAAGAGCACTTTAAGATATTACGGGCCGCGTCTCTGGAACGCTTTGGATGATGTTTGTCAATTGAAATGATCTTAAAGAGAACTTTGACTTTTCAATGTTTGATAACTTTTCTAATTGTCTGCGATCTTTAATATTTCTTTTAAAAACTGTATTTACTTTTCTTTCATTACGCAATACTTTGTACTGTCTGTCTCTTTGTCCTGTGCTTTTTTGTTTCCTGTCATATTTGTATTGATCGGTATGTGTTTTTCATTATCATTTCCCTTACAATTGTTTCAGGTTTACAATTGTTTTAGGACAGGTTTATACAAGCTTTGACTCCTTGAATTTCCCTGCATTGCTTTTATTCAGATTTTGCTTAAATGTATACTTATTTAATTTGATATTAATATATTTGTATTCATAACGATTTGAAATTATAGTAATAAATTTCTACTCGAATTAAAAGAAAACAATAGATAAACGAAAATACATTTCAATACATAAACGAAATACCTATTTCAAATTGCATCTCACCTCTTACAACGATTGATACTGTCATACTATCGATCAGCTCACCATCTGCGTCGAACGCTTCGCATTGTAGTGTCTTTTTATGGATGTCTCTGTTAGGTGACACAACGACACTACTGCTAACGCTAAATCCGCCAATGGTGTCGACGCTTTTGTTACTGACTGGTTTCACTCGCTGGCCAGGCAAGGTCCACACAAGTTCTACAAAATGAGTTCAGAAAAAAGTGACCAAGTTGGAAAAAAAATTAAATGTGGCTTGCTCCATTTAACATAAATAACATAGGACTAATTTTCATGTTATTAACTAGGAACTGTTGAAACTGCACGTTATTTGCACAAGTTATCACCATTTTTAATAAAAAAATACCACAAATTTCAGTTTTAAGTGAAAATGCCTTTTAAATACAATGAACAAATGGGGGTTCATATCTCCTTGAAGGAACGAAATCTTGAAATGAAAAAAAAGACAAAAATCACCATCATCATTTCAGAAAGAAATTGATTTGTTCCTTATACTTCAAACACAAAATCTGACATAAAATAATGTTTCAGTCTTCACTCAAATATTAAACTCGCATTTGTATTTTAATGCTTGTGTGTTGTCTACGGTTCTCACTCGGCTGAATAGCTTCAAAGCGTTTCGCATTTCATGGACAGCTGTAAAAAAAAAAGGGGGGGGGACAATTTTGTAAGCATTCTACTGGTAGCATGGACCGATATCAGTAATTCTGTTTTTGTCACATGAGTGGAAGAACATGCTAGTTTAATACAGGTACATTCTGGATTGACGCATCGAACTGAACTGCTTGTTATGGGGAAATATTAATCCAGTTCACTTTCTTTTTGACTCACCCTGTACCTCGCGGTTGACGTGTAGTACCGTGCACATAAATGGATGATCTCTATCCGTAAGGACTGCTTCTCCACCATCTGGAGGAAAGTCTCCATTTGCATCGAAGAGGAAAATTCGAGGGATAACTGGGGGAAAAGGAAGGATCCCATTAACGGAGACAGACAACGTAGGACAATGATACGAGGAAATTAATATAGGTGTTACCAATCGATTTTTTGCCGTTCTGATTTGGTTTGATAAAGAATGATACATCTAGATGATTCGTTTCCTCGTTCGTTCGAAAAGGCGAATTAAATCAATTAAGTTTCATCAATAAAGTATATGATTTATAATTATTTATCCCTAAAGACAAGTTTCTTTCAAGTTTGAAAAAGTTCGACATTTTCGAGGTGTGATTCGCGGAAATACCGCGGTAGAGATTGGCATAATTTACCAAATCCGGGGTAGTGGTAACGTGTTTCAGGTTTGAATAAAAAAAAAGCATATCATACCAGTATTTATGTCATCGATTGCAATGTACGACCCATAGTCGCCACCTCCGACCGCCTCAAGAGCAATTTGAAATTCCGATGTAGCATTTCTCACACAACTCCTGGCTTTTAACCAAACCCTTAGATTCGTATATTGACCGCTTCTCGTGAAGATGATTTCACCCTCGCTGATTGTGTGATTAACTGGAAGCTGGTACACATTGAGGGTCCCTGTCAAACCAACACAGACATAATAACGACGAAATGAATCATTTATTCAATTTTTCCTGTTTTCTCATTGAAAGATTATTGTATTTTATAATGCAGGGGTAATGATGTAGAATCTTAGTAAGTGTTTTTTTCATCATGAGGATTCTGCATCTGTATTCCGTTTTGGAATCAAATTTAAAGAAAAAAATATCGTTATACCCTTTTTTGGTTTACAAATGAAAAGACTTTACATTTGACACAGACATTCGAACCGACTCAAATCGGTACAAATGTTATACGTATGGTATTTTTATAGTAGATTTTAAGCTGCTTTTTGCGCCAACGGCGGCAATATTGTTTTTCCTGCATGCATTCTGGTTAGTCAGGTGGCTTTGAGCTCTTGTTCAAGTCGGTATTCTAGATATGGCTAGGCAAAAACTAAATAGTTTGCACATGGCCATTAAGCAAAAGGACAGACGTTTATATCCCTCATCATTGTAAATCGGTTCTTTTGGTAACCAAAACTCTACATACTTTTGTTCGGTGCCATGTTGACCCGTAATCAAATTTCATGCTAATTGGCAAGGCGTTTGGTTAGGAGGTCTTGCAGGAAGTTTCAAAAGGGGATTGTGTATTCCGGCCATGATATAGGTTAACTTCTGCAAGGGGAGTATGACTTAATAAACCTTACACAATGATAACGAACGTTTTGTGTAATTAAAAAAACAAAACAGCCAGTACGTCAATCGTAAACGTCCACCACGGCACTTAGTGCAAAAACCAAAGCAAGTTATTAAATTTCATACAGACTTTTCTAGGTGATACCTAAGTTCTCACTGGATAGTTTCTGAGAATGGTGACAACATTTTAATCATAAATATGGAATTTTGTTTAAATATAAAATAAAACACCCTTTAAGTTGCAATGCGTTGATTGAACATTTTAATTGGATGCAAAGAGTCATATTAGTCTTACATTGTGAAAATCGTTTAGAAGCCTTACCCATGCCGTCTCCATACACATTGTACCAGAAACTGAAACACCACCCGTTTCCTGTCTGTTCTCTACTTGGCGAAACGACAGGGCTGACAAGTATAGCGTTTCTGCCTCTATAACCATATGACGCTCTACACAAGATATAGTGGCCACTTGCATCTGTGCAGGGCAGGGATTTTTTCATAGAGTAAACAAAAACAGATGACTTTGGAAGAAATGTTGCATTGGTGATTGAAAGACGATCGGCAGATATTCTTTAAAATTCAGGAAAGACATGAGTTGGCTTGTATTCCTTAAAGCGATTTATTTGGTTAAGTCAAGGCAATCTGAAAAAAAACCCATACTTTAATTTCTACAATTGAAACCAGTGAAATATATAATGAAACACCCATTCGGATTTTTAGCGACGTCTCTTGGGCAATCTTTCATTTTATGACACGAAAACAATACAGCATTTATACAAATTTAACTCATGATCATAAGGTCCGAAAATATTGACTATTGTTATGATTTTATCATAAACTAGCGGCAGTATAGGCTTCCGTTGATGCCATTTTATTGCTGTGGTCATGTATCACCAAGATCTGTTGAATTGAAAATGGTAGGCCTACGTTAAACCTTTACGAGACAGGTTAGTCTGTAACATCATAAGCATATTCGAATATAATACGACTAGGTCGGGTACAAAAGGAACTTCCGAAAACATAAAAAAACGGACTGTCTTTAATTGAAGATCGTGCTCTTTCATCTTAAAAGTCAAGGATATGGTATCTTTTGGTGTCTTTTGTGGGCATAAGATAATGCACCAGCCCCACAGATACATTGCTGTCTGATATCTGTTCTGGATTTGTGTAGGAGGGACCAGAGTAATCACACAGAAACATAGTGCGGAATAGCGTCCCATGTCAACAAATTTAACTTGATGTTTTACTTACTTTTTTGCGGAGATCGTATTTAGCTGACACGGTTTTTAACATTGCACCTGTACCTCTGCCTCCTTACCTTCAGGTTTTGCAGTCCTGAATTCATAACTTAGTGGACAGATTACGGTTTTCACCCGGAAGTGGGGAGACAGATCATAGAAGATATGTGCCACCGTTTTGTAAAAAGGGCAGATGAACATGTGGAAGGTGATACACCTGACTAAACGTGCTGGTACTTAACAAGCTCGATCACAATAAGAAATCCTTTTTACCCCAAACTTATATGTAGGCTTGAATGTATACTTGCATTACTTTTGGATGTTCGCAGGTTTTACGCAAAACCATTCAGAGGTTTTCATATTACTCGAAGATAATAAATCTCAGTGATGCATGATTAAATGAATGAAATATAGACAAGAAACGGAAAGCTTACGCTCCTTGGTTTATGCTAAGACCAACGAAATGATCATTAAGTTTATAGTCTGGTCAAATAATACTTGTTGGTAACTTATCTTCGGGACACCATTTATAGATCAATAAAACATCTCGTGATGCAAACACTTACTGCCAAAAGTCCTGTCGAAATCTGCCCTAGTGCCATCAAGAGAATTTGCCCCCTGCTGTAGCAGCCAGTACGACCTGTCCTCGTTCGATTGTCTCCAGCCACAAAACCCTTCCTCGAATGTGCAGTTGAATCCTGCGCTTGCTGTGACCAATAAAACAGAACGCGTCATCGTTAAGTAATATAAGCGAATTAAAAACAAACTGGAAAGAATCTCGGGGGCTGGGGGGATGGAGAGAAACAAATCAGAAACCAAGAAAAGTATTCCGTGCTTCCCAAATGTTATTATTAATCATGCCTCTTGTTGGTTAGAGGTTGCTTGTAATAATTGCTTCGTGTGACTTTGCTCAAGACTGAATGAGAAACAAAAGGTGATAAACCGTCGTGTCAGTGCAAAAACGTTGTAACTCAGTTTTGAGTCGATTTGAAGAAAAAAAACCGCATAAATAGGTTTTCGGTGTCTCGTTTAAAGTTTGCGTTCATTAAATGAAAAGATAAATTAACCTCATGAGGACAATCTAGTCAGAAACGTGCTCAGTATGTTAAATATTTTGTCATCCCGCGTAATTTTGGATAACGGGCATGTTAAATGAATGATATCAACATACGCTGTTTTTGCTTGAGACGATTTGCCATGTAAACATTTTCCAAAACGTCGTAACTCGTCGAGATACGACGTTTTTGCACGAACAAACAATTACTTTAGAACGTACAGCTTAAATCATCGCGAAAAGTCGCGAAAAAGATGTTTGTTAATAATTCCCAGTGCATCTTATTCAGAGAACGAATATAGTCTTTAGTTCGATATTTCTATTTTTTTCCATTTACTTCATTTTCGATTCTCGCATTTTCCACTAACTTCTTTTGCACCAGAACATAACTTACATTCTAATGTCTTATTTTCTCATTATATTAATTTGGCTTCAAGAAAATGCAAAGTTAATTTCACTGGTGTCACATCGGTACAAGAACAAGAATTTCGCTGACTTTTGAGATCCGACGTTTTTGCACAAACCCGACGGTACGGCATATTGCATACAAAACGCGATGTCGTGTTAGTGGACCTCACTGCTGCCTACGACAAAGTGTGGCATCACGGCCCGGTCCTGAAACTTCTTCGCTCCACTCCATTGCTGATGGGCACTTTTGGCGGTTCCTCGCTAACATCATTTCCAAACGTAATTTTGTCCTCAAAACCAGTGACGCGTAGACAAGCCGACCACGTCGTCTGAGGAATGGAGTACCCCAAGGTTAAGTACTGGTCCCCACACCCTCTTCAACATTTACATTAGAGACCTACCACACACCACATCGAGAAAGTATGACTGTGCAGATAACTTAGCCCTCCTGCACACAGATAGAAACTGGACCGATGTGGAGAAGGTGCTTGCAGCTGACATAGAATGCATCGTAGACTACCTGAAGTCATGTAGACTGTGCCTACCTCATCTGCCTTCCACCTGAGCACCAAGGAAGCCCAACGCCAGCTGCTGACTGTCACCATCAACGGGTCTCCCCTGCTCTATAATCCAGATACCACCTATGTCAGGGTTAGGTTAGTAACTGGAAGCCCTCCGTACTAACGTTTCAGCACATATGGGGTGCCAGGACATCCACCCTTTGAACTGGTGCTCTTGCCCTCGTATACAGCGCTGCCGAGTATGTTCTGCCTCAACGAAACCATGCGGATCATCACTGGCTGCCTACGCTCTACTCTAACAGGTATCATGCCTGCTCTTGCAGGCATCGCACCTGCAAAGCTTCGAGTGCCTCACCGAGAGACTTTTGTCCAAGGCCGAGGCTAACGCTGATCACCCTCTGCACCAGCTGATCCAAGAGGCACAACAGCTTGGTCGTCAACGACTGCCCTCGCGCCGCCCCTTCTCCCGTCATTTTGCAGCCCTCTGCAACTCCAACTTCACCATGCAAAGTGCGTGGAAGGCTGCCTGGGAGCCGACTGCCCGACCTGACCAATTTACTGTTACCCCCCGACACCACAGCCCCACCCGGCTGCGATTATTTTTTTTTCTCCCAAAAGATTCCACATATGGGTGTACGCTACATTTACTATGATATTTAATCATAAGAAAAAAATATAAAATTAGGAAAAACAAGTGAATTTGAACGTTATGAAATTCGGACTTTATTTCCCTTTGCATTTTTTCCTCAAAGCTACAGGTTAGAAAAGGAAACCTGGGGAAACAAATAATTATATACCTGCGTGCTTATCATAAAACTATAGTAGAGGGCGCAAAACAACCACGTATGCGGATGTCGTTTGGGGAAAATAAACGCCACCCGGCTCAGACCTGCCTCGAAAGGAATGGGTCACCCTATACCGCTTACGTACCGCTTAATGACAGCATGTTTCATCGGGGCCTACGCCCAACAGCAACCTGCGTGTTTGGAACACCACAGCAGACCGCACATCACATCATAAACTAATGCACTGCACTTGGCTACCCAGCTGACACGATGGACCTCGCCATTGTCAGCGAACAAACAAGAACAAGGCTTAGACAACTGGACGGAATAGCTCGCTTTCTGCTACCTGAAGAATGCGCCTGAAGAATGCGTTATTGCTTGCACACATTCTTTCGTAATCGAGAGAAAATATTATGTCTTTAAACAAGACTAGTACGTCGTAATGACGCAATATTGTTCAATGAAACTCTCCTGTTATTATCTATGGGTGAATTTTAATAAAATTACACAGCTGAATTTTGACAACTTTGTACGACGTTTTTGCACTGACACGAAGAAACAGGCAATGCTGACACCCCCACGTGAATCTGACTACCCCAGTATTCCCTTCTCCCAATATCCTGCTACATGTAGCTGAGAGTTATCCACACAGGACGATGAAGCGGCTACATGACACTTTCTGCTGAATCCACATGCCGCCTTGTGGTTGCGAAGGCCTAAGCGTCGCCGTTTTTACCAATGTTAATCCGGTCCAAAGTTAATCCAAAGTTAATGGACGCTACCATCACAACCGTGAATTTCATGCAAGCCAAATAAATAAACAATGTTTTGCTTTTTTTCCAGAAAATATGCTCAGTATGATTGAAATGTTAAATTAAACAGAAGAGGACATTCTAAATCTCATGTTAGTGAGAACATCGCCGTCATTGATGACGAAACTTCATTACGGGTCATGATGAAGCTGACCTCAAAGGCGTTGAAAACTCTGTCAAAAAGGTCACCAGATCTATTTATTTATCTCAATTTCTCTGAATCCCCACATGTTGCTATTTCAAGAGTAGTTGAACAGTAATATCATCTAAGTATATTCCGAATTTAAACTTAATCTGTTGCTGCAAACGCTTGTGTTACACCTTGAACTATCTCCAAGGAAAAAATTTCGACGAGGATTTATGGCCTACCAAACTCACGTGCATGAATTTCAGTTTGGCCGATTAGGGGGCAACAGTGACGAGGCGCAAAATAAGCTTATTCATTAGCGTGACTCGGTGTGACTTCGCGTGGATCTCGGTATCGACCAATGAAAGCCGACAAACAAGGTGATATTTACAAATAAATAACTCGTGTCGGAGGCGGTATTGCAAATTTGTACTGCACACCATAATGGATAGGAACCTTATTAATATTCGTGATATGAGGCTTGAAAAGATTAACAGATATTGCAAACTTTGTTACAACTTTGTTGCAAGGCTTTTTGCACATAGTTGGATCATAATAAGGAAAACAAACCCTGAAAGTTGCATGAAGATCTGGTCTTCCAAACAGCGAACATCCACATTTATCTGTGTGCATGTTGTTACATTCATAATAAAGTATTACGTAACCTTTAGAAATCGGCCTTCGCAACCAATGGCTGAATGTAGGATCACAGATTGATTAATATTTGGGGGCATTTAACGTGCGGTGGTCAATGAAGTAAAACAACAAAAAAACATACAAAAATAAACATGAACACAAAATAGAAACCGGTGAAATTGGGTAGAAAGTCGATTGTTTCTTAAAAACGATTCTGTGCTAGAGAAAAAAACACATTCATTAGGCATGGTAACATATTTGAAGTTATATGGGCAATGTAGATGACGGAACAAGAGAAGAAAAGAGAGAGAGAGGAAGAAAGGGTGAGGCACTAAGTTGTTTAATCCCATGGAAACCAAATGTTCGGTTTACCTATTATCCCAATATTACAGAAGCTCTTATTAATTTGCTTATGCGTACGAATTACCGTATTTCCTTTCATATGGACATTGCGCACGGAAAAACAAGGGAAACTAAATCCGGACGACTAACAGTGGAAACTTTCCAGTTGGTCGTAGGTAAAAGTCGTATAAAACACAAAACACGTACGGTACGACAGACATGTAGGCGTAGCCACACAGGTAGTCTGTGGTTAATTGAAATGGGAAAGAGCACGTACACAATGTATTTTTAAGTCACTTTTCATTTGACACTCCTTCAATTCCACTAACAAGGGTGTGGCATTAACAAGTCTGACAACCAGACATTCATGTTTGTAGTGCTATACAACAATCGTGTCATATATGTAAGCATGTAACTTTTATGTGATCCCACGCTAGCACTAGCCAACGGGGGAAAATGAAAATCAACGATGCTTTTTCCCGACTAGCGGAGTGATGATGATGAAGGATAAAGGCAGTTTTTTTACAGGGTGAGCCAAAAAGAAAGTGACCCGGATTAAAGATTTGGTTCTTTTTCCTTTTAAAAGCAGTCAAATTTGATACTTCAATGAAGTATGTCTTTAAAGAGTATGTTCGTCCAATCGGCAGAAAAAAAAGAAATTACCAAAATTGATCTATCCTATCGGAAGTTATGCATGTTGTGCTAAAAACAACTCATTTTTATAGCAGTCCATGGAATGCCTATGGAAGCAATCGAACTGAGCGAGAATTGCAGATTACACACAGGCGTTCAAATACAATTGATTTGTATGGTCAGATTTTGTGTTTTGAATATCAGGAACAATTCAACTCTTTGTTTACTTTTCTGAATATTAATGGCGATTTTTGTATATTTTTCTTTGCAAGCTGTCGTTCATTCATCAGTTCGTCGAATGGTAAATTATCAGTGGTTGACAGCTGAATGTTGTGATCGTTTTAATGAAATAGAATTTGCAATAAAAACCATTCAAGTATGAAACCCGGGAAGGGACAGGGTGGATTTTTTTTTTTTGAATTTCGCTAATTCGTTCCCACGAATAACTAATTCGTTCGCACAAATTGCTAATTCGTTCGGATGAGTTGCTAACTCGTTCGCACGAATTGCTTATTCGTTCGCACGAATTGCTAATTCGTTCGCACGAATTGCTAATTCGTTAGCACGAATTCCTAATTCGTTCGCACGAATTGCTAATTCGTTATCACGAATTCCTAATTCGTTCGCACGAATTCCTAATTCGTTTGCACGAATTGTTATTTCGTTCCCACGAATTCCTGATTCGTTCGCACGAATTCCTATTTCGTTTGCACGAATTACTAATTAGTTCGCACGAATTCCCAATTCGTTCGCAAGAATTCCCAATTCGTTTTCACGAATTGTTATTTCGTTCCCACGAATTCCTAATTCATTCGCACGAATTCCTATTTCGTTCGCACGAATTCCAATTCGTTCGCACGAATTCCCAATTCGTGCGCACGAATTCCCAATTCGTTTGCACGAATTGCTATTTCGTTCCCACGAATAAGTAATTCGTGCGAATGAATTAGGAATTCGTGCGAACGAAATAGGAATTCGTGCGAACGAATTAGGGATTCGTGCGAACGAATTAGCAAACTCCAAAAAAAATTCCACCCTGTCCCTTCCCGGGCTTCATACTTATTCGTCCTCACGAATTCCTAATTCATTTGCAAGAATTCCTAATTCGTTCGCACGAATTCCTAATTCGTTCGCACGAATTCCTAATTCGTTCGCACGAATTCCTAACTCGTTCCCACAAATTCCTATTTCGTTCCCACGAATTCCTATTTTTTTTTCACACGAATTGTTAATTCGTTCGCACGAATTGTTAATTCGTTCGCACAAATTGCTATTTCGTTCGCAGGAATTGCTAATTCGTTCCCACGAATTACTAACGCGTTCTCGGATCCACGAGTTATAGATGTATGGGAAACACCCATGCACCCCCAGAACTAACATTCACCATTTTTGGGGTGCCTTTTAGCGTTCTAAAACACATTTTGGATGTTAACAGTAAAACAAATCCGATGAGAAGGAGATATCCACGATTGCGGCCAATATAGCCGCCAAAGTTGGTAAAAACTGGGGGGAAAGGCATATATCAACCAAATTATGTAATAAAAGCATAAATAAAATGGTTATTCATTTGTTTTAGACCCTCAAAAACCCATTTCTTGTAGGCCCCCTATCTTTTTTTTCCTATAATGCTTCAAATTAAAGATGGCGGCCAATTTGGTAGATAATTAGGCCGCCATATTGGTAAAAATGGAAAAAAAAGTCACATATCAGCCTAATGATATGATAAAATCACAAGTGAAATTGTAAGTTATGTATTTTGTACCCTTCCAAATTCATTTCTGGTATCGTGTTTTTGATATCATGCTTCAAATCCATGATGGCGGCCATTATGGCCGCCGAAATGAAGAAAAAAAAATTAAACAAATCATGTATAGGTTTTCACTGCCAATTTCCCAATTTTTCTAATCATGTTCATTATCAGCCATTCAATTTCGCGTGAGTTTTGCACATGTAATCAAATTAGGGTTTCTTTTTCATTTTGGGGGCATTCAAATTCATTTTTAGGCAGCCAAGATTTTAGACTGAATGTCTGCAACCTTTTGATGGTTGACGCATTCAAATTAGTGAACGTTGGTGCGCTTAAACGTATTACCATGTTTTTCATTTCTTATTCGATTATTGACAATCACTTTCATTATGTGGTCATTCAAATTGATAAGATTTGTTAAAGTGATCAATTTTGACATTTTCCTCCCAGGTTGAGTTTCCCCAAAACATTTTGGTGACTGTAAAATTTACAATATGGCAATGGTTGTACCATGGGAAACCCTTCTCTTGGGTTATTTCTTAAATGTTTTCTTGCGTATGTCTGACCGAACCCTTATTTAAAGGGCCCATGCAAAGTAATTGTTCAATGCAAACCTGGAAAACACATCTTTGTGTCACATTTTAACCTTATTTTCAAGGTTTTTTTTTTTCACTTTGAAGTGTGTTTTTTGTGCCTTCTCCGTTTTTATGAAGATGCAAAGTTCCATATTCACGCATGATCAAGATTTTGATGTCATTCCGTGCAGATTAATGTTACTGGGCTATTTCAGCATAAAAAAAGTTGCTAGGATTTTGGATATTTTGCTGTCATAAATTTCTTTTCTTTGGTGATTCTTTGTTGTGTCAGTAATTAGCAGTAAGCCAATGAGCAATCCTTTCTCAAAAGTGTTTTCTTAGCAAATGTTGGGTGAATAATTAAAAAAAAAAAAAAACCTAAACTGAACAGTGTCTTCCTGAAATCACATCACAGCAACAGCTCGCTCATTAGTCCAGAAAAGCATGGAACTTTTAAATGTTAAAGACGTGCACGTTACAATAAAACTAACCAAAAAAGGATGTCAAAATATCTAGAGTAGTAGAAAGTTGCACAAATTGTATTCATGAGATAAAATAATCATTCACGAACAATGTTTTTGACCCTCACAGATTTATTTCTGGTATCCCATTTTTTGCTATCATGCTTCAAATTCAAGATGGCAGCCAGGATGGCCGCAAATATGGCCTAAAAGGCACCCCCAAAAAATTTAGACCCAAAAAGGCACCCAAAAAAAATTGGTGAAAGTTAGTTCTGGAGGCGCACGGAGGGTCCCCCATACATCGAACTCGTGGATCCGGGATTGCGTTGGTAATTCGTACGAACGAATTAGTAATTCGTGCGAACGAATTAGTAATTCGTGCGAACGAATTAGCACATTCCAAAAAAAAAATTCTACCCTGTCCCTTCCCGGGCTTCATACTCAAGCGTTAATGATCTTTATATAATATCAGAAAGAACATGTGAAAAAAAAATCTATTTTTAATTGTATGGAGTGAAAAGGTGTTATTTCAAGCACTTTTTGTAAATTAAAATGTTAGGTTTTTGTACCTGAACTATGGAGGGCGCCATTTCTTAATATGTATGGTGACTTTCCTGGATGTACATACAATGTAACCGCTAATGCTTAGGATTTATGACCACAGTCAGTAAATGCGAATACGGCAGACGACGCACCAACGGTAACCAGGAAAATTATCATTTCACGTGATACAGAGTTTATTTTTGCTGTCTAAAAGAATAAAGAGTCAATTATATAATTGAAAGTCGTATTGTGTTGTTATTTGTTTAATATATAGGCTTTTGACGGGAATACTATCCGTTCTTAATCATTATTTCACAACGTTGCAAGGCCGGGCAGAATATGCATGTATGATGTAGCGTTAGGGTGTACGAAAATGAGCTAATGCATAGCTAGTATATAGACGAATACACGAAATGCTTGCGCGTTAACGTTGTTATAAACAGAAACTGTATGCCAGGGGTATAAAGTAGGGCTAGCGGCCAGGAAGCAAGGGAAGATGCACTTATTAGTGTCACAGCAGGCCAAAGTGACCATGTTGAATTTCACTGCAAGAACTGCAATCTGATTTAAGAAAGCTTCAAAAAAATACAGCTGATGAGAGGGGATCAGGTAACTGCCGCGTGTTCAAGCCTGACAGCGTCGATGCCAGCTCAATCCAGCACCTGGATTGAGGTTTGGAGTGTTCCTCAGAATGTTCAGGCTTCAAATCAAAGGTAGCTGTTCCAATGTGACAATACATTGCCTGGTGATGAATACAAGGCCGGACTGGAAGGATCAACTGAAGTTTGAGCAAAATCGCGCGGAAAGCCACGTCGCCAACATACTAATTGAATATTTGTACTAATTTTAAATTACACATCGAAAACCGCAAATATAGGTGTCAACACTTTAATTTGTTTTTCCCTAAAGAGCAAACTTTTGGGATTTTGCCCCCCCCCCCGAAAAAAAGAGACCAAACTAGGGAACAAGTTAAAAGGTTGCAAAACTTTAATTTTCATTGGCTCTGCAAAATTGGGGAACATTTCAAAACATGAAACAATTTCTTTTTTATATCTCTGATTTTTTTCCCTTCTCGGAGCCAATTTTGAAGATTGTTCCATAAATTGTTATTTTTTTGCATATTGAAAAGAAACGAGAAAAAGTAAAGAGGTTGCAAGTATAACCCGTAACCTTACCTCAGACTGGGGAGGGGCTGGAACTCGTAATGCATGTAAACAACAAACGTCCAAAGTCTTGTCTAAATTTACCATTTCTTGGGATTGTTTTTTAATTACTATATCAAAATTGGAAAAAAATGAACTCAATTTTTTTTTAACATTGTCTTTTTTTTTCGGTTTAATTACTTTTTTTTCCAAAAGGTCCTTCGTTCAGTTCGATTTAAATGATTTAATCCAATTATATTTATCTTTATTTCGGCTTTTAAGGTTAAGGGCGGATCCAGGGGGCGCCAACGGGGGCCATGCCTCCCCCAAAAAAGACCCCATCTTTATATTTTTATTTTTTTTTATTAAGTGACGCCGCAATAAAGGCAGACACTGCGTACAGCAGCATCTTTTCCTTTAAAAAAGTGGTGAGAAATTGCCTCAGATCGCACCACAGAACATTTAGAATCAAAAAATATTTCGGGGCCTTGAGCGGGCCCCGAACCCCACGCAATAATGTATGGGATCCACTTTTTTGGGGGGCCAAATTTTTCGGGTTCCAAAAACACTGTGTTCTGGATCCACTCTTGTTGTACCAATTTCTAATAATTTTAGGTCGACCTTTATTTTTTATTTTTTTTGACCCAATGACCTTTATTTCTTTACGAATTCCAGATTTCGGATTCCCCCCCCCCCTAAGCAAACAAGCATTTTTTTATCAATAAATAAATAAATAACTCTAAGAAATAAGCAAGATTTGAGTAAATCCACTGATAGAGATCAATGACTGAATCCCCTGTAAAAGTTATCAACTACACTGAAGCAAAGATCTCCCACTGAACGACTGATTTACTGAGCTGATATCCTGGCAAACTTTAGTCCATTGGTGGATAACAAATACGTTAGAAAAAGAAAATCCAAATTCTTATTTAAAAACAAAATAATAGTTCTAATACCCTATGATTTGCGCGGCAACTTCCCGCCGGCAAGGTCACAGAAATTTCAGAAGTATCAACATGAAAAAGCCGTCTGTTGTGAATCAGTCGTGTTTCCCAACGTTTCCTGCGTCTTGTGAAAGGACAACCTGACGGGCAATAAACGCCGAGAGCGTAAAACATTTCACCGTGCAAACGACAGTTTACGCGTTGACGCGTTTCAAAAAATTAGTCAAAAAAGGCGAGTAAACCACATTTCCACTCTCTGGATAAGATTAGACTTTCAGTATGTTAAGCAGTGATTTTTTTCTTCGTGTGAGAGTGTTAAAATAAATTCTATTGCAATTTGTTCTAGGTCAAGGCCTGTTTTGGAGTAAATTGACTGAACTATATCCCTAGTTTGATATATCAAAGCGTGTAAACGTTTACGTGAAATCCCACCTCAGACAATGTAGCATCCCTCCCCCCCCCCCCCTTTATTTCACCGCAGAATATGTATCTGTTATTAAACATGTCGTGGGTATTTGTGTTATTGCGTGAAAAGTATTGCGTTATTTCCAAATTATTTTTCTACACTTTAAACCAGGCACTGTCGGGTTTTCAGAGTACTCAATCTCATTACTGGGGATAATAAAAGTCAAAAATAATAAAAGTCAAATCTTCAGCAGGGTCGGTGAAACCGTGGGGCGATGTCACCCCGCCACAGAGAAGGTAGCGATTTTGCCTCCTTCCCTCACTTCTGACCAAGCTATTGGTGTATGATCGGATTTTCCGTCCCAGTACAATCTCTTCCAAGGGACATATTATCCTAGGAATGAGTGTCCGACCGGACCGGATATTCTTTCCCTTTTTAAGTCAAGATTAATTTGGTTGGTTTCAAAACTTCTCAAGCGCCGCTGATTCGGCTAAAATAGTACAATGTAGACGTAACCATTGACGGATTGGAATTTGTTTGGCAGTTCATCTGAATAATATTAACGCTGATTTAGTTGTGATTCACTTGAATGTGTACTTGACTACACTAATGCTTTCTCGATCGGAGATGTGAAGGCGCCCTGACTACCATCATACTAAAACCTAGAGACATCCTGCCGTTGATACTGCAGCGGAGGTACATCCGATACATCACTAGAAAAGTAAGTAAAAAAAATCTACTTTTTACCCCTCTTAGTAAATTTTTGAGCCAAACTTGTTTTTGTAATATAGCTCTAACATCTAGAAGTGGATAAGTTTAACTTGTTTATTTAAATATATTATATAAACAACTGTCTAAAACGTCCAGTGAGGCCTGAAGTGTAGTTTAACAGCGCCCTATGTCTTAGACCAGGCAACTGTATCACATGCGATCCTGAATAAAAGTGTTACTCTCAAATCCGTGTCCGTGCTTATTGAATATCGCGACCGTAAAGCATGGCAGTGCTACCTGTCACGGTTTTTCCAAGATTTCACATTCATCATGATGCTAATGCTGGTCCTCGCTGGAAGAAATGGTTCCAGAGATTTGAACGGCTAATGGTGGCCATGGACATAAAAGATGACAATCGAAAATGTGCACTACTGTTACACTATGCGGGTACAGATGTTGAAGAAGTGTTTGAAACACTCAAGGATGTCGGAGATGATTACAAGTCAGCTACTGAGCACCTCACAAAATACTTCAATCCTCGACACAACATAGCCTACTAAGCACAAGGTTTATCAGTTCAGGCAGGCCAAACAGGGCAAAACTAAAAAATCTCGATACATACCATACTCGACTGCGTCAACTTGCACAGACGTGTGAGTTCCAGGATGTTGACAAAAAAATATGTGCACAAATCATCCTCAGTTGCTAATCACAACACCTCCAAAGACGTGTCCTGCGTGAACCTATGACGCTGGAAAACTTACTTTCCAGTGGTCGTGCCCTAGATACAAGCGAACGAGAATCTGACGCTGTAGAAGCAGGGGGAGCTGAAACGACAAATGCAATCGCAAAGTCCGATGATGGCAGAAGCAGACGTGACAAGGCATACACAAGCAGGTCCTTCAAACCCCGCCCTCCCCGACATCGAAATGAATCACAAAGCCGAGCCCGAATCAAGTCCAGGCACCGCCAACCATCACGCTAAAGCCAACCACCACGCGCAAACCGTACCTGTTACTTTTGTGGAGGAATCTACCCCCATACCGGAACCTGTCCAGCCAAGAGAAAATCGCCAACCAACATGGCAGCGCTTACGTCATTCATGTTGCTAATCTACCTGCCTGCAAAATGACCATCGGCAACACTACCCATGATAGATTCAGGAGCATCCGTCAATGTGTTAGACTCCAAATCCCTTGATCTCCTTCGAAGTGGTGGGCAGACACTCGAGACAAGAAAAGCTACTTCCAGAATTTTCGCCTACGGTACAAATACACCCCTACCAGTGCCTGGTGTTATCGAAGCAGAAATCAGAGTCGGTCCCAACTCTTGCTCTACCGGGTTCCATATTGTCAACACACACAGTTGCAACCTGCTATCTTTCACAACTGCCAAACAACTTGAGCTGATCTCCCTTAATGCAGACCATGTAACCTGCAATCTCCAACCAGATCAGCCACAGCGACCACAAACCACAACTGCCATGACACATGATCAGATAATGCAGCAGTATGGCGACTTATTTTCTGGCATTGGGAAAATCAAAGATGTCAAGATCTCTCTTCACATCGACCCTGACGTAAAACCGAAGCAACAAAAGCATCGTCGCATACCATTTCACACACGAAAAGATGTCGAGCGTGAGCTCCAGCGACTGGAAGATGCAGACATCGTAGAGAGAATTGATGGTCTGACCCCATGGGTGAGCCCAATCCTTGTCGTTCCAAAACCCTCAGGTGAAATCAGAATCTGCGTCGACATGAGAGAAGCCAATCGCGGAGTCCAACGAGAACGACACCCCATGCCTACCCTTGATGACATCATCACTGACCTCAATGGGTGTACAGTCTTCAGCACACTAGACTTGACAGTAGGCTACCACTAGTTTGAACTGGAAGAAGAATGCCGCAACATCATAACCTTTAGCACCCATGTCGGTCTATGCCGCTACAAGCGTTTGATGTTTGGTATCAACGCTGCCTCTGAGATATTCCAGTCAGCCGTGGCACAACTTCTTACTGGCCTGAGTGGATGCAGGACTGTATCAGACGACATTCTTGTCTACGGCAAAGATCAACAAGAACCCGACAGAAACCTGAAAGCTGTTCTTGACAGACTCCAGAGCCACAACGCCAGACTAAACAAGAGCAAATTATATTTGCAAGTTCGAACAACCAGAGGTTAAGTTCTACGAACACACGTTCAACGGAGATGGCATCGCACCAGACCCAAAGAAAATTACCAACACCCCCAAGAATGCCGAAGAAGTTAAGTCTTTCCTCGTGCTAGCATCATATATCTCACGATTCATCCCCAACTATGCAACGGTCACTAACCCTTTTCGCGCCCTTACCCATCAAGACTCAAAGTGGAAGTGGGAGAAAGAGGAAATCTCAGCATTCAATGAACTGAAAAGTATCCTGACAAACACGAATGTCATGGTGTACTTTGACCCTCGGAAACCAACAGATATCATCGTAAATGCAATTCCAGTTGGACTAGGCGCAATGCTGTCACAAGATGGAAAGATTGTCTCGTACGCCAGTCGTACACCGTCAGATATAGAATCCAGATATCCCCAAACAGAGCGTGAGATACTAGGAGTGGTCTGGGCCGTCGAGCGTTTTCATCTCTACGTCTTTGGTGCCCATTTCCGTATAACCACAGACCAGAAGCCTCTCCTTGGAATCTTCAAGAGCAGCAGGCAAACTTCTGTCAGAATCGATCGCTGGCGACTGCGTTCAATGTCATACGACGGTGACATTGTGTACAAGCCGGGAAAAAAAATGATGAAACCCAGCTGACTTCATCAGCAGGCACCCCGGATCCCAAGCTCCTAACAAGTCAGTAGCAGAAGACTACTTAAACTACATCTGTATCAATGCAGTCCCAAAAGCTCTAACTCTAGAGGACGTCTGTGCAGAAACAGCAAAAGATTGCATCATGCAGAAACTGATGACAAGCATCCAATCTGGAGAGTCACACGATTGGGATGATGTAGACATGCGTCCATACAAACCAGTTCGAAGCGAGCTTACAATCTGCAATGTTGCAATCCTGAGAGAAAACCGCTTAACGATTCCCACATCCCTGTAACTCACCATCATCGAGTTGGCACATGCCAGTCACCAAGGAATCGTCAAGACTAAGAGCCTCATTAGAGAGAAGGTTTGGTTTCCAGGTATTGACCGAATGGTTGAAGACAAAGTGAAGCAATGCCCACCATGCCAAGCAGCAACGACAAACAGCGCAGAAAGTCCTGAGCCACTGGAGATGACACCGTTACCTTCCACTCCATGAAAGAAGTTGCTGTAGATTTCACTTGCCCATACGCATCCGGTAAATACTTACTTGTTGTCATTGACGAGTATAGCAGATTCCCAGAAGTTGAGATTGTGAGTTCTACTTCAGCCAGAGCAACCATTCCAAAGCTGGATGCAATATTTGCTCGGCAAGGGATTCCTGACATAGTCAGGACAGACAACGATCCTCCATTTCATGGACGTGAGTCTGCAAAATATCCATCATATCTTGGTTTTACACATCGACGAGTCACCCCTCTATGGCCAAGAGCCAACGGAGAAGTGAAGCGACTAAACAGAACACTTGGAAAAGTCATACGCATCGCCGAGACTGAAGGTGTAAGCTGGAAACAACAGTTACATAAATTCCTTCTCCAGTACAGAGCTACTCTTCATTCCTCAACAAACCTATCCCCCAGCGAAGCACTCAACTCCAGAAAGCTGAAATGTGAGCTACCAGAGATCCTGTCCCTCTTGCGCCCATACAGTCGCGATGACTCCTTGCAAGAACGAGATGCCCAGCAGAAATCGAAAATGAAGACACTCGCTGACGCTCGCCTGTTTGCCAAACCGTCAAACATCCCGACAGGAGACGTCGTCCTGGTGCGTCAAGCAAAACAATCCAAACACACCTCAACATTCAACCCCAAACCCTTCCCAGTCACGATGAGAAGAGGAAACATGGTGGAAGTCACAAGAGGAGACAATGTAACCAGACGAAACGTCTCTCACTTCAAATAGGTCCAAGCCCCACCCCCTGTTTCCCACACCCCAGAAGATGATCACAGTGATGACCTCACAGACGACAAACCTTTGGTCACTGATCCACAGCCATCCCAAGATCCTCAATCTCTCGTCAAACCTCCAGCAGTTCTTGAGAATAATCCTAAACTGAAGTCCAGTTTTCGTCAATTCACACGAGTTCGCAAGCCTCCAGTGCGATTCAAGGACTAAGATCAGTAAACTCTGTGCAGACCGCAATTTATTTGCATTTGCATCAAGCCTTTACTACTAGCCAACTACAATAATAGGCCAAATCACACTCTCAGTCAATTTCGACAAAGCCTTCTGAAGTTTCAAGGTTTCAAAGTTTAACCCTAAGGGGCCGAGGGGGCGGAATCCGCCCCCCCCCCCTCGACTTTTTCCGCGATATCCTTTAAAAAAACATTTTCGCAACCCGAGCTGTTATGATTTTTTAGCCTCGAGCCTTGCGCATGTTTTGACACCAACAATATAAAAATGGGACCAGGGGTTGTCGCGCAGCGAAAATTTTTCTGGTGCTACTCGCCGTGAAAACTGAATTTTCCCATATACGTCGTTTACACAGAGCAGAATTACCATTCGTAAATATGAATGATTAATTAGCCATAATTCCAAAACCCTTTTACCTATAGTCATGAAATTTCTTGGATATGTTCATGAAGAGTTGCTTTATGCATGTACCGAGTTTCAAAATTTTTCGTAACTCGATGGCTGAGATCTTAGGGGGGGGGACGGAATCCGCCCCTCCCCCCTCCCCGGCTGAGATATGGTCAAAATAACCCGGCCCCTTTAGGGTTAACAGTTTGAAAGTTCAAACTTTATAGTTGAAAGTTTGCAAGTAAAAAAAGGAATTCTGAGTTGTGTTTCAAAAAGGAACCCAAAAAACAAACAAAAAGAGACAGTAAAAAGAACTTACTCCATAATTTGTTTTAAGGTTGTTCATGTTAAAAGAAAGAACAAGAAGAGAAAGTTCCAAGTTTTACAAGTTCGCAAAAAAAAAAAAAACAGTTTATTTAGCTATCTTCAAACACTGACATTAAAGGAGACGACTTACTCTTAATCATTTTGAAAATTTCATCTCATTTTATTACTTGCAAGCTTATCTCACTCGACCTTAAGTGCTCACCATAAAAATAATCTGAAATGTTTTAACAGACTCAGTTGAGCAGAAACCCTATTTTGCAACTTTTCATTTAAATCATGCATGGCACACTTTTCCAAGTTTAAGTGTTGTAACCACTTATCTAAAGAAAGAGGGTGAATGTAGTGTAGTTGAACAGTGCCCTCTGTTGTTGTATGTCTTAGACCAGACAACTGTATCACATCATAAATAAAAGTGTTACTCTCAAATCCGCGTCCGTATTCCGTTCCAAACATCAAAAGGCCATGGTATGTAATTCTGCCTGGGGGGTCCGGTACGTGTATTTTTATAAACACAATACCATGTGGGGTAAGTTGTTACACTGTAGAAGAAACGGTGCAGAAGAAACGCATCTAAATACTGTACAAACACAACGCATGCGGCTAGTTTGTTTCCGATATATTGATTGGGTAAATCAATGTATCGGAACATGTTCCCCAGCGTCCACACTTGACATTGCGTAAATGCAAGCTTGATAGTGTTTGGTACCAGACTATCCTTTCCAGACACCAGTGCCTTGCCTTTCGACGTGTTAAACATATCCAGTTTATTAAATCAAGAAAAGCTGTGAAAAAAATGGAAACTTTTACACTGTGAGGTTAGCAGTACCTCGAAATGTATTTTCAATATTAATTAGGTGACGCGTGATTCGGACTCGGACTCGAGCTGCCTGACTCAGGTCTTGAACTCGGACTCGGGAGAGGTAACTCCGACTCAGACTCAGACTCATTTTGTGGTGATTCGAATACAAGTCTGCTACCAACGGTGAAAATGTCAGGTAATTTGCGTATTATGTTCACAAGTTTTTTAATGCAAACATCACAGTGATGGACAGCTGTCCGCTTATGACCAATTACAGTTCCAATACAATGAAACAAAGGATTTTCCAGTCTTCACAAATGAAGGAAAAATTGCACAGGAAAACATACAAAAATCACCATCATTATTTCAGAAAAATAATCTACATATTTAAAACACAGAATCGGACAATAAAAGCAATGATTCAGTCTTGACAAAAACAATTTAAATTCTCATTTGTATCTTGATGCCTGTTTGTAATCTTTGATTCTCAACTAGCTCGATAGCTTCAAATGGCATTCAATGGAAAGCTGTAAAAATAGATTGTTTTAGCAAAATATGCATATTTTCTCATGCCATGGATTAAGTTCATTTTTTTTTTCAAATGAGTGGAAGAACATGCTCGTTTGATATATGCGTCGTTGATGTGTAAAATGTAATTGCCTTCAAGGAAAAATCATTTATCCAGTTTACTTTCTTTTGTTTGGAAAAGGGATGGCACTATCCCATTCAGTGACACTTCTTCTCTGGTGACTTGTATGGGTTGTAAGTATGACTGAGTCTTTGCCGGTTATGTCCGAGTGAAATGTAAAAGTGGGCGGACATAAGAGATTAAGTGACTATGATAGGAGGGGTAATTAAATGTGATTAAAGGTGCGAGCAGAGGATTATGTTCGCAAATCCTCTTGTTAGCAATAGCATGCTTTCGTGCCTTGCTGTTGGGCACTCTTCAGTTGCAAATAGGTGATTCAAAAAGAATCGAGGCTGACTCGCGGAAAAGTTGTGGTTGGGATTGGTTGTATTCCAATCATGCATCGTAAGTTTGAAGTGTTGTGGTTACAACCATGTGACTTTAGTTGGTTTCAACTTGTTCCTCTAGTAAGGAGAGCAATCGGGTTCGGTTAGTTTTTTGGAAAAACCAGAATGGGTCGGGAGTGGGTTTAACTCTTGATTTTGTTTGGGTAGTTTCTCCCGGATATTATTTTTGGCTTTTCTGAAGGCAACGAATTATGATTTGGGAAATGTTTCCGCAGAGTAGTTTGTTGCCTTGGATTATGTTCCAGTGTTTGTTTATTGCTCGATTTATGTGACGGTGCATTATGGTTGGGTTGTATGTCGTTGTGAAGACAGGTGGAGTTTGTTTTGATTTTTCTTCATCCTAAGATTCTATGTGTTTAACCTGTGGGCAAGTTTAAAATTGGTGGCTTCCGGGTATTTTCTAGCATTTCACTAGAATATGATTTCGGATGCCAATTGGTGGTTGAAAGGATGTTATTTGATATAAAGCGTATGTTACGCATTAGTAAGTTGTGGTCTTCACTCGAAATAATTATTGATGCTGCTTACGAGTGATTGCGGTTTGGTTTAGCAGAAGCAGGTAAGATGTTGAGGCCTTGTCCAAAAAGCAAATATTTCGGTTTGCGATGGTTTTGCTTTGGTTAGGTTGGTTATGAAGGATTAATATTGTTCTGCTAATGAGTGCAAATGATTGGAGTTGGCTCGTTTGGTTTACGATTGCATTTGTGAGAGAAGTGGTTAGACATCAGTTGATGTATTGGTCTCTTGGTTTCTTTGTTGAGTTTCCTTCTTGCCATGATAGTTGAAGGGTTTGTGGTTTAGGTAAGATGGGGTGGGTTATATTCCAATTTATTTATTGTAATAAAAGCAGAAGGATGGATATTTCTCTTTTGAGAGGTTGTGTTGGTCCTGAAAAGGACCGTTTGGTTAAGTAGTAAGAGACCGACTAATATTGTCGTTTTCTTTTGATGCCTCTAGTTGGTTGATGGGGTCTTGTGAAGAAACTCAGCAATTGCTAAGCGGTGATGTGATCTTGACCCTCGAAAGTAGCAAGCTGTTCTTGTGCTGAGCGTCTTGTGTTGGTCAGCTGGGCCTCGGCGTAGTGTAGTTGGTGCTGGTATTCCTCAAGTGTAATTCTTGTAAAGAGCAAGGACGTTCTCTTCTGGAGATTGCTCAAGATCAAGATCCACACCAACCACGGTCTCACACAGATAAACCGAGGAAAAATTCAAACTGGTGAAACTCTTGTCAGAAAAAGTCAACACATTGACATTTGCCAAGAGTCACATCACCCGCCAAATACGGCTCCTTTCCCGGTCTATCGAGACTAACACCCCGCCACCTTACATCGAGGTAAATCTACGGCCACCACGTCCTCACAGATCTCTGAAATTTCAGAGTGCATTCCAGGATCGCTGGAGCAATCTCCAGAAGAGAACGTCCTTGCTGTTTACAAGAGTGACATTGGAGGAATACCAACACCAACTTCACTACACCGAGGCACAGCTGACCAACGCCCGACGTTCTGCACAAGAACAGCTTGCTGACTTCGAAGAACAAGACCACACCACCGCTCAACAGCTGCTAAGCTTCTTCACCAGGCCTCATCAACCAACCAGAGGCACGAAAAGAAAACGACAATATTAGTTGGTCTCTTACTACAAAACCAAACGGTCCTTTTCAGGACCAACACACCCTCTCAAAAGAGAAATATTCAACTTCTGCTTTTATTATATAGTTGTTATAATAAATAAACTGGAATATAACCCAACCCACCCTACCCTATCCGTTATATTCAAACCATAAACCCCTCAACTACCATGGAAAGAAGGAAACTCAACCATAAAACCAAAAGATCCCTAACTCAACTGAAGTCTAACAATTTCTCTAACCAATGCAAATCGAAAACCCAACGAGCCAACTCCAATCATTTGCGCTCATTAGCAGAACAATGCCAATCGTTCATTACCAACCTATCCAAAGCAACACTATCACAAACCGAAACAATTGCTTTAGGAAAAGGTTTAAACTTCGTACCCACTCCTGCTAAACCAAACCGCAAATCACTTGTAAGTGACATAAATACCTTCAACCGAAGACTAAGAATTGCATTTCTAATGCGTAACAAACGCTCCAAAAACCATCCCTTTAAACCACCATCAAAATGGCAACCAAAATCATCCCCTAGTGCAACACTAGAAGAATATTTGGAAGCCACAAAATTCGAACTGGCCCACATCAGGCTAAGAAATCGGCAGAAAAACATGACCACGCAAGAACTATCCGCCATAAACAAACTCAAAAACAATCCTGACATCGTAGTCAAACCATATGACAAAGGCAGAGGCATCTGCATTATGAACCGTTCAGACTATCTACAAGTGGGTTACCACCACCTTGAGTCCCATCACTATACCCAACTGGACCAAGACATTACCCCACAAACCATCACGATGGTTCACAACACGCTAATAGAAATGAGAAACAAACACATCGACAACGATACTCTGAAATACCTCGACCCACTTCCACAAAACTGTCAATGTCCAACCACGTATTTTCTCCCCAAAATACACAAAACCCCACCACCGGGAGAACCTTTTGTTGGACGACCAATCATAAGTGGATGCACAAGCCCTACGGCCAAAATTTCAGAATACATAGACTACTTCCTTCTTCCCATAGTAACCGCACAACCCACATATGTCCGCGACACAGCAGACATTTTGCGCAAACTGGAAGAAAGAAAATGTCCACAAGATGTTCTAACAACAAGCATAGATGTTGTTTCAATGTACACAAATGTCCGACAAACGTCAATTACCTTGACTTAACCATATTCAAAGGAGACCGTTTCCGTAAAACAGGAATCCTAGACACCAAAGTCTACACAAAACCAACGGAAACCTTCCAATATCTCCACAAAACATCATCCCACCCACCTCATACTTTCAAAGCGTTCATATACGGAGAAACACTCCGCTACGCTAGAAACACCAACAACGCGGATGATTTCCACAAGAGAGTCAAAACATTCTCAGAGAAACTAACCACAAGAGGATACAATCCCACCGAAATCCAAGCAGTGACATCCAAAGTCTCACATGCCGATCGAACGAGACTAATACACAACACGAAGGATGGAAACAAAACAAAACAAACTCCACTTGTCTTCACAACCACCTACAACCCAGCCATAAATCACGGTGACATACATCGAGCAATAAACAAACAGTGGAACCTAATCCAAGGCAATCAAATACTCTCTGAACTTTTTCCGAAACCTCCATTCATTGCCTTCAGAAAAGCCCAAAACATCCGGGAGAAATTGATAAGAGCTAAACTGCCACAGTTAACCCAAGAGCTCAAACCACTCCCAACAGATTCTGGCTTTTTCGAAGAACAAAATGAACCAGACGAAACCCTCAACATACTGCTCAAAATGTCGAAGCTAAGCAAATCAAAGTCAAGCAAAAAGAACAAGTCCAGCCAGCCGCCTCCATCGCCATCCAGCTCCATGTCATCAGGTATTCCTTGCGGACAACGGTCTCCTACCAGCATCCCAAGCGACGACGATTCACTACTCCTGTCCTGTGCACTAGACTCTGGCCCGTCTACATCAAGATCCACACCAACCACGGTCTCACACAGATTAACCGAGGAAAAATTCAAACTGGTGAAACTCTTGTCAGAAAAAGTCAACACATTGACATCTGCCAAGAGTCACATCACCTGCCAAATACGGCTCCTTTCCCGTCTATCGAGACTAACACCCCACCACCTTACATCGAGGTAAATCTACGGCCACCACGTCCTCACAGATCTCTGAAATTTCAGAGTGCATTCCAGAATCGCTGGAGCAATCTCCAGAAGAGAACGTCCTTGCTGTTTACAAGAGTGACATTGGAGGAATACCAACACCAACTTCACTACACCGAGGCACAGCTGACCAACGCCCGACGTTCTGCACAAGAACAGCTTGCTGACTTCGAAGGACAAGACCACACCACCGCTCAACAGCTGCTAAGCTTCTTCACCAGGCCTCATCAACCAACCAGAGGCACGAAAAGAAAACGACAATACTAGTCGGTCTCTTATTACAATACCAAACGGTCCTTTTCAGGACCAACACACCCTCTCAAAAGAGAAATATTCAACTTCTGCTTTTATTATATAGTTGTTATAATAAATAAACTGGAACATAACCCAACCCACCCTACCTTATTCGTTATATTCAAACCATAAACCCCTCAACTACCATGGCAAGAAGGAAATTCAACCATAAAACCAAGAGATCCCTAAGTCAACTGAAGTCTAACAATTTCTCCAACCAATGCAAATCGAAAACCCAACCAGCTAACTCCAATCATTTGCGCTCATTAGCAGAACAATGCCAATCGTTCATTACCAACCTATCCAAAGCAACATTATCGCAAACCGAAATAATTGCTTTATGAAAAGGTTTAAACTTCGTACCCACTCCTGCTAAACCAAACCGCAAATCACTTGTAAGTGACATAAATACCTTCAACCGAAGACTAAGAATCGCATTTCTAATGCGTAACAAACGCTCCAAAAACCATCCTTTCAAACCACCATCAAAATGGCAACCAAAATCATCCCCTAGTGCAACACTAGAAGAATACTTGGAAGCCACAAAATTCGAACTGGCCCACATCAGGCTAAGAAATCGGCAGAAAAACATGACCACGCAAGAACTATCCGCCATAAACAAACTCAAAAACAATCCTGACATCGTAGTCAAACCATATGACAAAGGCAGAGGCATCTGCATTATGAACCGTTCAGACTATCTACAAGTGGGTTACCACCACCTTGAGTCCCATCACTATACCCAACTGGACCAAGACATTACCCCACAAACCATCACGATGGTTCACAACACGCTAATAGAAATGAGAAACAACAAACACATCAACAACGATACTCTGAAATACCTCGACCCACTTCCACAAAACTGTCAATGTCCAACCACGTATTTTCTCCTCAAAATACACAAAACCCCACCACCGGGAGAACCTTTTGTTGGACGACCAATCATAAGTGGATGCACAAGCCCTACGGCCAAAATTTCAGAATACATAGACTACTTCCTTCTTCCCATAGTAACCGCACAACCCACATATGTCCGCGACACAGCAGACATTTTGCGCAAACTGGAAGAAAGAAAATGTCCACAAGATGTTCTAACAACAAGCATAGATGTTGTTTCAATGTACACAAATGTCCGACAAACGGAAGCAATCCAATGCGTTTGCAATGCCCTCGACAATACAAACCTTAGCTATCCGATCACAAAACCACCGTTAACCTACATCCAAAAACTTCTGGAACTCATCCTTGGCCGCAACTGTTTCCAATTCGGAAATAAGTTCTTTCTCCAGAAAATTGGTTGTGCAATGGGTTCCACATCGAGCCCTGAGATTTGTGACATCACCCTACACGACTTCGAAAACAAAATAATCCAACAAGCGGATAATATCCTCACATGGTGGCGCTATAGAGACGACATACTGGTCATCTACAACGGAACTCTTAACGAATTCCAAAATCTCGTTACGGAGATAAACAAGATGCACCCAACCCTAAAATTCACATATGAAGCCTCTGAATCAACAATCAATTACCTTGACTTAACCATATTCAAAGGAGACCGTTTCCGTAAAACAGGAATCCTAGAAACCAAAGTCTACACAAAACCAACGGAAACCTTCCAATATCTCCACAAAACATCATCCCACCCACCTCATACTTTCAAAGCATTCATATACGGAGAAACACTCCGCTACGCTAGAAACACCAACAACGCAGATGATTTCCACAAGAGAGTCAAAACATTCTCAGAGAAACTAACCACAAGAGGATACAATCCCACCGAAATCCAAGCAGTGACATCCAAAGTCTCACATGCCGATCGAACGAGACTAATACACAACACGAAGGATGGAAACAAAACAAAACAAACTCCACTTGTCTTCACAACCACCTACAACCCAGCCATAAATCACGGTGACATACATCGAGCAATAAACAAACACTGGAACCTAATCCAAGGCAATCAAATACTCTCTGAACTTTTTCCGAAACCTCCATTCATTGCCTTCAGAAAAGCCCAAAACATCCGGGAGAAATTGATAAGAGCTAAACTGCCACAGTTAACCCAAGAGCTCAAACCACTCCCAACAGATTCTGGCTTTTTCGAAGAACAAAATGAACCAGACGAAACCCTCAACATACTGCTCTCCTTACTGGAAGAACAATTTGAAACCGACTAAAAAATCACATGGCTCGAACCAAACTTACATGATTGCAATAAACCCAATCCCGACCACGACTATTTCGCGAGTCAGCCTCGATTCTTTTTGAATCACCTATGTGCAACTGAAGGGTGCCCAACAGCAAGGCACGAAAGCATGCTATTGCTAACAAGAGGATTTGCGAACATAATCCTCTGCTCGCACCTTTAATCACATATGATTACCCGACCCTATCATAGTCACTTAATCTCTTATGTCCGCCCACTCTACATTTCACTCGGACATAACCGGCAAAGACTCAGTCATACTTACAACCCATACTAAGCCATACAAGTCACCAGAGAAGAAGTGTCACTGAATGGGATAGTGCCATCCCTTTTCCAAACCAAAAAACTGTGGCGCTATACTCAGTTTATTTTTCTTTAAATTTTATTTAAGGTCAGTGATTAAGTGTTACCTTCTACGTGAATTGTTGCGTTGATTCTTCCAACGTAGAGATTCTCTGTTGAAGCCTTGCACTGCACTACACTGCCGTTCTCGATACTCACCGTAGGTAATGTAATAATGCTGGTGCTTGTTGTAACGCCTTGCTCATCCTGTATGCTACTGGTTCGGTCTGGCTTCACCTCCCGATTACCTACCGTCCAGATGAAAGATGCTTCGTCTCGCAGGTCAGGGACCTGACAGAGGAATGAGACGTCCTGCCCTTCTACCGTTTTAGATATTCCGCCGAGGAGACGAAACTTTCTGTTTGAATCCCAGAACAAGACTGTGGCAGAGGAATCTAAATGAAAAAACAAAATACGAAAGCTAAACCAGCATCGCTTGAATTAAGATGGAATTTGCGGATAACACCATGCAACAAATGTTACGAAAAAGAAGTTTTGTTTCTAATTTCCAATTATTTTTAGAACATTTCATTTTACAATGTGACCCTTGGTGTTAAGAGTCGAAAAGTGGGAAGAGGACTCGGCGATTTGGTTTCTGTTTTGTGCTGGTTTATTCTGCATAAACGGGAAAAGGAAAGCAAATTACGACATGGTCTTTCCTTGTCTCCGGTCAGCATTGCAATGACGCTAACCAGGGTCCCGTTCACTACGGCTATTGTGATTGGCCGTTGGTGATTTAAATAATAATGAAACAGATTTAAATAAGAAAACAGTACTTTGGGAGAAACTACAAAATTATGGGGGGGGACCTTTTTTAGTCTGGTGACTAAACACGAGTTACATGAAGACACAAGTTACATGATGTCATTATCAAACTTCATTTTATTATTTCATACAAGAGGAACGCTTCAAAAATTCTGCTAATTGAATACATTCAGTATGGTAGTATCCCTATTTAAATAAGCACATTATATTTTGTATTGTGTGAATTGTGTGCCAACGGCAATTTTCTTGGGTTTTGTAGAAAACGGTAATTATTGGAAGCATTTGACGTGAGGTGCTGACTGGATAGGCCAGTATTTGATGTCTATAGACTGTTATTTTTGTCTACAATGAAAACAACAATGTATTACCTGATGCACTTAAATTATCGATTGCAATGTCAGACCTGTAGTCACTTCCACGCACTGCCTGGAATGCAATGTGAAAGCTCGAAGGCACGTTTGCTATACATATATTCTCGAAAAGCCAGATCCTCGCTGCCGTCGCCTGTCCAACTCTTGTGAAGACAATCTCGCCATCGTTAATGCTGCCGTTAATTGGAATCCAGTAAACATTCAGCGTACCTGCCGAGTGTAATACAATTTTATACAACACCTGAATAAATCCCAGTCATCTGATTGGCGGATCGTTGATCACATATCATTGAATTATTCGCACCAACGCACGGCGCGCGCGTGGCGCGCAGCGCACAGTGCAATGGAAGTTCTATTGCACTGTGAATAGAACTTCCATTGCACGGTGTCGCTGCTGCTGGTGGTGGCGCTGTTTTAAATTGAGATAAAATTGAATATGATTGTTCTTAAACCTGTCAAACAGTTTGCATTAATAAAGATATGATGAACTTGTCGCACTTTTAAACAGTTTTAACCTGAATAAGTGGCTATTTAAAAGTCAACCAATCAGATGAAAAGGATTTATTCAGGTGTTATATAAAACAAATAATGAATGTGTCACGTTCGTGCAATGGAAAGAATAATTTCATTTGGTGACAGATGAAATGTTCCATTCCACGAGGCGAAGCCGAGTGGAATGGAACATTTCATCTGTGACCTCATGAAATTATTCTTACCATTGCACTCACAAACATTCATTATTTGTATACTATTAGGCATACTTCACAACTTTGTCTTCAAGTTCAAATGTACAAAAAAATACGTAACCTAAGTCCATTCAAGTCTAGTTACAATTGTTTGAATGAGAGATACTCAGCCTAGTTTGGGACACTAATCGGAGCTCAAAGAAATATAGGCGACAATAGTAGAGGACGCCGGGTGCCATTTTTAATCATGCAGACTGCATTAACAGCCATACTAACCGGAATAGCTGGACACGCTGATTGGCCTATTCGCTTTGACTGAAAATGAGGCATATTGGAATATAGAATTAATTTCAAAATACCTATAACCATAACCAACGGCTGTTCAATTTCTGTGAAACAAATGTACACATGCGTCACAAGGATCAAAGGGTTGCCGATTGTTTCAACAAATACAGGGAGACCCCAAAAAAAGTTGTGCAAGCAGATACCCTTTAATTTCTCAAAAAAGTATTTCATATTTTTGGAGCACATTATGATACTCTTGTGTAAAATCAAAGAAAAAGCCATAGAAATCCGTTCAAGCAAACCAGAGATCTAACATAGTATAAAAGGCTATGGGGTTTTCACTCATTCCAATGGGATGGGATTTACACAGTTAACACCATTGGATGTAAATACCATTGGAATGGGTGAAAGCCCAAAATCCTTTTACTATCTGTTAGATCTCTGATTTGCATGAACGGACTTCCACGGCATTTTCACTGATTATACACAGTTTAATTAGTATACACAATCAATATGAAGTACTCACGTTTTTGGGAAATTTAAAGATATCTGCCTTGCAAAAACTGCTTTTGGAGTGACCTGTATGCAAGCATTGTCATCCCATTATATTAAAACACAGGTTATTGCACTCCGGACTGCATACATTTAAACGGTAGACTGAACCAAAGAAATATAAATTATCGTCCTTTTTCACGAAGGGTAACAAAAAAGTAACTGCGAAATTAAGCAAAAAATGATACAAATCTGCACGATAGTAACAAAATATGCATTCGGTGTAAATCGACCAAGGACATAACAATTGTGTCTTGAGCTATAATGCATTCTATAATAAGCACCGAGTCAAGCATACCCATTGCGTCTCCATACATGTTGTACCAGAAACTGAAGCAGAACTGCAAGTCGTTGCTGTGAACAACGGGACTGACGAGGAGAGCTGTGTCATGCTCATTCCCACTTGATGCTTCATAGTAGCAGTAAACACCAGCTGAGTCTGTGAAAATGCATGAAACATTTAACAGATACATCTCATGGAAGGCAATGATTGGCCAAATTTACAACAGTCATACGGCAGCTTGTCACAATACAGCACTGCACATGCGCTCAACCACCTTCGCGTGAGACTGACGCGCGCGTACGCAACACAGTTGCTATGGATGCACGCGCGTAAGGAAGTTTGAAAACGACATCTTACAGCAGTGCAGTATACTGAGGATGTTTACGACGAAAACGTAGATCTACAATTTATTTCTTTAAACACTTCGCCCATTGATACATTTACCTTTCCTAAACCAAGCATCTTACCTCTGGACACAAGGAATGTGTAAACAAAATTTCAGCTTCCTCCATCAGGTAAAAATATGAAAACATTGTTGTAATTATTGTTTTGATACGGCATTAGAAATCCAAACCCTGGACGTCGTACGCGTGCGCAATGAAGACGTTGTCCAGCGCAGCCTGGGCCCGGCTGTGGTGTATATGACAACGCCTATTAAAGAGACAGGGTACGTACCACGCATAAGTTAAAATATGGCCCATGAACATGAACACAAAAAAGTCGGGAAATATCGCAGAAAGAAAGTCACACAATTGGAGCATTTTAAGTGTTTATTTCGTTAAAAAGGTATTTATTAATGGGAATAACAGTGTGAGGATCCGGTCTTCACTTCGTCTCGGTCCATTAACAGCGGTCACCCCCAAACCCAGTCATTATCACGCAGTGAAGACCGGCTCCTCACACTGTTATTATTCCCTTATGATAAACTAAAGATTAAATTATAATTAAATCATGAAGACGCTTATTTTCTTAATAAAAATGCTCGAGCGTAAAAGTATAGCGATTAGGTGTCCTACATCGGTAATTATAAAAGTAGTGTACATCACATACATGTAGCTCATTATACCAATTTGACGGACAGAAAGAAAGAAAGAAAAAAAGAAAGAAAGAAAGAATGAATGAAACAAACAAACAAACAATACAACAATTACCGCCTCTTCTTTTGTCGATCAAAGGTCTAGTGTCGTTAAGCGTCCAATCTGAATCGTCATCGGTTGGTTGCGTCCATCCACACATACCATCTTCAAAGGTGCAGTTGAAATACAAGTTAGCTGGAGCAAGAAATACGAAATAAACGTGATTGGTTTCAATTATATTACATTCACTATTACAGCCCTGCTTTGGGGCACCTATACGCCAGGGGTCGCTTCCAGGTCATGACTGGTGGATTTGATTCAAAATATCTCCCAAAATACATATCCGATCTGTTGCGAACCATTCCTCGATTCTGATCATGAATACATGGTGAGTATTGGAGAGCGAATCAATGCACGTCAATCATCTATAGTGGCGTGGTGGGGGGGGCACGTTAATGCCCCCATAACAAAAAAAAAACAATCATCGCCCCTCAGTCTCTCCCGAAAATTTGGAGCAACAGAGAAAATAATTCAGAAAACATACGTTGGCGCCCCCCCCCCCCCCCACTGTAACATCCAGTCCCGGTCCCTGCTCGTCTCCCCCCACCCCCTCCATGGTAAGAATCCAGGGGCCAAATTCACGAAGGCATCGCAAAGTTAACGAAGTCGCAAACACCTCGCTAATGCTAATTTTGTATTCAGAAAAGCTACGCTTCGCAAACACTTCGCAAATGTTAGCGAATCCGCCATATTTTCGCAAACACCGCGCAATGTTTGCACGTTATTCACAAAGGCCTCGCAAACTTGGCCAATTCCCATTCTCTTTGCAAAAGGTTCGCTAACAGGCGAGTTTTTGCAACGAGTCCGAGGTCGTCGCAAACTCTTCGTAACTGACATTATGGCGCTGTTGCTCGAACTTGATGAAGAACTCCGTCACAAATTACGAAAAAATAGGGTCTTTCTGACCGTACCAACCCATTAGAAAGATGCAGTGATGATAAAATGACACCTAAGGTCTACAAAGTATGATGTCCCCACATCTGAAAAAAAAAAATCATGACACAGAGAGTTAACTTTTAGACTTGGGTAGAGTAAATATTATTAATATCTATAGATGGGGCTTAAAAAGGTTGTACCCTTTAATATTGGGTCACCAGCAGTTAAATTTGAATTGTCCTATATATGGAAAATTGACTTCATAGCATGAACACCTACCATTTAGACTTGGATCGTGAAAGCAAGTTGCGGTTTAAAAAGTGAATCTTACAAATAGCTATAAATAAGGTTTACAAAGTTCATTATAGAAGGTCACCAGAGTATGAATTGTTCCGACATCTGTTTATCGTTTTCATTGCATGAATACCTATGACGTAGACTTGGGTCATAGGAAAGTGAAGTTTTGAAGAAAAGTTGTTATAAATCGAGTATGTAAAGGTCGTTGAACTCTCAAAGGTCACCAGAGGTCAAATATGAAATGCCTCCATATCTGAAAAAAGAAGGCATAAAGAACCAACATGCGAAGTTTCATGCTTTTATCACACACAATTACAAAATTCTTGGAAATATTGGGGCTATGCTGGTCCACTATTGGAAGAATCGAGCTTTCCCTTGCGTTGCTGCCATTATGCCCGTCTTTTGGCAGTGTAACCATATACGTATATTTAATCATATGTGATTTGGGGACGAATGAATAGGCTGCTCAAAGTACCTAGTGATTACGTAACACATCGTTTTGCGTGTTCGCTAATGTATGACCCAAGTTAAAAATTTCTTAATAAGCACCCACTGTTTAGACTTTACGAAGGTTCGCCAACAACTTAGCAATTTTTCAATTTTAGCGAAAGTTTTGCTGAAACCTTCGTGAATACTACGCATCGCTAAGCTGGCGATTTCGCAAGTAGTTCGCTATGCTATCGCTTCGCTATATTTTTGCGAGGCCTTCGTGAATTTGGCCCCTGGCCACGCCGCTGATCATAAAATGATAGAGTTCCTCCTAATTGTCTAGAACAGTTATTTTGTAAATAACCGTCAGCAATGAGTTTTAATTAATTTCCGTACTAAACATGGTTGTACAAGGAAAAACAAAATCAAAGCCCGCAGTTTTTGCCGCACCTTGTCACAACAAAGAGACGGAATTGAGACGAATCAGTAAGGGCACCCTCTGTCTCAAGGGCTAAAGTGCAATTTGCAATTTACGACGCGACGGCAAGACGAGACGCCACGACGCGACGAGCGAGGGCACGCGACGCGACGCACTGGGCTGTTATAATCAGCTTTGAGGAAACAGGCGACGTCACTAAGCCAGCGGCATAGGCAGGGTTCTCGTCCTAGGGGGGCGTGGGGGGGAGGGCGCCCCAAAAAAATCATCTGTTCTGAAAGGTATAGACATGTTTTTTTTCACCGGACAACCGGGGGAAATTTTGTTTTATCTGTTTTTATCGTAAAATAGAAATAAAACAACCAACCAACACACAAACAGCGAGGTTCAAAGCCTATACCGACCAGCGGCGTAGCCAGGGTTCTAACCATGGGGGGGGGGGGTGGATGTTAGCCATGGTGAACAAATTTCCAGTGTGATGGGCGACTGGGGAAGGGGAGACAATTGTTTATGGGGGTGGGAGGCGTGCGCCCCCACCCCACCCCAGTTTATCCCTTGATACCGTCAATTTTTGGGTAAAGAAGTAATGAGGTGTAACCAGTTTTAAACCAATCAAAGACAATTTTGGGAAAAAAATTGGGGGGAAAAATGAAGTCTTTCACTTTCTGTTGTACATGTGTTTGTGTCGAGGGACATAATATTTGGACGGAGTACACGTTCTTCCTCCAAACTTCCGTAAGAAAATAATTTTCTTTTCTAAATCTCCCTCATTTTAAAGACAAACATAATCATAAATAAAATCACAATTTAGACACCATTTATTTGAGCACTTTTTGTATGATTGAGCTGCTTGCCTTGCACACACCCGAGAAGGTATACTTTTTTCATCACATTGTCGTTTCACGCTTTTTGCATCACATCAACCGACAACTTCCCCACAACTTTGACTGAAAAAGCCACAACTAACAAACGTTAACATGACAATTTAATTTCAATATTTAATTCCACGCGTCCATTAAGCTTGTTAACAATAAGCCTATTAGTTCAAATTCCTAGGGCTGTTGAGGGAAGCAGAAGTGTTTTCCGATCTGGTTTCTTGCCTGATCTGTCTTCCATCTACCATGCATTGATATCAAATGCGGTGGGATCTGAGCGTTTGGGGCAGTGGATGCTCCTCCTGTACTGAAGGTGTGTAAACCAAAGCTATGGATATCGAGCACAAAATGAATCAAGGCTCTCAAAACTATCTCTCCAAGTCTGGTGTAACTTATATGGTTGTGTTCTGTGGGGACGAGGCCGTGTTTGGAACGTGTAAGTCGCCGAAGGACTGGCAAAGGAGAATCATCGGAGTCACCTTAGGCCAAAAAAAATGTCTCCGGTTTCTGGTTTGGAGCTTGTCCCAAAAGTGGTGCGGCGACGCGGCTTTTTTTTTTTTTTTTTTTTTTTGACTTTTTTTCCCCTTCAATTGTCGGCTGATGACTGCAAATGATGGCCGACTAAATTTAGTGCAAAATATATGGGAGCCCAGAGTGGCCACATAAAGCTTTTACTCTACCGTAACCCCATCAAAAAAACACGTTAAAATTGTGCAGTGAGTAAGGCGGTATTGAGACATCATCTTACATTGAAAAAAAAAATAATTTCGCCGACGTGCAATGGCTACGGCGACGCGCGCGCATACCAAAAACTG
This sequence comes from Patiria pectinifera, assembly GCA_029964075.1. Taxonomy (NCBI): domain Eukaryota; kingdom Metazoa; phylum Echinodermata; class Asteroidea; order Valvatida; family Asterinidae; genus Patiria; species Patiria pectinifera. The sequence continues at coordinate 25,811,480 of CM057150.1, read as the reverse complement.
GAGACTTTTGGCCGAATGCTTGGAAATATCGTTCTGCGATGACAACCGGGCATGTTGGTTCGAATGTTCTGGCGATGGTGACGTCACTGCCTTGTCGAAATTGATCAGTCTTTGATTTGAATAAGTGTATTACCAGCCTATCGCGCATGATGCTGCAGTCCATGCGCCGAATATTGCTAATGACACTGAAGCGGAACAAACCCGCCTAACAAATAAAACATACACAAAAAATATGCGCAGGTCGTCTAAGGCGGCGTTTGGCTGCCCGTAAGCATTGTGAAGATCTGTGAGAATTTCTGGGGTTACCGGTTCCTTCCTGTTAGGACCTGAGGCGGTGAGTCTCCTGTGTCCTTGAAGGGTTGTCTTGACCATTGGGTGATCTGTAGGTTATTGTAGACCGGCTAAACTGCATTAAAGTTGACAATAATCAATATTGAGAACTTTATTGTGATATCATTAACACTGGCTGATGGGCTGCTTTGAGGAACGAAGTTTAGTTGATTAGTCCCCAGCGATGATGACGACAACCGAGAAATGTGTACCGACTTTACATGTTCGAGAAAGCATTCGCACCGAAAGCGAGGGCGGCACATCCATTACTCAAGCAAAAGTATCGATGGTAGCAGCCTTCCACCTTGTCAAGCTGAGCTGAGGCCACATGCAAAATATAGCTGCTTGTGTGGGGAGGATGTGGGGAAAAGCAACGGAGCAAAAGATCGTTTACCATACAGTCGCCAGCGGTTGACGGGCAATGGAAGATCACTCCTACGATATCCCCCACTTTGAATCATCCCTCCCCCCATTTGTACGTGATGAGAAAAAAATGCGGATTGTGAGGTATTTCTCAAACATCCCAACAACCCAAATGTGTTCAATAGCACCGAAAAGTGGAGAAACAAAGCACACAAGCTTTTTTTAAATGCGCAGTTTTGATGCGAGCGCGAGTATACATGTTGATACAAGATATCTGGGAGAGCGCCCCTAGTGTAGCATGGTGTCCAGCCCCCCCCCCCCTTCGAATTTCCACGGCCGGGCAATTCTTGGATTTTGGTCATCCCCCATCCCCCACTCGCCGGCACAGATTTACGCCACTGATCCCCAGCGGTGATGAAGACAACAACCATGGCGAATAGAGCAGAGATGATTTTACATGTCATCTGATGACGAGGCGGAAGAGCTGTCTTCAGAGGAAGATTAGGAAACCCCTCCTCTCATCTCCTCGTCACCTTCTCATCTATTCACAAATTCCTGATCAGGAGAATGAGCATTTTTCGTCAGGGTATCCCGTCAGCCCCTATGCCATTACGACGTTTGGTCAAATAGGAGCGCATTCTTTGCAAAAAAAAATGACTCAATGCAGTTTATTTTCCTTATTTTTATTTTATACTTTTCGCAGGAATGGGTAGGGCCATGTCGCACGAGGCAGTTTACTGGTAACTGATTAGTTTCCGTTCAACATCATGTGTCGAGAATCTTCCTTGTGCATGTTGTAACAAATATGCATCCCCATCAACGATTTTCCTCATGTGATATGGACCACATCCCAACGGTCAAATCAAGGAGTAGGGGGGGGGGCTTTATTTTGTTTCCTTAAGCATGTTAAGTTAAGATTATTGTAAGGGCAGCACCATGTAATTAGGAATTGATAATAAGTTAATATAAAAAAAACAAGCACAATCAACTAAACTTCGTACTTCAAAGCGGCCCATCAGCCAGTGTCAATGATATCATCACAATAAATTTATCAATATTGATTATTGTCAACTTTAATGCAAACCTTGTCTGAACTGAAAGCCACAACAAAGCGTAGGGTGCCCGGCAGAAGGGCATATGAGCGTTTTGACGCAAAAATCATTTTCAAGAAAATTGCATTGAAAGGTGCTAATTTCTCCCACGCGTATTATAAATCGTACAATTTTGAAATTTGTCCTGTATTATTATCTGACGAAAATGTTTAAATTTCCTTAAAATAGAGGTCGTTTTTTGCATGTGCCCTTCTGCCTGCCGGGCACACCTCACTCATCGAGTTAAGATGTCGGTGAGCTCACATTCCCCATATTACGTATACGTATTACATCCATTCGTGATTGAGGAGGTATATAGAGGTAATTAGTTGCACTCAAATTCATGGTTGTTTGTGAAATTGAAACATTTCGTAGGTGGTGTGTGTTGTTCCTGCGTGGGGTAAAGTATACACACTGACGCTCGTTTTATAATTTCACTCCCAATTATCGTTCTGATTATTTATTAAACATATAAATTACTTCAAGTTCTTTTTGATCAGACGTTGCACTACATAATTATCTTGGTCTTAATCATGTAATCAGTGATTGGTCCATAATAAACGTTAATCCGCACATGAATGCAAGTTGCACGTATACTGCTCTTATTGGTGCTTTTACTGACCCCTGGTGGGGTTCAAGTTGTCGACCTCCACGTGGTGAGCCATGTCAACTGACTTCTGTCAGGCGAACAACAACAACAGAGATAGCAGAAGCAGAATCAATCTACAGCTATTTCCCGTAACGTCAAGCAAGTACATCCTCAATAATGCAACCTCAGCCACCGCAGCTCGATGCCAACCCGGAGCATGCGCCCTTTTCAGGGCGGTCACTTACAAGTGTCGTACGGGACGGCATCTCCCTGTTGCAGTTGAATGTGGAAGGCCTAACAAAGGCCAAGATTAATGTCATCGAGCACCTGACACAAACCCACAAAATCAGTGTTATCCTCCTCCAAGAGACCCATGTCAGCAACTCCTCCCTCGTGAAGGTCCCAGGTTACACCTTGGCAGCCTACACTGAGAGTAATATCCATGGAATCGCAACGTTTGTGAAGAACACAATTAAATGGTCAGCAATCGCAGTGTCCCCTCCAGACTCGGAAATGGAGTGGGCAGCCACAAAAGTTGAAGGCATCACTGTCGTCAACGTTTACAAACCGCCTCCCTCCAGACTGCACGGAGACTCCTTCCCCTCCTATGGCCCTCCTTGCATGTATGCCGGAGATTTCAACTGTCATAGCACAACATGGGGATACCGCTCAACCAATCAAGATGGTACTACCCTGGAAGACTGGGCCTCAGCCACTGGCATCTACCTCCTATATGACTCTAAGCAGCCTGGCAGCTTTCACTCTGGCCGTTGGAACACCAGCTCCAACCCGGATCTGGCTTTTGTTAACCTGAATGGTCCTCTTCCTCACCGTACCATCCTCGATCAGTTTCCAAGATCACAACACAGACCATCCTTGATCATCCCTGACAACCCCATCGAACCGGTCCCAACCAAACCCGTTAAAAGGTGGAACTTTCGCAAGGCCAGATGGGACCATTTCACAAGCCTTGTGGAAGCTGGGGTTGATAACATACCCTACCCCACCGCAACAACCTAGATACAGCCTACTCAGCCCTCCGCAGTCTTCTCATTGAGGCGGCGAAGAAGGCTATTCCTCGTGGACACCGTCGCAGATACATCCCTCCATGGGATGAAGAGTGTGATGCATGCTACGACGCCTTTCTGCAAGCTGAACCAGGCGAGGATGCAACTACGAAGGCTACAGACCTGACAAACTGCCTTGACAAAAAGCGCAGAGATCGCTGGGAAGAGACAGTCCAGGGAATCGACTTCGCACACTCCAGTAGAATAGCCTGGAAAACCTTCAACCGTCTTACTGGCAGAAGTACTCGCCCCAGGCACTGTACTGTCACTGCTAACTCCATCGCTCAAAAACTCCTCGCCAATGGACACTTCAAAGATGCAGACAAGAATCACGCCCGCACTGTGAAACAGGAGACCACAAACCTGTGGAAGGCACCAGGCGTTGACGGGCATATGTCATCTCCATTCTCCCTCGCAGAACTCTCTGCTGCCATTTCCCAACTGAAATGCGGGAAAGCTCAAGGTCCCGATAACATCCCTCCAGAATTCCTGAAGCACTGTGGTCCCAGATGTCTAGCTTGGCTCCAAGAATTCTACTCCTCCTGTCTTGCCGGCCGTCTATACCCAAGATTTGGCGGAAAGCCACTGTCATCGCATTGCTGTATCCAAACAAGGCTGCTGATGACCTCAAGAGCTATCGTGCGATTTCTCTTCTCTGTGTCCCGTACAAGCTTCTTGAACGGCTTCTTCTGGCTCGGCTTGACCCAATCATCGACTCCCAACTGCCTGATGAACGAGCTGGCTTCCGACATGGACGCTCCACAGTACAGCAAATTGTTAAGCTGACCAACGACATCGAGGACAGCTTTGAGGCACGCAACAAGGCAGGTGTCGTACTAGTGGACCTCACCGCTGCCTACGACACAGTGTGGCACCATGGCCTGGTCCTGAAACTTCTTTGCTCGAATCCCGATCGGCACTTTGTGCGGTTCCTCGCCAACATTATTTCCAACCGCAGTTTTGTCCTCAAGACCAGTGATGGACAGACAAGCCGACCACGTCGTCCGAGGAATGGAGTACCCCAAGGCTCAGTACTGTCCCCCACCCTCTTCAACATCTACATAAGCGACCTACCGAACACCACAGCGAGGAAGTATGGCTATGCTGACGACTTGGCCCTCCTGTACACAGATAGAAACTGGACAAACGTGGAGAAGGTGCTCTCAGCTGACATGGAATGCATCGCAGACTACCTGATGACATGGAGACTAAAGTTGAGCGTCGCAAAAACTACTTCATCTGCCTTCCACCTAAACACCAAGGAAGCCCAGCGTCAGCTGACTGTCACCCTAAACGGGTCTCCCCTGCCCTACAATCCAGATCCCACCTACCTTGGGGTAAGACTAGACCGGCAACTCACGTACAGGAAACATCTGGAAGCCCTCCGTTCTAAGGTTTCAGGGCGTAACAACCTCCTGCGTCGACTGGCTGGATCATCATGGGGTGCCACAACATCCACCCTTCGAACTGGTGCTCTTGCCTTCGTTTACAGCGCTGCCGAGTATGCTGCCCCAGTATGGTGCCGCAGTGCCCATGCCAGGAAGCTTGATGTGGCCCTCAACGAAACCATGCGTATCATCACTGGCTGCCTACGCCCTACTCCAATAGACCTCCTGCCTGTTGTTGCAGGTATCGCACCTGCAAAGCTTCGCAGAGAGAGCCTCACCGACAGGCTTGCGTCCAAGGCCGAGGTAAACTCCGATCACCCTCTGCATCAGCTGATCCAAGATGCACAACAGCTTGGTCGTCAACGCCTGCCCTCTCGTCACCCCTTCTCCCGTCATGCTGCAGCCCTCTGCAACTCCAACTTCACTTTGCGTAGTGCGTGGGATGCTGACTGGGAGCAGACTGCCCGACCTGACCAATTTACTACAGCCCCACCCGGCTCAGACCTTCCTCGAAAGGAATGGGTCACCCTGAACCGCTTGAGTACAGGAGTCAGCCGGTTCAATGCCAGCATGTTTCGATGGGGCCTACGTCCATCAGCAGCCTGCGTGTGTGGAGCATCACAGCAGACAGCACAACACATCATCAACGAATGCGCTGCACTTGGCCCCCCAGCTGACACGGTGGACCTCGCCATTGTCAGCGAACAAACAAGAACATGGCTTAGACAACTGGACGGAATAGCCTGACCTTCTGCTGCCTCAAACGAAAGAAGAAGACGCCTGGTGACCTTTGACCCTTTCTTAAGTAGGGATGGCACCACTTGAAACTTTCTTAATACGAATTTTGCTCCAGCATGATGTTAGGTACACACTGCCGTTTTATTGAATGATCACGTGACTTTTGGACACACTTCGCCGCACTTTCAGTTGCGGGTGGCCGTAGTTTGCGGGTCCGCTAAGGGAACTCTTAGGGTGCTTCGTGAATACCACTTAACGCAAGTCTAATGTGCCTTTAACATTCACTTACGTTTTCCCGAAGCGCAAATATTTACGGGTGCTTTGAGAATAAGGACCCAGAACCGTTTTAGCCCCCCCCCGCAAGTGGTAGTCTGGATCGCCCCTGAAACCAAGCATATTACTTCACTATGGACGCGATAAACTGTGGCCAACTCTCGCCAAGTTTAGCTGTTGCTCTGCTCAGACTCGCGTCAAATGCCATGAAATTTAAGAGCCGGGCGATTTTCTACATGACCTCCGTTCGCGAAACCGCTTGCGTCTGAGTAAACTGTCAAGGAAAGAGCGAGCCGAAAGTGGATTGTGAGACCGTTTAGTGAGATGATGTTCATTGCCCAAAAATTTTGTTCCGCGAGCGCGCCATCGCTCAGATGTATCTGATCATGTACATCGGGATTGGATAACCCTGTATGAGTGACGTGTCATTAATCTTGCAACTGATTAGAAATTATTTGGCATGCTATTAGCTTGTGGGAGGTAGAACTTGAAACTTGTGGAATCTATGGTGAGCCCTAAAGTATTGCATCATATCGACCGGTTCCCATTTGCATTTTGTTTTGCTGGGGACAAATCCGCTGCGAGAGATAGTGTCTTGCACAAAGGCTTTGTTCGCGTTTGCGGAATTGATGTCGGTGGAAAGGATGAGGCCGTCCTCTACGTACATGTAAGCTTGTATGCCACACCAGCGCCAGTGATGAACCAGTGGTCTGGTGGGCTTCAATAGTGAACACGTTGGACGCGCTGCTTAAACCAGAGGGAAGCACTGTAAAGACGTAATATCTACGGATGGAATCGCGGTGTAACCATGAAAATCCTAGTGCGGAGGACAAATGTCGACATGATGATATCCGGATTCGAGATCGAAGGTAAAATAAAATTGATTGAAGTCGAGTGAGGGAGCAACGTGTACAAATCTTCGTATTTGAATTTTGACTTCCAAATGTATTTGTTCGGGTGACGCAAATCTAATACCAATCGCAACTTCTTTCCTTCCGCAACCGTCAAAGGGTTGCAACAATAAGGAGGGGAACTAGTTGACACAATGCAACGTTTCTGAATCAACTCGGCCATAGCGGTCTCAACAAAATGAGAGAATCTATGACATTTATAGTACGAATTGCCTAGCGCGGAGAGAATCTCTCCAATATGAAAAACAGGGTTTAAGTTTACCTTACACTCCCAAATGGGCTTGCTTGGTGGTCTCTGGTTCTGTTGTTTCTCAATTCATAATGTCTCATTGTGTCGGGTGTTGCGGGGGTGGCAACTGGAACGCGTCTGGGCTTACGAAGGGCTCGCAGCGAAGAGCAGTTGGTTCTAACGTGGCTGGCAATGCCGCATGGGAAACACGTGCGAAGTTCTGCCCGGTATGTGCTGCTGAAAGGGCGAAAAGAATAAGGATCCGTAGCGTACTGCTGTGCAGGAGTGATGTAATTCTTAGTCTTGGCTTTTTTGGAAGTCTCGGCCTTCTTGTTTGCTGCAGATTTTTCAGTTTTTTTGAGTCTTTTTTTCGTCGTCGGAGTTATCTGCGAGGTCGTCTGCGACATACTCCTTCACTGTGGCCCAGCTTGATGAGCTTTTGACGCTACTTAACGGCTTTAATGATTTGGCCAAGCCACGCTTTAGCCGAATCCGAATCGCCGAGGCTGATTTAGGCTAGTGATGAATCGGCGAATGCGGCGATTTTTTTTCCACGTGCCAGAATTAGTCCTTGTCGCCTTCGCTCTTGAATTCGTTCGGAATATCTGCTAACCTTCGTTGCTTTTTAAACGCCGATTCAACTTTTGGAATCTATAGAGCTTATAGTTTGAAACCTGTTCCGTATTCATATTGTAGCTCTTGCGTGTGAAAGTGTTGCGAGGAATGAATTGGTGCAGGGACAACACCTCGCTTTAAAGTGGAATTCAGGAATGTGTTATGTATTGAGACGCGCTCTACAGAGCGCTGTTCAGCTGTCGTACAATAACGAAAAAAATAACATCTGCAAAGCCTCAAATCGAGAGCAATTTGAATTTGTGTACAAAAGCAATAGGAGCAGTTGCAACTGCAAACATACAGCCCCCCCCCCCCCCATGGGTGGCATCCCTCGGACTTTTGGTCGTAGAAGGTGTTCCTTTGCCAGAAATTGGTTTTTGGCATTTCCTATCAAGAAGAAGCGTTAGAGACAGCAGTCGGCGTATGCAAAATCAAAAGGAAATGCTCCTCCAATTTGGTTCATTGTGTGAGCCGACTTTTTTCCCGCCAAGTTCCGTATCCTGGGCAGCTGCAATGGTGTCGACCACCAGTGTGAAGCGTGAGGAAGTTTTTAATTGCCTGGCTACGCTAGAAAAACGGTCCATGGATTGGACGAAGATTCGGGCATTAGCTGTAATGACGTAACGACGGAGGCGGAGTCACTCAGAACCTTCCATTTTTGGTGGGTACTAAAGTGGCATTGTTGCGTTCGGGAACGTTCAATCTGCTTTTGAACCACGTCCCATGAAAAAACGTTCGATCTGTTTTTCTGGATGCAGAAAAACCGAAAAGAAGAAAAACGCATTCAAACAAAACGTTCAAACTGTTCTTCTGCTATTCTTTTAGTAGAAAAGCAGATGTCCACTGTTAAACCTCCATATTCGCACCATTGCGTCGGGTAGTTGGCGCGTCGCCTGTTGAATAGGCGACGCGATGTGTCGTAAACACTAAACCATTCGCGTTGTGCCGTCGCGTCGTGCCGTCGCGTTGCGCCGTCGCGTCGTGCCGTAGCGGTGCGTTATAAAAAGGCGACGAGTTGTGTCTATAGTAGCCTACACCCATACAGGTGTCTTTTACTTCAAAAGAATATACCATTAACGCCCAGATTACATACCGAATTCTGTAAAAAGTACATTAACTAATTTACGGGTCTTTTATATATTTATAGTGATCGCTGTAATTACAATGAGACGGTACGCTGACAGCCCAAATGCTAAATCCACCATGTGTGACGCTTTCATCAGTTGTAAACCTCAACCACATTGCAGGTCCATCGGAGAATGCATCAGGACCATTGCGCCCCATGGACTCAAATATCATGGTTGACAGGTTCGTGCTGTCGATGCCGTCTCCACCCTTTAATATGTCATACCGTCTCTCCGTGCTGAAAGTTGAAGTAATGACTTGGATCCGCCAACCTTCGATTGTCTGGATAATCCAGCTGACGTCCAAGTCATTGGCATAGTTGTTTGGGTAGTAAGGTGTTGTTATTCGTGCCGCCTCGTACGGCCCTAAAAACAAGTTGACGGTCGTGGAGGATCCATCCGTACCTGAAATAGTTATGGAAGAATGTCACTTAGAAGTGAAGGCCTTCGCTTATTATGAATGAGTTAAAAAAAAATAATTACATGTACAATGCATATGGTTACAGGTTTTTTTTTTGTTTTTGAAATGCATTCTTTATTTACTGGCAACTGAATGAGATGTGATTGACGTTTGGTTGAATTGATTGAAACTCATTTATGAAATTCTGGACTGAAGGCAAGGGTGATAAATCGGAGTGGGGGTGTAAAGGAAATAAACGCCACACTTTTTCAAAAATGGGGGCATGGGCCATTGGATCCCACTAGAGAGTTGTGATAAAAAAAACAAAGTAATGCCGATGTTAAGGTTATTATCTAACTTTTTAACTACCCACATATGTTAAATAGCACTAAAAACGGAGAACGAACAGCACAAAGCTTTAAATGTGCCGTCTTGATGTATTGTAAGCATGCCAGTTTGGATAAGATGTACATTTACATATGCCATGTGGTGTCCTACCGCCCCCCCCCCCTCGGCTTAACAAATTTCCGCGACCGGGCGATTTTAGGATTCTTGTCATCACCCATCCCCCTCTCGTCGGCACGGATTTATGCCACTGACAACATGGTCTATGTCTGGCAAAGATGTTTAAGGAGGTAATATCATCATTCAGTCCTCAATTTCCAACTAGTGAAACTAGGAATTAGATTATCTAGAGTGAAATCTCTCAATAGGTCGAAATTCTCTTCGAAAAAATAAATGAAGTGGAAGCTTGAGTTACATTCAAACTATTCGACTTAATGAATTTCACTCTAAATCGTCTGGTCTATAGTTTCTGTCGGTTGAAATGAATCTTCACTTTGCTGGTTAGTGAATATTTACTGTTCGGAAATAATACTCAAAGGAGGAACGTTCGTGTAGCTGATGACGTACGCTAGTCGCGTTACCTCAGACATACACTTTTTTTTACCCAGTTGGTACAGTCTGCATTTCCTTTTGGCAAGGTTTAGAAATTATTGAACTCTAGCAACGTTTCAAAGCTTCATAATGAAGTCCTTGAAAAAAATGTAGAACCTGTTACATAATTAGAAGTCGACATATCAAAGTGCTACTCTGTTTGGAACGCAACATCAAAAACCGTGCTATTCCTTAAATATATGACGGTTGACTGTCTTGTTGAAAACATTTCAGCTTAAGAATTTTTTGAAGATAGTAATAGGAAAAGATATACCCCAATCTCAAAAAGGAAAAAAATCAACCTACCTCGTAAAACTGAAACCAGCAATACCACAACGATCATGAAGGCGTGAGACCCCATTGTCCTACGGACATATGATTTCCGTTGAAGTTCTAGGATTAAAAAGTAAAAAAAAAAATAGAATTATCAGTCCAGCATTAATTCTGTTGAGCCAAATTTGTTCTAAGGAGACTATCCCTTCCCCCAACACACACACACGTGTTTATATTACAAACCAAGTGTGGACATTCCTTTGTTATCGGGTAGTTAAGAAAAACCTCTGAAAAGAAAACATTTCACTCACAGTGTGAAAACACTTTCAACTCATTTTTTTCTATGATTCCTTGTAGTGTTTCTCTTCATTTTGCCACTGAACAACCTAACCCAAAAATGCCTCTCAGCCTGTTTTCCGGAGAGGGGGCAACACTGTCTGGACTTGGGCAAGTCCACACAACGTCGCTGCTACCTATTTTATGTGGACCTCTTTTGTTCGGAAGTCCACAGAGTGAATGTAATGCACGTACATATTTGTAAACACCGGCAATCGACCCCTATTGTCCATAATCCTCGTTTCTTCGTTTGTACTATAACTTTTTAGCAACAGCTCCAATTGGTTTTGTGCACGAATTTCAATCGTGGACTATCGGTCAATCGTGGACGTAATGTTTGTGCCCCTACCCTTTTGTCCTAGGTCCACGATTGCCGGTGTTTACATACTCACGCCCACACACACACGAAATGAAAAAAAATGTCATGTAGCGCCAAAAGCGATGCTAAAGGATGTCAACTATGTGCAAGCATTTATAGGGTCTACAAGTTCACCCCTGGCTGCGCGCTTCCAAAATTTTCGAAAGATTATAAACCCGCACAATTTCCAGAATTTTTTAATTATTTTGGTTTCATTTACTTCTTGAAATCACCCCCCCCCCCCAAAAAAGGCTGTGTAAAATTGTTACTAGCATATTAATTTATGAAACATGATACTTTGCCTGACATGAACGAGAAATATCGTGCAAAATATTCACCTAGCACTTCCGAATATATAAATTAAATGCGGACTCAGTATTGCAAATTGCGGGTATATGTACAGTACAATGTCTGAAATTTGTTGTTTCGCAGTTAGTTAAAAACTTAAAGATGTCTTTTTAATAGTGTGCATAAACTAAAAGTGCTCATTAGTATTTACGAAAACAAATCTGTAATTGACTGTTGATGGGACTGCACCCACGACCTGTTCAATCCGGCCCCACTGAATCCTAGAACCCATCGACTATAGGTAGGTAAATCGTTATGCACATGATGAAAACAAATGTGCACGGAAAAAGAGATCTGGGAACGACAATTACGGATGTAAAAGGTCGTAAATTCGTTTATATCCATTTATTCTCAATTTTACTTGAATAAAACAAATATTACATTCCAACATGAGTGTTTCTTTGGTTGGTTGGATATCTAAAAAAATATTTAAAAAAACAGGCAAGCAAAAAAAAAAAGTAACAAACAAAAACCAACTTAGAAATACCCCCATAAACAACCATAAAAAAAAACTTTTCAGTATCAAAAATTTCATCAAACCAAGATCGTATAAGTTTGTTTTTAGATATGCCTTATATCTAAGAGCATCTGAATAATAATGGGGGAGCAGGACAGTTAGTACTTGTTAATTTTCTCTTACGATCTTTATTTCATGAAATTTCGATACTAGAAAGTAGGTTTTTTTTAATCCGTGCAACAAGTTACCGTTATAATAAAAATGGAGGAATCTTCGTTGGGGTAGACTGCCCTCTAGTCCTGGTGTTTATTGTACCCCATATTGTGCAACTCTAAAGGAGGGGAAGTCTTCTTCAAAACAATGCAAGTGTTCACATTGTAGAGTGTGCTTTGGCATGAGTAGCCCTTGTCTCCTTGGCTGTCGGTGTGAGTTGTAGGCTACGGGCCCAAGGTAGATGTTACAGAGGTTAACATGCATCTCCGGTCCAAAATGGTGAGTGTAATGTCTCCAATGAAGGGGGGTCTCACATCGTGCTCAGATGGAGTCGAGAGTACCACCGGTATGTCGGTGCTATTTCAGTGTCAGCTTAGTCAGCAGTACCCTGGAGATATAATTGGTCAGCTGGGAAGGGTGGATCGTCATCAGAACTAGGAATACAAATCTTCCCGGCCTCTTCCCGGCCACATTGCAAATTATGTCAGGGGAGGCCAGAGTTGAGCTGGATAAGGACAATTCGTGCCGGTGGCGTCAGTGTGGGGCTCAAGGGTGAAGTTGTTGTCCGTTGATGAGTTGACATTGGGGAGTTGTAGCTGAGTAAACTCTCCCGACAAGACGATGGTGAGTTGAGGGGGACTAAAGACGTGTGCACGTTGGACGCTATTTGGGTGAGCCGTAGAGGAATGTTTTTCCATCAGCGAGTAAGATGAGGCATTTGGCAGGTCGAATGGCCTAATCATTGGTCTCCATGAAATTGTTACCAGCAAGCACATCAACGTCCAAGTATTTTGATTTGACCACAAGGACCTCAAACTGAAACTCTCAGCCATCACGGGAGAGCTTGAGGCGCATCTCACCGGTTACTTTGGTTGGGGGTGAACGATCTGCTTGATGGGTGGACTGGGAGTTCTCCTTCATCGTAGCTCCTGGGCGCTTCTCCGTGGATAGACCTATCATGTTTTCTGTGGCACCGCTATCAATGGTAATGCGGATTGTGTGATAGCCACAGAGAGAGTCTAAGGATTGCAGTTTGCAACCCGTGGTTGGCAAAATGTGACGTTTTGCAAACCAAGCGTAAAAAAAGGTCTATAGAGCTCACGTTGTTTCATATACATGTATAAAATATGGCCGCCTCGTATGACGTTTTTATGGCAACAAAAGTCACTTACAGGACTATTTTTATTGCAGAATAATTGCACCACTGTCGTACAAGGCTGTGCGCTGGGCAGTGAAGCTACTATTTATGAACTAGTACGTACAGACTTACAGAATTTAGGTCGTCTAAGCTGTTTTGATTGCCGGTTTCGTAGCAGCGGCTGCTCGGATTTTCATGGTGCATCACGCGAGGCTTGTGTACAGCGGAGTTTAGATCATCCACTGTGGCACAATTTGGCGAATTTATGCGGTAATTTGTCGGCTGGATACTGGTTACAGTTCGTTTCTTTACCGCTGCCACCATGTAAAGATGCCGGATTGGATAAATGAATGAATACGGACAGATTTCCGTGCTGTGGACTCTCAGTGTGCCATGTGAGTTACTTTCCAGAAGACTAGACGTAGCTCCAGTCGTAGCAGTAACATAAAGGGCGCCACCTATTGGCGGTACATTTATATGAGATGGGGGAAGATATTAATTAAATTACGTTTTGCCCTTCACCGACGTTTTACCACTCGACCACCGAGCTAACGGTATCGGTTGGCTGGTTCGAAAACGTCGGTGAAGGGCAAACCAGGACCCTTCGAGCCACTGCGCAAGTCAGAGTTGCCACCAGGAGCATGGCAGAATCTGAGCATGGACTTCTGTGGACCGTTTATACCCACAGGAGAATACCTTTAATGGTCATCGTGGATGAGTACTCCCGATACCCGATTGTGGAGATTGTAAAATCAGTGTCCGCAAACACTGTTATCCCCGTTCTGGACAAAATACTGTCAACATTCGGCTGCTGCAAAGTGATCAAGACCGACAACGGCAGCCCATTCAACTCTCATGCCTTCGAGAAATTCGCAGAATACAGCGGTTTCAAACATCGACGCATCTCGCCTCACTGGCCACGAGCCAATGCGCAAGCCGAGGCATTCAACATGCCACTGATGAAACTTGTCCGTACTGCCCAACTTGAACACAAATCTTGGAGGCAGGAGCTCTACAATTACCTGCGGCAGTACCGTGCAACTCCACACCCGTCCACCGGTATCACACCATATCAACTCATGTTCGGACGCGAGCCGCGTACACGACTACCCCAAATCGAACCACATAACCAATCTCCATCAGATTACCAAGCGAAGACAAATGACAAACAGGCAAAGCTCAAGCAGAAACAGTACGCCGACAGTCGTTTGAATGCGCGCCATAATGACATCGACATTGGCGACACCGTGCTTGTCAAGCATGACAGCAAACCATCAAAGCTGTCAACCCCATTTGATCCCCAGTCAAACACTGTCACCACCAGGAAGGGCACCATGATAACTGCATCTAATAATGGCCAAAACATCACCCACAAGTCGTCCCGCTTCATAGCCATTCCCCAAGACTCTAACAAATACCAGCGCAACAACATTGATGAAGAGGAGGAAGACCTAACACCGCCCACCACCGAAACCGCACCCGCGAACGCAAATAAACCCCCACCTGGCCCAGAAACCACCCCTACTGCATTGCCATGCACCCCGCCAACACACACTCAGCCAAAACGCACTTAGCCAACACGCATCCGCAAACCCCCTAAATACCTTGAGGACTACGTGGTCAAATAGACTGAAAGAACTGTAAATAGACAAAGGTGAAACAAATGCCAAACAGGAAAACTTTGGAAACTGAACTTTTGTGTGTTAATTCTCTTTAATCATTCAAGGGACTGGGCTTTATGATTGTATAATAAAACTTTGATTGATGTGTTAGTTTCAATTCAACTTGGGGAGGGATGTAGTATCCTGAGTACAATATCTTATAGCACACCATTTGGGAACACAATTCAATAGAACACCCACAAGTGCATTATGGGAAATAAGCACATGGAAAGTTGTTGAACATGACAGTAGAGTTAAGTTTGAACAAAAGTACACAGTTTGTCTCCGGTCTGTTTCATTCATTTACATTGTCCAAAAGAAACAGTACGAGACTCATACGCCTTTTATGAGGACATACACAGATGGGCAATTTAGAAGTGATGCCGTTCACTCAGGTTTTAACAATGTTTGTGTGCTCCTGTGAAATCAGCCATGAGTCTACAATTAGGTTGTTAAAGTGCAAAAGTGTTAATCGGTGACTAGATGTAAATTGCCGTTTGTTACTAGGTCCCAAGCTCTGTTTTGATCCACATACAGGGTGCACCCCGAGGGTATGGCAAGCAGTGGCAGCCTCATCCCGAAGAGTTAAGGTCAGCGGGGCCGGCCACAGGACCGGTGACTTGGGAATTAGTGTAGTCTGCAGATTCCCTGCATTGGAAGAAGTGGCGCGCGTTACGCCAGGACCTAACACAGAACATGCAGACCAGGCTGTGGGGAGTCGAGGCAAAGCGTTGCCGTCAGGTTGTCGGACATATTTTGTCCACAGTAATTTGTCGTTGCCCAATTGCCACATACAAGTTGACTTTCGAATGTCGCGGGCGACTGAATGACAATCCCTGCTAAAAAGCCACGGGGCTTAACCTGACACGTCTACGGAGGAGTCGGACATTTTTTTTTATCACGGTTAGATTGGTTGCACGCCGCTCAACAAAACCTCCTCAAGTCAAGTCAAACTTATAGGGGCTTATGGACTTGTGCAGCCCATGCGACAGACTATACATAAACTATTTTTGCCCAAACACGCCCGGTACCCGGCACCGACACATTTGGGGCACAGCGAAGGAGAATTTTTTTAAACCAAAACATCCAATTGTAATTTCGCAATTTAGCGATTTTTAACACTCTATAAGGAGTATCATATGGTTGTTGAATATCTTGGGGGTAACTTATTGTTTCAGGGCTAATGTTAGCTAAAGCAAGATCACAGCCACGCATAATTTCACATCACAGGACTTTGAACCGGCCTGTATATGTCTTACCATTATTGTAAATGCAGGAATTGTGTTCGCATCCAATATTGTATGAAGCCCAATCATTGCGGTGAGCCGCCACGTCGAAGTCCGTTTACTGAGATACATGTACATTGTGTAGTAGCGTACGAGGTAACGATTTATAGGGGCGATATGGAACTCTGCTTAAGATTATTTACCGCACACTCTCATTAAGGGCATGCAGTCACATATGTAGTCACCTCATTGTCAAAGCATATAGTAGTGGCATCATACAAGAAATGATGATAGGCCCCATGTTGTTAACTAGTGGGGGTGGCTCTCAACAATATGTAACCGATCATGACTTAGGGGTTAGGGGTTGTCCCCAGTTGAAGTAAAGTTGCGGTAAACGTCAACTCTTGAGTTATCATATGAACCATACTTGTGAAGGGGTGCCTGCAGTACAGTTAAGGGGACGTACAAGTCATATGTGCGGGTTACAAACAGGCCGCGATATGTTTTATTACACAACTATCTGGGGTACTTTGTGCGCTTTTCTATGGAGCATGGTTTTTATAACCAGGCTTGTGTGAAGGCTACTATTTTTCAACTTGGTGCAGATTTCGGACTTTATTTTCCTTTTAAAAAAATTCTCCAGAGCCTCGGATCAGAAAAGAAAAAGAAAATTGCTGCTATACAAGTAGTATCCGACTGAAAAATAACGTTTCTAAGATAAAGCTTGAAATTTTGGGGGGAAAAAAGCAAAACCTTAAGAATGCACAGCAGGGAATCGAACTTGGGACCCCTGATCATTAGCCAACATGCCTAACCACTAGGCCACGGCGGTGCTCGACCAACCCTTGCAATTCATAAATTATATACTTTCACATACGTGGAGAGAGTATACGCGCGCGCGCGTAGGTAAAAGGTTATAGGATTGTAGAGCGCCGCTACGCGGCGCTCTACAATCCTATAACCTGGATTAAAGTCGCCTGAAAAAATGGCCACCCTGTACTATTGTGTAAATAAAAAAATCGCAAACAGGCCGGTCGCTCATTACTTATGGTTTAAGTGTTGTCTCCGGTAAAGTCGCATATACTCACGTTGCCATAAACGCAAACCAGGTTGATTGTATTAGAAGTTGTAGTCGATCGATAATGATGGGTATACCAGGTTGGTTATAGACAATTCGTAATTGGGCATGACTATTGAAGCCTGGGATTAAACACAGCTTTCTACTGAATTGTGATTGATTGGCAAACTAGCTGGTTACGGTGACAAAACATGGTAGTTGATAACGCGGAAGTGGTATTAGAACAAGAGGTGTACACTTAATTGTAGTCGATCGTGACTTAGTGGTAATTGTAGTCAATCCCGACTTCTTGGTTAAGCCCAGGTTTGTAACGCCTTTGGCAATCGAGCAGGTATAACGGGTACACCAGTAGTCGATTATTTGACTTATTTGTAATTATTCTGAACAGTCGATCAGGATTTGATGGCAAACCAGTTTGATTATTACTAAATTGTAGTCGACCACACCTTAACTATCGGTAAATCAGTTTAGGATAAACAAAGTGTAGTCAATCATGAGGTATCGTTGAACCAGGTTGGTTAAAAATAAGTGGTTGCCGTTCATGCCTTAGGGTATTGGTTGTTATACAATATTCTGTAGCCGCCCATGTCGTAATTGTGAAGTGGATCTCAGTGGGAGTAGACTTGAATGAAAGAGCATAAAACAAAACCCAATCAACTCCTGGCTATAAACAACATCTCATGTGGTTGAGCGCCTTCGATGAATAAGCAGATATAGTTGGTTTCTCCACGTTACGGATTTCAGATTGTAAGGCGTTCTGGTTGTGGCGTGAACTGCACTTTACATTGGCTTGCGCCACTGAACGGTCCCCCAATTGAATTAGACATAAAAAGTAATACGAGAAGTAAGGTCGTTATACAGTCTGTAAATGGGAATCCAATCATCAGGTTGGCATGAGATAGCAAGCTTGGGGCCAAACGTTCTCATTTTTCTCAACGAGTTTCGAGTTTTCGTAGACGGCTACTACCACGATTGGCTACCCGAGAATTATGGCTGTCACAATGGGAAAGCGAAAAGAATGGAAAACTTTATGTAGATATTCAACTGATGCGAATGTATCATTAGTCCCAGACACGCAGCATTGTCAAGTTGGCAAATTAGTTAAAGCAAATTATTGTTTTTGTTAATAATTATCCACAGTATGCTGTAACATATGAGGACCCGTGGTGCGAAATCAGACCAACACGATCCAAATTATTGGGTAATGTGCAGAATTTATAAGTTAATAGATTTTGGGTTAATTTAAAGATTAAGTGGAGAAATAGTAATTAGTTGATCACCTGTCTTATGGGTTTCGTATTGCCTCCAGTGAAGTAAAAGTCGGCCACAACTGGGTCACAAGCTGCACCCGATTTCATCAAACTCTTCGTTACTTACGATGCATCGCAGCGCTGCGACGCGTCGTATCTCTACGATGCGTCGCAGCTGCGACGCGTCCTGCGATCCATTTCACTAAACACGTCGTAAGTGCGACGCGTCGTAGGTGACTGTTATATGTCTTTGGTCAACATACAGTAAATAGTCGTCTGATATTCAACAAAGAGTCGTCAAATCTCAGCTCGAAATTTGTTAAAACGTAAAACGAAATGGCGGCCGTGCAATGCAACGGAAAACAAGCTCTCATTGGACTGTATAGCTACTTTGAAATTTCAACTCTAACATTCCGGTCTAATTCATAATTATTCAATGAATTTATTTTATTTACAAATTTACACACATTGCCTCGGTATTATAATCTCGTTAATGTAATGCTTGTGGCATAAAACTGGCTTAAAAATGACTCTTCTTATTTTGCGATGACCACTAGACACGTCGTAACTTGCGACGTGTTTTATGCCGTTGTCAAGGAACTTGTGAAATGGATGATACGACGCGTCGCGAGTTGCGACGTGTTACACGTCGTAACTTGAGTTGCGACGCGTCGCAGCGCTTCGTGAAATCGGGTGCAGGCCACACCAAAAAAAAGAAAAAAAGGAATGGAGGTATGGGTGTTTGGATGGTTTTAGCCCAGGGAGAGAGAGGTGAGATGGTCCATTTGTCAAATTTTTAGCGGAAGGCCAAGGGTCAGCACAAGTGGACGAGCCACTATCGCCGGGGGTGCTGGCACACGTCCATTATCCTTGGAATGATGGATCTCAGCCAATCTCCATCCATGGGCTCTTGTGCTGCGGATAAGTGATTTATCCGCAGCGTTTATCAGCTTGTGAAAAGCGATGGCGCTTCATGAGAAGCGATTGCGCTTCGAATTGTTGCGAGAAGCGATTGCGCTTATTTGTGCGTGAAGCGACTGCGCTTCTAATTGTAGGGGCATCCGTAGTCCCCTGGGACTTTTGAGAAGCGATTGCTCTTCTAACGGGAAGGATATCCATAGTCTATTGGGACTTGTGAAAAGTGATTGTGCTTCTAGGTGCAGGGATATCAGTAGTATTGGAATGATTGTAACCGTTAGCATGTAAGTGGTACATGGGAGTTTATTAAGCCATGCTGGTAGTCACATGGAGGTCCATGTGACTACCAGCATGGCTTAATAAACTTAATTATTAGAACTGGTAGCAGGTAAATTGTACATGTGATTGTTAAACCATGCTTTTTGGACTGTTTCAAGCGAGTAAATGATAGCCGAGTGACCACAGTGCTTTTCTCCGGTGTGATTCTCCTTACAAATATTCTTGCGCCACACGCATAATTTCTTAATAATAAGTTGGGTGCGAAGCGATCGAAGCTGTGATTATAAACAATGGTTTTCTGAAAACAACAATGAAAAACTACCAAAAGTAGGACACGCCTATGTTTAAATATTCATTTATTTGCACGACACATACGGGCATGACGTGCGCGGCCCGCCAAAACTGATCTCCGCGCGCTGCAAGTTCGAGCAGTCGACTAGTCGATTTTTCGTGGTAGTCTGGTTCCCTGACTTGATGATTCGCTTACGACTCGACGCTTGATAATAGTAGGCCGAGGATGACCTATCAAAAGTTATCCTGCGATTCAACAGGCGATTCAGCCTGCGGTTTAGCCCGCGATTCAGACGAAAGCTTGAAAACAATCCCCAAAAACCCATACTCCATGCGTCAAAGGGAGATACTTGATTGGAACTAGATCCTTAAATTCACGACACGAAAATTTCCAGTAATCAAGTTTGCTTTATAATCAAGAATATATATCAGCAAAGCCATAAACACCGTGTTTAAAATTAATTTGTTGGTCCTTTTAGTGAAATATAAGGTCGTTTCAGGAGGCGTCACTTCGAAGCCGATTACATTGTGTTCAGCGCATGTTTTTACAAGTGTACTGCACCTGTTTTTATAAAATTATCCCGGCCCACTATTTCGCCCGGGTGGATTACTATTCGGCCCAGGCGCTTTAGTAATTTTGTGCTCAAACAGCTGAAATGAACCCATTCGCGTTTAATTTTGGGCAAATGGTATGACATGTAATATATTTATCGACCCATGATGTTACAAAAGTTGTTTTGTAATGCAATATCGACCCGTAATGCAATAAAAAAATCTGACGCGCAATGTAACCACAAGAGGGTCCCCATTGCAATAAAATTGCTGGTGCCTACGAACATTTTGGGGATTTTAATGATACTACTGTCCTATTATTATATTAACTACCCCAATACATTTGAAAGGTATTTTTTAATTCAACTAGTAACTAAAAATAAAAAATAAATGTGGGAAAGTAATTACACTATTTTTTATAGCGAAAAGAAGTTTCACAAAAACACTACCGTTTACAAAAGGCTTGTAGATAGTAAACGGCAAGGATTTCCCCAAAGTAAAACAAAAAAATCTACCTACCTCGTGCAAATCAAGCCATCCATACCACAGTTATCATGAAGCTTAGAGACGTCATTGTCCTACGAACATACGCTTTGCATAACAGTAGTCCAGAGATGGTTTAGTGAGTTGCAAGAGAGAGTACCCTTTTATGCACTATTTTGCTGTCACATTGCTTAAAATAGAAACAGAAAATCCATTAAAATAAATATTATTGCTTTCTTGTAAGCACGGCTGAATGTTTATTATCAGGCTAACACAAAGAAAGGGAGGCGGACAAAAACACAACTAAACAACGTTCCTCTCATTCCAAAACGAAACAAATATTTTTGCTGATAAAAAATAAATCGAATTTCCCTTTAATTGTGTCGCAAAGTTCAAATATTAAACACAGCAGGATGTTTTCCTTCGTAAAATAGTTGTTTCTTTTCTGTCAATCCGATAAAGAATAACGTTTTAGAAAAAAAATAGAGAAGTCATTGTGACTTCGTTCCATACTATGCATAATATTCACGTAATCGAACTACCCTCCAGATGTTAAGACAATCGAATATTCCCTTCCTTCCAAAAAAAATTAATCGCATTTTGGATGATGTGACGACGACGTCACATATTTTCTCCTCAAGGATTTTGTACATATATCTTTGACCATCCAAACCTCTTACAAACAGAATTGTAAATTTATCATGTTTCGCTCGTGAGCTATACACAACGAAAAAAAAAACATATATAAAATCAAGATCTCTGCCGTGGACATTTCCTATTCTGTCACACACACTGAACGCAGAAATGAATGGTGGTCGTTTATGGGAAGTTCTAACATTTGCAGCAGTGCAGTCCGCAGTAGCTTCGCGTCGCGTCATTTAATTTTAATTTAATTTTAGATATTTAGACATTAAGTTAAATGATGCAATCTAAATTGTAAGCAGGGGCTGTCAAGGAATGAACAAAAGTATACAAACTGTCATCCAATGATGTGTTCATCCATACCCCTGATTACAATTAAGGTAAAATTACAAATGTTAGGAGAAAAATCAGTACTAAAAAAAAATGAAATGGAATGGAATTCAAAAAATTAAAATAATAACGCCGTAAACAGGAACAAAAGGAAAATATCGAGAACTCCCCCCTCCCACCAACAGGCACTCACCAAAAAATAACACGCCAAAACTATAGCCACCCACAGAACTCAATCAACAGGACTAAATACAGTCCTCGATGCGACCACTTGCCGATAAGTTTCAACCGAATCAGCCACCTTTTCTCTCTCTTACTGGGTTCAGGAGCCCCGCTTTCTTGTACTCTTGTACAGAGGCGTATCCAGAGGCGGCAGAGGGAGCACTCTGCTCCCCGCGGCAGATTGTTTTTCACAACATTTTTGTTCAGCAATTATTTCAATAAATGGTTTGAGAGTTCTAACATCAATCCCAAAAAAGAAAACCGACTCAAACAAACATTACAATGCGCCGTGAAAATGGGTATATAATTTGCAGTATGCATGATAATGGTCAGTTTCCATTTGAAAGATTGGAAATAGCCCCCCCCCCCAGCTTATTCCTGAAAATGACAAATTATTATATCAAACAGTTTTAGATTGTATTCTGTCTGAAATATTATCAAGTGACTTGATGCAATATTGATACCTGGATTTTCCCGTGCATAAAAGAAAAATTTTTGGATTTTAGAATGGTATGAATGTATTTAGTTAAAGCCCAGTCATCATAAAGGTGACTGGGAAGTACAGATCTTGTGTCGAATATGTATGCAACCATGCTGTACCATAAATCAACGTAATATTTCTATTCTATCCTGAACCCCAAAGGGAAATTGACCGGCAGTCAGAGTCAGAACAAAACAGTCAAGCAAACAACACTCCCGCTATTCCAGGAACCAAAACAATGCTTTCGCTGATAAATAATAAAATTTACTTTCCCTTCTTTTGTGTCGCAAGAGTTCAACTATCGAAAGAGCAGGAACTATTCCCTCGTAAAAAAATAAGTATGTGTCATTGCTGTCAACCCGACATGTAATTGAGGTGAAAAAATTGATTTTATTATTTTTCCACAATGGCAATACAATTGGCTTTTCTGCAAAATTTGAACATTTAAGATAAGAGTTCTGAATGATTCTATACACTGTTCGGAATAATAAATACTGAAGCATGGGACACTTCTATCAGTAAAAAAAAACCTTTAAATTAAATAATCACGTCATGATGACGTCACTCCATGTTATGCATACCAACCACATAATCTACCCACCAAGTTTTAAGACAAATGGACATTCCCTAATGCGTGCTTTACAAAAGGCATTTAAGATGACGTCATAATGACGTAACACTTTTCCTGACATTTTATGCAGTTAACAATGATCTTCCAAACCTTGTACAAAAATAATTTTGAATGTAGCATGTTTCGTTCGTGAGATATACGAATGAGAGAAAACACAATTCCAAAATCAAAGAAAAATCCTATGATGACGTCGTGACAGCATTACCTCAATGGCTATCTATGGCATATACCTGACTATGTACGTACCACGTTTCAACTCACTGGCCTTGTAGTTCTTTAGCTAAATGCTTAAAATAGTGCATATTTAAAATGACGTCACAAGAGAGAGCACCCTTTCATTCATTATTTTGCTGACACCTTGCCAAAAATATTTTTTCTATTGAAAGAAATATTGCTACTTGCTTGTGTGCAAGGCTGAATGTTTATAATTGGGCTAAAAAAAAACGGGGTCAGAAATGATACAACCAAATAAACATCCCTCCTGCAATTCCAGGAACGAAAACTTACATGCGATTTTCAGTGAAAAATCAAAGGCGGATCCAGAATTTTATTGCGGGGGGTTTCATCCGTACACTTGGCTCCGCAAAATCTATAGGTGGTGGTGGTTGGGGTGGGGGTGGGGGGGGGGCTTGTAGCATACTTTCAACGGGGGCGCTGTTCCAATCCGATAATTATTAACATCATTAACCCGTAACCCAGTAGGCTCCGTCGGTTTTGGGTTTTTTTGGGGGGGGGTCAGCTCTGTCCCAAAAAAAATTGTTATACAAATTCATTAAAAATAAGTCGAACCCCCCCCCCCCCCCTGCTGTGGCACCCCCAAAAAATACTGGTATAATGTCCGCCTGGTATACTGGTATAATACTGGTCCACCTGTTCAAAATACGGTACACCATTATGTAATCTAGTGCTAATAATCACCCGCAATTTGAACAGCGCCCCCTATTGAAATATGGTACCAGCTCCGACAGTACACAAAGTTTAACTTAGGTTTCGGCCTCTTCCTCTTAGACATCGACCCAAAATGTCAAACTAGCCTTACTTGCTTCTACAGCGAGCTCATGCGTGCTTGGACGGCCTCCGGAGCTCGATTAGTCATACCACCTGATTATATCAGCCATGTTATCAACCTTCCCCTCGACGTCTCATTTCTCACACCGCTGATGAGAACGCCCCTCCCATACGTCTCTTTGGCGCAGGGGACCAAAAGTGTCAAGCAACTTGTAGACCCCAACAGTGGTCGTTGGCTGGATGCTGAAGAGCTAGCAATGGATCCCCTTCAACCACGCCCACCATCTCTCCGGCTCATCCAAATGGAACTGCACCATCTTCACCGTTCTGTCATCTTCAAGTTTCCTGCTATCTTCAACCATTCTGGCAGTCTCGCCTCTCCCGGTCTTCTACGTACCGCCCCTCCTCTTCAAGAACTTGATTTCGACTGCCTCTCAATCAACTCCACACTCTTCTCAGTAGACTTCTTCCTGATCTGAAGCTTGACTTCAACGTGTATTGGACAATAATCCCTCACGCCAGGAGACGCCACAGGGAGGCTGTTGATCTCGGAAATGTTCTGATCGTTAGCCTCAAAAACATCATCTACTGGTCGTACCGTACCACACATTTCTCAAACCCACTCTTATCTGGATTCATCGCCTAAAAACCAAAATCATCATTGATCACAACCATTTTCTTCTCATCGGCAAACCACAGGATTTCCTAAAAAGATGGTATATCAACAACTCTCTGTTCACTTTATCAAATTATGAGATAACATGGCTGATCTAACTTTCTTTCACCTTTCCTTCTCCTTCCCTCCATTAAGCCGCTGGTAGTGGGTGCAAATGCACTCACATCCTGAGACGCCGCTGGCTCCCCTTCCCAACCTCCAACCTAAATTGCTTGTAAAGGATTTTTTTTGTGTGTGTCTTTAATGGCTTATGTGTACAAGAAGACCAGAGAGGTTGAGTGACCGGCGGGCGTAGTGGCGGGAGTGGAGTGCAGGTTCGGGCGGGATGTTGGTGCGCGGTTTCGTCGCCGCGGTTTGCCGGTTTGGCAGATGTAGACAGCCAATGTGTTCCGCGGCGGCGTCGCGTGGTGTCGGCATCTCGCTTGGGCTTGTGTTTCACCCTGTTGTTTGCTCTGCTTGCCGGTTGCTTGGATTTTCCCGGGTTTTTTTTGCCTGTTTCTTTAATAATTATGATTCTTTCTTCAAGTTTTTCATTTACACTATCGTGTATACTTTACAAAGATATTTATTTCTCATAAAAATTCTTCTTCTTCCACACGATGTGTAGACGTTGATATTGTAGGACTATCGGTATAACCGGATTGACAGATACAGCGCTCTTTTTATAGCCATCATCCTTCCGCGCTGTTATTGTGCTCTAATCCGATTAAGGTAAAGCATTGTGCTCTAAACCAATAAAGGTAAGCCATTGTACGCTAAACTGATTAAGGCACCTTTTGTGTAATAAACCATCAAGGGATATACGCAGTATATCCTTGATGGTTTATAAGTACAGATCCAACACAGTTATGTCATACATTATTGATATGTAAATAAGGTCCATTGTTTTGTGCTTATGCATAAAGAGACCCAAAACACTTCTGGCGGTTATTAATGTGGTAATAGCTAAAGGCTCCAACTTCATATCTAATAGCTTTATAAAGCACTAGGGTGGGGGACGGTGCTTTTTTCGCGGGCAAAGAATGCCAAAGATGTTGCCTGCCTGCGAACTTAGGTCTGCCAGTTTTGGCTGCATTTTGCGGACTGACGGTATGGTTTCGCTTGGTCTTGCTACTCGTGGAGGGACCCCGTCATTTTAACACAACCGTCTAGGGCGGTTGAGCTTATTATTCTTTTTGCACGAAGCTTTATATCACCTTCGTGATTTAAATAGCCAAATGCCTCGTCATCTAAATAGTGACGCGCATGAATGGATTAACGAGATTCCCACTGCCCCTATCTACTATCTAGCAAAACTGCAGCCAAGGGAACGGGCCTGACAAAATCAGCAGGGAAAGAAGACTCTGTTAAGCTTGACTCTAGTCTGATCTTGTTTAAAAAAAGGCGCTCTGTTTATTCATCTACAATGATTTATTCAAAATCGCAAGATAAGATTTCATCAAGTTCTTAACAAAAGTGTTATATAGTGTTACACAGTATAGTGCTATACGGTTTTGGCGAAGGTTTTGATGCAATGGATTTCACACTCAGACATATTATTATATGCAAGCTTTAGTGACTAGTACTTTAGGGAGACATGTCAATAGATTTGTGCACACACAAAATCCTTCCCATAGCCCCATGACCAAATTTGAAAATACTTCCCCTCGCCGAACTGTTATACAAAGCAACTGAGGAAGCTGAGTTCTTCAAGATAAATATAACATTGACTGTATGCTCAAAGCAATTAATAGGTAATTTCAGCACACACTGTATCTGCACATTATGTTTTAGGTGGCTCGAAATTTAATCAAGTTCTTAATAAACTACAGTGTTATCCGTTGCCAATTTTCTGGCCATGCAGTTAATGTTATACGCAAACATATTCTTACATGTGTACACTTAACTCTATATATTTAATATTATGCTAAAAAGGTTGATCAGAAATTTTAGCATGCATTCCGAGTTTAAGCTTTTTAATCAAATGATCAAGTTGTTGTCTTGACTATCAAGATCTACGATTTAGTACTTGTAAATACTAATCTTGTCAATACTAATCAGTAGGCTCACGGATTACAAAAAGCTGATTACACGTTTATAAGAAGCTGATTACACGTTTATAAGATTACACGGTTATAAGAAGCTGATTACACGTTTTTAAGAAGCTGATTACACGTTTATAAGATTACACGTTTATAAGAAGCTGATTACACGTTTATAAGTTTATAAGCAATTGACATTCCTTGTGCAATTGGTTGTCATGAGTTCAGGCGAATGGGGCCATGCGATGGAATTCATAAACAAACATTAATATTTTCAAACATTAGAAACTCTAGATTTGCTCCTGGGATTAAGCATGCTGTAAATGTCATATACAAAACGTTAATTATATGCGAACATTATTAACTCTACATACTCATGTATTTGCTATGATTAAAGATACTTATTCACCGTGAATGATAACCCAATACACCTAAGTACATGCATATTCACATTTCCTCATTCTGTCTGCTTAACCTTTTTTCCCTCCAATTACTATAATTTTTTTTGGGGGGGGGGTTATATGTTTGTCTGCTCAGGATGCCTGTTTTAGCTCACAAATTCATCAACGTCTCTCAAAAACACCAGTGTGTAATAGGTTGTCATGGTTTTAGGCGAATGCACAATGTAATGAATTTTGCAAACAAACATATAAATATTTGCAAAAATTATTAACAGTAAATTTGCTCCAGGGCAGGGGCATACAGTGCATTATATGCAAACAGTAATAACTCTACATTTCATATATAAATTGCTTAGTAATACAGGCGAATGGTTCATGCAGTGAACTCCATACACAAACATATTTGTATATGGGTTCACTTATAACTAAGAATCATGCTTAGAGTAAATTACTCGTTAATTTGAGCATGCATTCTGAGTCAAGTATATGCTGTTCAATTAAATGATAAAGTATCATCTTGACTATCATTTTTTAATGATTAAAAAGACTTTTAGAACTTTATTGATAACTGTACGCTAATCACTACAGATTAAGTAAATATGACACTTTTTTAAGAAGGGGTATATTTAAAGCCCATTTCTGTCTGCTGAACTTTTTTCTGGGGGGGATGTATGCTCACTGTGTTTTCCTTAGCTTACAGATTCATCAACATCTCTAAAAAAAAAAAAAAACCTAGTGTTAAAGATTGTCATGGTTTTAGGCAAAGTGGGCCTTGCGATGATTTCACACACACATACATATTAATATTTAAGATAATTACTAACTCTAGAGTTAATATATATATAAATATATATTTGTTGAAAGTAATTACTAAATAATTTAGCATGAATTCCGAGTATATGTTTTTAATTAAAACACGAAATTGGTATCTTGATTATCAGTTTCTTTGATTAAACATGTAAAAACTGTTTATGACAATTCAGTCCTTATCACTACAAATTAGGAAAAGGTGATTACACATTGATAAGTATATCAACACTGCCTGTTTCTTTTTCTTCAATTTAAATCTAACTAAAGTCGTCAACCTCTACATAAAAATACGACACGTAGTGTTTTATGTTGTAATGTATCATCCCTGGCCCTTCTTTAGATGAATTTAAAGTTGGCACTGAAACCGAGGGCCCAGTGCTCTCTTTTGGTACTCAATTAGTGCAATGGATTAGCACTGTGATCTGGTTTTCAATGCTAAATTACAATCCATCTACCAAGGTGATTTGTGGTCACATTGTGTGAATATTGGAATCGCGTAACACACAGTGTACGTTCTCACAACGTGGAGACAAACTCTTCGTTAACACGAAAGTGGAGTAGAACATTTTTGTTAAATGTCCAATTTCGATAATTATGAGGGAAATAACCTGTTGCTTCAACGATTGGTTAAATTGTTCCTTGAGACTAATATAAAAAGGCGAGAAGAACTCAAAATGGAAAACTTGTCGATTTTTTTTACACATTTTTTTGCACTTCTTGAGAACTGCGACGATATTCCAATATACAAACATTAATTACAGAACCAGTCGTTAAAACACCAGTGCTGCAGTTCATCAGCCAGACCACTAAAACAATTCATTGGTATTTATTCTATGAGATGAGGAATTTGGTCCATTCTGTTTATGCAAAAAACAGGTATTGTTCCTCATTATTTTCTCGGGGAGGGGTATGGGGCGGGCATTTCATCCAGAACTACCTTCATTTGATCAGGCACAAAAAAGTACTCTATCATCACAAAAAACTACCAGTCTACCCGTTTGAATTAATAACATAACTACTTCACAACACACATCTGCGTAAACTATATATCGTATTACAAAAATGGAAATATCTTAACAGCATGTAATGACATAATTCAGTGCGTATGTAAGAACTATAGTATTGGTGTTTAATCTAAAGACACGGTTAACATCAATTTAAGCAATTGTTATCAATTCAGTATCTCGTAGTTTAACTTCCTGCCATTGGTTTCCTATTCATCTCATACCTAGTTTTATTTACACTAGCTAAACGAGAAATGTTATAAGATGGAGTCTCCTGTTGTCGGTTTTACAGTTGTGTAGCCACTCAGACTAGTGTCGTTTTTATTCAAATTATAAAAAAAAGAATTGCACAATGATGTATATTTTGATATCATGTATGCATAGTATTGGTACCGGAAAGCCTCAACACCAAAGGGCTTTTTTATTATTAAAATATATTGGCAAATGCATGCTTTCGTCTCGGTCTTACGTTATAACTTTGTTGTGAAACGACACACAATATTTGACGATTTAACTGTATTTAAACAACACCATGCATGTATGCCATATGCATGGTAAAACAGGACAAGATATCTCTTTATTTTCTATATTTTTCTAATTCTCTCTGACCATAGAGCTTTTTTAATCGCTTGGGTATACAAGTGGTGTATTCTGTGTCCTGTAAAATTTCATATTTGTTTGTAATTGATCAAACATTTCAATGAGGTTTTTTTTCCCCGCAAGACCATGTTGTCAACTCTCACAGTTTCTCTTTCGTGTCTTCCACGATTTTTACTTCGTAGATCCTTTTATCCAGGTTGCCCATAGTGATGTAATCCTGTTAAATATTGGAAGAAACATACATTTCATGAGTTGCATTTATATGTTAATAGCGACAGCAAGGTGCCCATCATGCTCTGAGAGGAATTCGTATATGTAGGACATTTTATATTTGACCTCGAGAGGTCATGACATTTTAATACAACCAGTTATAGATATTTATAAGATTTACCATTCAAAACGCCATTTTTTCATAACCCGAGTCTAAAGGTTGGTTCTTAATTCGTGTCAGGTAACGATATGCAGATGTGGGGACATTTTACGGCTAACCTCTGGTAACATTCGAGAGGTCAAAGAACGTTATATACCGTATCTGTCGCTATTTATCATATTTATTCTTTAAACCCACATTTTTCATGGCCCAGGTATCAATGGTGCAAAATATATGTATTGCAACCATTATTCTACAGTCATTTATGAATTCACACCCAAACATTTACTTATAAAATCGTATAAATAATTATAAATAGAAAAAGATCCTTGTACACATGTCATTGACCTCATTGACCTAATGAAGGTATGAAATTTTCCCACATCTAAAAATATTCGTCATGGCATAAAGATATATGACCTACACTTGGATCATAGGAAAGTGGCCTGTTCAAGAACTATTAATCCAGTATATAAAGTTCATTAACCGTCCGAAGGTCACCAGAGGTCAGATATGGAATGCTGCTACATCTGAAAACAAATGTTCTTCACGGCATAAAGACCTAACCTGCAAAGTTCCATGCTTTAGGGACCGTGACCATTCAGCCCTGGTATGAAAAGGGCCCCCCGGTACCTCGTCCGGTCCAGAGCCAGTCCGGTCTTCAGCCCAGTCTCGTCCGGTACATGGTCCTGTCTGACCAGAAGTTTTGAAGTCAGTCAGGCGCATCAATTTATTGCCCTTCAGAGAACGTCCAGAGCAGAACAATAGCAGACTTACCGGATTAAAGATAAAATCCTTCCAAACGCCTTTTTAATTTACGGTCCCATTGTGAGCGAAACTGCATGGCAGGGGTTTTGATCTGTGCCGACAAAAGTGTTCTATTGTTTCGCGCTGAGAGATGAAAACCACAAGCAGGTTTCTTCTGGGATATATTACATGTGTCAATACTTGCAAACAATAGACCCCAGGATAGAGGAGTTCCTGATTAGCAACCGGACCAGCTCCTGGGCCGGTAGCTGGGACGGTACGAAAGGACTTCTTGGGAGGGGACGAGCTTACCGGGGGGCCCTTTTCATACCGGGGCTGAGTGGTCACGGTACCTTAGTCACAAAGTGTACAATTTGGTCCCGTTGCAGTCCACAATGTAGGCTTAGTAACGCAGTGTTATATCGAGCCAAGTCTCGTGGTAACTGAGAGAA
Source organism: Patiria pectinifera (assembly GCA_029964075.1). Taxonomy (NCBI): domain Eukaryota; kingdom Metazoa; phylum Echinodermata; class Asteroidea; order Valvatida; family Asterinidae; genus Patiria; species Patiria pectinifera. Next base: position 25,780,170 of record CM057150.1, on the reverse strand, counting down.
ACATCCAATCTTAATGTTGATATGAAATACTTTGCAGATTGTGTATCACTAACCTGATCTTCAGACACCATGTCGTCCAACTGCCGATACAGACTCTGAAAGCTGGGTCGATCCTTGGGACTCTCCTGCCAACAGCTGCACATCATTTTGTACCTGAAACATTGACAATCGATTAAGAAAAAAGACAATCTATTTTATTCTCAATGTCGACTCTCTAATTCATATCTTCAAAGGAAAATTACATAAAACATGAATTCTTCCGAGCGTTCCGCATAAATTGACAATACTTACAGCGTTTTTTTGCATTGTCGAGGCTTCGGCATACGATAGCCATGCTGTAGTTTGCTAATCATTGTCGTTGCTCTCAACAGCGGATACGGCCGCGCACCTGTCGGAAATAGAGGTGCATTTAAACATTGGACTGTAGAGACTCAACACGGTATACTATTCAGCCTACAATCTGAAATCTATATTCTGGCAAATGAAATCGTTCCACAAACTCGTGTGTAAACACCTTCAATCATTGTCACCCGTTCATACTTAAACCTTTTAAAGAGACCTCCCTTATTATCTATTCTACACATCCATTCAAATTGCACCTATAGCCAACTGTAGAATCGATGTCTTTTAACTCACCAAGTGTCACAATCTCCCACAGCAGAATCCCAAAAGACCATACGTCACTCTTTGTTGTGTACACGTCATCAAGAATGGATTCCAACGCCATCCAGCGGATGGGAAGAGGACCCTGCAAAAAGGTACATCTTTTTTTAATGTTTTCAGTTTTCAAGAGCTAGGTTGATATTATTAATAAGCTTAATAGGTGATATGGCATATTGGACATTGACGATGTCTTGTTTGGACGGAGCTATATAGAAACCACTGAGTTCGTGTGGTACCTGTGATTCTCGTTGGTAGATACGGGTGTTCATGACGTCACGGGCCAGTCCAAAGTCAGACACTTTACACACCAGGTCATCCCCCACCAACACGTTACGAGCGGCAAGGTCACGATGCACATACTGAGAAAAAAAGGAAACTAATCAAATAGAAATATAAATCAATCAACTTATTATACCAACCAATAGGTTAGTGTATGGAAAATAAGAAGCAAATACGGAAAATAGGATTGTTTCTGTTCTCAACGGATCAGTCTTGACGCCCTCGTGTCCTCCAGTTCCCTTTTTCACTAAAAGACTGACTGTCTGTTGTGACTTTGGTTACCCATGTCACTGACAGAGTAGTCTGAGACCAGCTTTACTAGATTTGCCCAGTATTAGGTTTTAGAGTAGTGCACTCTTTGTAACGGGACGCGAAGAGACAAGCACAGGGGCGCTTGGACCTGTACACTGATAACCCACCATCTGAACAATGCGGTAGAGGAAAATGCGATACTTGACCTACTCTGCAAGCATCCATGCTCGAGCATGGAGTGATTGGCACAGATTTTGTTTTCTGTACCCCTTCGGATTGGAGTCCGTTCAAGTGCCCATTTGGCGTGGGTTACTTTATCGGACTACTGTGTTTCTAAAATCGATATTACAATGAGCACGTGCGTCAATTACCTTTTGAGAGGATATATAAGCCATTCCATTTGCCACATCCCTGGCAAACTTGACCAATGTCCTAGACAGTGATTTGCTCACGCCGGGAAGGTTGGAGTAGCTTGCCCCTGGGTCCTTCTCTCGAAACTCCATCAGAACTTTCTTCAGGTCACCTTTAGCAAGGTACTCAACGATAACGTACACCGGATCTAGAACAAATCACAGAAATGGCTCGTCAGCCACACTTATTGTTTGTACCTGCCTGTAATCTTATGCTCTTCTAGAGCGCGAGACTATGGCCAGAACTGTTTAGTGAGAATCACTGTAATACTTTGAAAAGGGAACACTACAATGAAAACTGGAGCGTGAACTATAAGCCTACAATGGTGTTCTGGAAATGATGAGTTTCGTCTTGTCTTTTCGTTTTGTCTCTAGGTTTAGTCGTGAGGAATCGGACTTCAGTAAGAGTGATTTTTTCATTCAAACTTTGATATACCTTTTTCTGCACAATATCCCAGCAGCTTGATCACGTTTGGATGAGAGCCGACTGTTTTCATCACCTGCAACTCGGCCACAAGCTCGTTCTTGGCGTGTCTGTCGGCGCCCTCTATAAATAGATGAGGCGGTTAATCAAAATTTTAGAGGTTTCCAGACTTCAGCTTTATGATCGCAGACCCTACAAATTTACTTCTACTACTACTACTACTAACTTCACGTTCTTCTGTAGCGCATTTCAGGACCGTAGGATCTCTCAATGTGCTTTACATTAACAAATACACGTAGTCAGAGTAATATATTGGAAACTTGTCTCAAAGGAAGGATTTTCGGAAGGACGGATACTAATTACACATAGGGAAAGTATTACAGATATATATTGTACACATTTCAGTGAATGAAAGGAAATTTGATGCTGTAATGAATCAGATGTGTTTCATCAACTTTTTTTTTATTACATCCCTGTGATTGTCTTCATGACGAGTCACTTCAAAATGAGTATACATACAATTCTCTCCCGATTTGATAAATGACATTTGACAACAAACCTTTCACAGTCTTGACGGCAACCTTTGTTTCTTTTCCGGCTTCCTCGATTCCAAGTGCCTTTCCCAATAGCACTCTGCCGAACTCCCCTCGTCCCAGCTCATTCTCGATCACCATGAGATCTCGCGAGAAAGAGAGTTCCGGTCCTACGTTGTTGTACACCACGTCGTTGGATGCCTCAACGCCGTCTTCATTGGAAATACTTTCACATACCACCGCTGAGGCTATTGGTTCCAGAGGAATATCTGAAACACATTTGTTAGTGTAACTAGATTGTAAAATTGAAATTGAGACATGCATCTTGCAAGTACTTAAAAATCCTCATCTTGTCAGACCACACCAAAAATAATTCGATTTTCTAATCAAATGCACGGGTAAACACGATAAAAAGGTTGAATAAATCACTGTTGGGCAATGAAATTTACCCAGCATTGGTATGAAATTACCTCATATTGGGTTCAATTTGGTAAAAACTGTCAAACTATTGGGAAGAATTTGCCCAAGAGTGTAGGCAATTAATAACTCGACTTTTTTTTTACAGTGTACCATCCGGAGTCGTGGTCGGATTCGTCCCAAATCCGAATGATTTGATCTGACACTTGTCTGTGTCAACTCCAGGCCGTTTGAATTAGACAGTATCATAGCATATATTCGAAAAAATGACGCGGAAGTTTTAGGTCAAATCTGACTAAGATTCAGAGTCGAATCAGACAAGTGAATTTAAAGGGAGTTCAAGATTTACCAACCTTCATATTGCACAATATACCGGTATAGGTTTTTTTACCACTTTTTTATTTTTTATAGTTTGTCCTCTGCTTTTGTTTTGACTGGATCCGCTCTTTGATTCTTACCGTTCGGATGATGTGGATCTAGTCCAGGAGACGACTGATCAGTGCCAGGCAGTGGTGGGAGCTCACTGTCTGCTCCTTGTGACACAACTTCATTTCTGAAAGAGGAATTATGTTTCTTCAATCAATTGTTGTCGGTATCCATCTGTCACTGTAGCGCTTGAAAGTGACTACGCACTGTAGCACCAGCCGAAACATTCAGAGCAATTACATTGATTTTTCAGTGAACAAACATAAATAGTGCTATGTCGTAAAGCTGCTAATGGGTCACACTTATACGAGTTAATGTTATTGCTTTATGCTTCAAATATAGAGGGCGCAATAACAGGAATACATGCCTGTTATCAACAAGTTATTGTATGCCTGTTATCAACAAGATATTGTTTTATGATTCAAATCAAGAGGGTGCGATAACAGGCATACGTATGGAAAAGGAAAAGATTGCTTTGAAAGTCAGGCAGGCATATCAATTTTAAAAGAAACAATACATCTTTGGCTTCACATTTAATATTAGTCTATTTCTGAATGTAGCCTTTTTTCACTTACAAGCCATCTTTTACGCCTGTTTCTGTCCGTCGTTGTTTATGACGACGCCTCCACACGACAAAAGCAAGACCACCAACGACGGCCAGAATGACGATGGCTGCCACTACCGATCCAACGATGATGCCTACAAGTGAAGAACCTGCAAGAGCAAGAGGAACTTTTCTCAGTTTTTGTCATAAATCAGAACATTTCGCCTATGTTATCCTTTGTACATCTTGTGGACTCACTTAACGGCTATCAAGTAGTAACTATATTAAACGTTGATTATAGTGAGTTAAACGCGTGCAACTGTACTTTTGCAGACAAATCTGCTGAATAATATAAAAAAAACCCGCTAAGCTGTGGTTTCCGTTACGGTGCTCTGCCATTGAAAAGTGTACGTTCCACATCGCAATTGTGATTAAGTGAAGGAATCTGGTTTAATTCAGTTGGAATGTTGCAGAATTTACCACTCCTCCTCAAGGAATCTGTGGGACTAGTACTCGTGCTTTCACTTACACCTTCAGTCGTCCGAAGCAATACTGTGATCAAGTAATGCAATTTATAAAGATGATTCCAATTTTTACTTATAAAAACATTCTGACATAGATTGACAATGCCACAGATTTCTGGAGAGGTTTTATGAAAATAAATGTGAAAAGCGAAATGAATGTCTCATAAACTTAGATGTTACAGCCCAGACGAATTAATTAATGTGAACAAAATGTTTATAGAAAATCACAACCACATACGGATGCTCAGAAGAAATACATTGTAACTGTTTCCAATTAAAACAAAATTACTTCATTTGATTTCTTTAAATACAATCGACGAAAACTCACCTGGGCAAAGCGGTTCTTCAAGTTGCCGTGATCCAGATCCAATCACATTTGTGACATTACAGCTGACCTCTGTGCAGTAATTGTCCTCGACATTAAATGCCAGGGTTTTACCCGTAGGCGCGCTAGGATTGGTGCCATTTAGAATGATGTAATATTTAATGTGTCTGAGTGGATTGCCATCTGCATCACAAGTGATGATCCCGTCCCTGTATGTCAGGGATGTTACCACGGGAACAACTGTGAAAAAAAGGAATTGCACACATTCAATTTATTAACAAGTCCTCAACATTTAAGCCTTGTCTGTAATAAATGTGTGTTTTTTTTAATAAAAAGAGGCATGATGTTTTGATATTTTTTCGGAGATCTTTGAAAAGGATACTGCTTAGAATAAAACGACAGGCCGCCTACAACGTTGTGGATTGGTAAATGCACATTTCGGTTGAAGGTAATGTACATTTGGTAAACATAACAACATCTACCAAATTATTATGAAATACATTTTTGCCTGTTAGTCAAAAATAGTATACATACAATGAAATCATGGCAACTGGAATGCTGTTATTTTCAAGAAAAGTGGATTTTGTTTCTACCAATTTCCAACGAGAGTTTGCCGACCATCGTTGAAAAAAATGATGTTTTATATCAAATAATGGCCCAAATTCACTAAATTCGGTAAATCAACGTTTGTTTGGAAGCAGTTACACATCAATGAACGGGTTAAAAACAAGCTAGTCTTGTTTCCTGAACTGACAATTCCTTCACGTCTATAAAGTGTTTTGTGTGGTAAGAAGTAAGGTCAGACAACCAGAATACAAGAAATGTTAATATTATACATCCGAGTTAAATATAGTCTATCTACTGAAGAAAATACGAGTTTTTTCTTAACCCTTTCAGCATGGGGGGGCAAGGTAGTTAGGATGCCCTGGGGGGGGGCGTCCGATAGTCCGAAGGTCCGATTGTCCAAAAGTTCTTTAATCGAAGGTTTGATAGTCCGAATGCACACACTTTCCATAAGAGGGGGTTCGGTAGTCCGAAAATGAAAAGAGGTTGTTAATCCGAGCATTTGATGCAATAGTCCGAAGGTTCATTAATCCGAAGGTTCATTTATCCGAAGGTTCATTTATCTGAAGGTTCGATAGTCCGAATTTAGAATAAGGTTAATCAGTCCGAAGTTTCAATAGTCCGAAACGAAAATAAGGTTCAATAGTGTGAACTTTCATTATTCCGAATTATAAAACACCTGAATAAATCCCCGTCATCTGATTGGTGGATCGTCGATCATATGTCATTGAATTATTCGTACCATCGCACGGTGCGTGCGTGGCGTGCAGCGCACAGTGCAATGGAAGTTCTATTGCACGGTGAATCGAACTTCCATTGCACGGTGTCACTGCTACTGGTGGTGGCGCTGTTTCAAATCGAGATGAATTGAATATGATTGTTCTCAACCTGTTGAACAGTTTGCATTTATATAAACTTGATAAACTTGTCGAACTTTTCAACAGTTTTTAACCTGAATAAATTGGCTATTAAAAGTCAACCAATCAGATGACAAGGATTTATTAAGGTGTTATACAAAACATTTCATCTGTCACCTCATGAAATTATTCTTAACATTTCCCGAACGTGAAACACTCATTATTTGTATATTGACAGAAAGGTTTGAAAGTTGGAAAAGACTATAAGGTCCGATAGTCCAAATCAACAGTAAGGTCCGATAGTCTGAAGTGTCATAATGACGAACCGCATTGCCCATTCGGACTATCGAACCTTATTCTCAATTCGGACTATCAAACCCTACCGTATATTCGGACTATCGAACCTTATCAATTCGGACTATCGAACCTTATTGTCGATTTGGACTATCAAACCCTATGTCTATTTGGACTATCGAACCTTCGGATTAATTAACCTTATTCTATTTTGGGACTATTGGGCCCTTCGGACAATCGAACCCAACGATTCAAACGTCTATTTGTAGGTGATATTAGTTTACCAAACGTTAAGATGTGTTCTCATTCAATTTGTATGCATGTACAAATCATTTTTTTCAGGACGCTGTTCCAGGTAATAGAGCAATTACAATATAAATAGAAGTAACTTACACCGAACATTGAGTGTAATGAATTCAGACTGTGTAGTTTGATGTCCACCTGTGCGGCATTCTATCCTGCCCCCATCATCATTTCTTGTTGGAATGAAGGGGCTGTATGTACTCCGCGTATCTGTCGCCTCACCTCCAGGTGGAATCGTTTCGGTGTCAGGTGAAAGAGGATTTCCGCCTTTAAACCAGTCTATGGACACATGTGGTATTGCTCCCAGTGCTGTGCAGGAAAGTGTGACGTCAGTATCCTCTGTCACAGTCACTATTGCACCTGAGGATTGGTCTTCACCATCGACAGCTATGGTGAGACTGGTGACAGAAGCTGCATGAACAGAAACATATAAAAAGTTGATATCATTTGATTTTAACATCATTTCTTACACCTTCTGTCGTCCAAGGCAATACGCGACCAACACCTTTGAAATGTAAACAGAAAATATGTAAAGAGAGAATTGTGATCAAGTAATGAGTTTCAAAAAAATTCCAATCTGAAACTCATATTTTTTTTACTTATAGAAACATTCTGACGTGGAATGACAATGCCAGAGATTTCTGGCGAGGTTTCATGGAAATAAACGTTAAAAAAGAAATGAATGTCTCATCAACTCAGATGTTACAGCCCAGACGAAGTAATTAATATGAAAAAGTGTGGAAATAGAAAACCACAACCACATACGGATGCTCAGAAGAAATACATTGTCTATTCATAAGATGGAATTTTGCGTCGGGGTGATGTAAATCAAATTAGGTTTTGCCCTTCACCGACGTATAAACACTGTTTACTCAGTGTGTTACCTCCTGAGTGAAAGTTGGAAACAAAATCACTCGGGTGGGATTCGAACCCACTACCTCCTGCTTTCTAGTGCAGATGTCTTATAGGGCAAAACCTAATTTGATTTACATCACCCCGACGCAAAATTCCATCTTATGAATAGTTAATGCGGTACCCGCTGCTATGTACAACAGATTCGAACCAGCCAAGCAAACCTAATTGCAAACCATAATTTGAAATAATTTGACACTGTTATCTAATAAAAGATACAACAAAATTGCATCATTTGATTTCTTTAATTACAATCGACGAAAACTCACATTGGCAAAGCGGTTCTTCAAGTTTACGTGACCCAGTTCCAATCGCATTTGTGACATAACAGCTGACCTCTGTGCAGTAATTGTCCTCGACATTAAATGCCAGGGTGTTACCCATAGGCGCGCTAGGCTTGGTGCCATTTAGAATGATGTAATATTCAATGTGTCTGATTGGATTGGCATCTGCGTCACAAGTAATGATTCCGTCCCTGTATGTCAGGGATGTTACCAACGGAGAAGCTGTAAAAGGAAAAATACATTTCATTATTTCAAGTACAACTTCTCAACATTTAAGCCTTCTCTGTTACGACCATAAATTATTTTCAAACTGACCGAAAAAAAAACCCAAAACAGAGAGCCCGATGTCTGGATCCCTGTAACATATTTCGAAAGCCTTTGAGCAAGATACTGCTGCGATTGAAACGACATGTCGTCTAACATTTTGGATCTGTATATGTACATTTGGGTTGAAGGTAATGTACAACATATGCAAACATAAACAAATCTTCCAAATTATTATGAAATATTTTCTAGACCGTAAATGAATAATAGAGCTAAGCGTCCTGTAAAATCATGACACCTGGTATGAAACAATTTTTTTTAAATGAAATGGTGTGTATCAATTTGCAATGATGGTTGGCCGACCATCGACGGAAAATAACTTTGATTTTCAAATATTGTTCCTAATTCACCAAATTGTAATAGTCCACACTTTGTTTGCAATCAGTTGAACATTCTTGAACGGGTACAAAGCAGATGACCAGACAATTCCCTGACGACTATAAATTGCTCTTTTTCGTCTAAAGTAGAGTCAGATAACTAGGCTTCAAGTAGAGTGTCTGTTACCTTTTTCAGGCATACATGATCAAAAAACGGAGACAAGTCAGTGTAAACAATATTTGCTTTTTGTTCGGATCGTCAGAATCATGAACTAAATTTCCTTGATTTTCATTAGCTCTGATGCAAACGTCTTTGTGTAGGTGATATTAGTTTATCAAACTGTAAGATGTGCTTTCCTACCATTTGAATGCATATACAAATTAATCAACTTTTCAGCAATTACAATATAAATAGAAGTAACTTACACAGAACATTGAGTGTAATGTATTCAGACTGTGTAGTTTGATGTCCACGTGTGCGACATTCTATCCTGCCCCCATCATCACTTCGTGTTGGGATGAATGGGCTGTATGTACTCCGTGTATCTGTTGCCTCACCGTCCAATGGGATCGTTTCGGTGTCAGGTGAAAGAGGATTTCCGCCGTTGAACCAGTCTATGGACACCCGTGGCGTTAATCCCATTGCTGTGCAGGTAAGTGTGACGCCAGTATCCTCTGTCACAGTCACTATTGCACCAGAGGATTGGTCTTCACCATCAACAGCTATGGTGAGACTGGTGTCAGGAGCTGCATGAACGGAAAAAAAAATAAAAGTTAATATCATTTGTTCTTAACACTTCACCTATTTAAGGTGTCAATGACAGATTCTTGAAATTTGTAGAGAAATCCTTGGCTTAGCTTTGTGATCAAGTAAAACTTTAGTTGGGGTGCCAACATAATAGATATTCATTGTCCTATTTTTTTTTTACATGTCGTCAGGTGTTTTCTAAGACCTACACTATAAAAAAAATGACCACACTTCATGCTCTTGTATGTACCTGAGAAATACTACTTGTGGCACTTAAAATGTGTAAGCAACAGAATATTGACAGGTGAGGTGCTTGACGTGATAAAGAATAATTAAAGGCTAGGATTCTTTGTGCTTTGGAACACTTGGCGCACCTCAAGCTTTTGCAAGTAACAAAATATAGGCATCCAAAGGTCTTCAAGTGATGCGAACTGTTTGAGAGATAGCACCTCATGTGCTTGAACTCACTTATTGCACCTCAATTGATGTCATGTAACGGATTATTGGCACCTAAAACACTTGATGTGCTATAAATACTTGAAAATTATAGCGCTCCATGTGATTGTACGCACTTATGGCACCTCAGCTAAGTGCAAGTGATTGACTGATATCATCTGAAGTACAAGAAGAGATGTGAACTATTTGAGAGATAGCACTTCATGTGTTTGAACACACTGATTGCACCTGAAGTTATTTCATGAAACAGATATTTACCACCTGAGTCACTTGATGTGCTAAAAAAATATAGCCCTTCATGTGACTGTACACACTTATGGCACCTTAAGTACGTGCTAGTGATCATGGGCGTCGCCAGGATTTTTTTCTAGAGGGGGGCAAAAAAAAATGTTTGCCAAAATATGCTTGTATTTCTCAACACATTCTCGATTTATCAGTTTTAGAGGGGGGCAGGGACATTTTGCCCCCCCCCCCCAACTCATTAAATTTACACCACTTTGTCTTCGCGCCTCTTTTTTTTTTTTTTTTTTTTTTTTTTTTTTTTTTTTTTTTTTTTTGCTTTTCCAGGGGGGGGGGCAAGTGCCCCCCCTTGCCCCCCCCTCGCGACGCCCATGCTAGTGATTGACTGATATCATCTAAAGTACATGAAGAGATGTGAACTACTTGAGAGCTAGGACGTCATGTGCTTGAACACACTTATTGCACCTCGGGTGATTTCATGTAACAGATTAATGACTTCTAAAACACTTAAAGTACTATAAATGTGTGAAAAATTTAGCACCTCATATGATTGTACTTACTTATGGCACCTCAACTAAGTGCAAGTGATGGACACATAGCATGTGAAGTTTTTAAAGTAACGAGAACTATTTGAGAGAGAGAGCACTTCATGTGCCTGAACACATTTATTGCACCTAAAGTATTTTCATGTAATAGATTTTTGGCACCCGAATTACTTGATGTGCTATGAAAACGAAGTGCTAAAATTCGAAGATTATTGGCTCCACAATTTACCTTTCCACTGAAAAGTTGGGGACATTAAATAGAAGTAACGCTGAAAACAAAAGGTTTTAATTAGGACAGCTGCACTTGTCATCTTTAGTTTCTTTTTCCCCCCTATTCTTCGGCATCTATTCTTTCATCGTTGCATTCATATTCATCATTCAACTCCTTTAAATTTAATTCTTCCAATTTGTTTAATTATGTATCATTTCTTGTTGGAATTATGAAAATATATTCAGTGACGTAGCAAGGTCATTTTTATTGAGGGAGTAGACGTGAAAAAGCAGAAGATCATGGCCTCTATAAAAAGGGCACTCATTAATTTTTCTTTTTTGGGGGGTGGAGGAACAGTCCCCCCCCCCTCCCCTCAAACGCTACGCCACTGATATTTCGCTCAATTGTTGTTGTGATTGTTCTCCAAAAACGGTCAAAGTGGTTTATTTGAATTTCACTTCCGAAATCCCGAATTTGAATGCTCTTCGGTAATAAATTCAATTTGAATGAGCGAACCTTCAATTTTGATTGTCGAGTTTTTCGTTTCGCAGGCTTGAAAAACGAAATTGAATGTTTGTTTTTTTAGTAAATTGAACGATAATCTTCAACTGCATTCCAATTCGCGCTAAATACTCAAAATGAACGACTTGAAGCAGGGTTGGCTGATTTAAATCACGTTGATTTAAATCACTGATTTAAATCGCGATTTAAATCAAATTATTTTTTTCATAAAAATCACTGATTTAAATCACTTTTTTGTACAAAACTTATTTTTGGCAAATTCAATCGATTGAGATCAAGGAATGATTAAAGCAAACGTGGGTGTGCTCTCTTTAAAATTAAAAACTTAAATAAAAAAAAATTAAGGTTTTTAATTTTAAAGAGAGCACACTCACATTTGCTTTAATTATTCCTTGATCTCAATCAACTGAATTTGCCAAAAATAAGTTTTGTACAAAAAAGTGATTTTTATCAGTGATTTTTATGAAAAAAATAATTTGATTTAAATTGCGATTTAAATCAGTGATTTAAATCAACGTGATTTAAATCAGCAAACCCTGCTTCAAGTCGTTCATTTTGAGTTTTTAGCGCGAATTGGAATGCAGTTGAAGATTATCGTTTAATTTACTAAAAAAATATTCAATTTCGTTTTTCAAGACTGCGAAACGAAAAACTCGACAATCAAATTTGAAGGTTCGCTCATTACCGAAGAGCATTCAAATTCGGGATTTCGGCAGTGAAATTCAAATAAACCACTTTGACCGTTTTTTGGAGAACAATCACAAAAACAATTGAACGAAATATCAGTGGCGTAGCGTTTGAGGGGAGGGGGGACTGTTCCCCCACCCCCCAAAAAAGAAAAATTAATGAGTGCCCTTTTTATAGTGGCCATGATCTTCTGCTTTTTCACGTCTACTCCCTCAATAAAAATGACCTTGCTACGTCACTGAATATATTTTCATAATTCCAACAAGAAATGATACATAATTAAACAAATTGGAAGAATTAAATTTAAAGGAGTTGAATGATGAATATGAATGCAATGATGAAAGAATAGATGCCGAAGAATAGGGGGGAAAAGAAACTAAAGATGACAAGTGCAGCTGTCCTAATTAAAACTTTTTGTTTTCAGCGTTACTTCTGTTTACCTTTTTGTCCATTTTGATGGAAATGATGTTATATTGAATGCGCGAAGTGCTAAATCTATTGTTGATAAAGGGAAATGAAAGTAAGAATCGTAGGCAGAAACCTCATTTAATGAAGGTGTGCGAAATTAAATGACGATTGGGTAATATTTAATTTAACGCCGCAATAACTACTTTGGATGTGTTGGCAAACAAATTTGCACGCCATAAAAATGAGTGAGAACGCATTAGAGCGGGAAAACCTATACAAAGAAAAAACACAGGTAAGACTATAAAGAAACAAAAGTCATACCAATGTTTATGTCATCGATGGCAATACGCGACCAAGAGTCTCCATAACGGACTGACTCAAGAGCAATTTGAAATTCTGAAGTAGCATTTCTCACACATCTCCTGGCTTTTAACCAACCACTCGCAGTCCCATGGCTTCTCGTAAAGATGATTTCTCCCTCACTATTTGTCTCATTTACTGGAAGGTGATACACATTAAGAGTCCCTGTGTGACAATAACAATGAAATCACAACGAAATGAATCATTTATGTCATTTACTCCGTAGTTGTGTATAATTTCAAGAGTATAATGCATTCATAGAATATTACTTTCTAGCAAAATGCATTCTAGGAGAAAGCAGGTAATGAAGGCAAAATGTTTTTATCATCTGGATTCTTCTACATTTGTTTTCTGATTGTTTTTTTTAATTTGTTTCGGTAAAAAAAATAATTAAAAATTGATGTATTATATTCTTATATTTGAATTTAAAAGCTTTTACGTTTGACACAGACGATTTTTTATTTTGTCCCAAAGATGAATTTTCCAATCACAAATGTTGCAAATGGTATAGTTATGGTAATTTCATAATTTTTACCTGATATTAAGGTACTCTTCGCATCAAGGTCAGCCATATTGGATTCTTTGCATGCATTATCATACAGTTTCGTCTGAAGTCATAATTCTTTATAGGTTTAGACAAAAACCACAAGTTTGAGCTAGAACAATGCGTGTTACAAGTATTCTTGTGGAAAAAACGGGCTTTTATGATAACTAGTCGTTTTCAAATCAATGTTACCTCGGTGACCATCGACAACCACAGACTTAGTTTTAGTACGATGTTGACCCCTGTTCATGCCGATCGGCAAGGGTTTTGTGTGCGGAGACATTACAAACAGTTTCAAATTAGAACTGTGTCCACCAGTCATGATTATTACAGAACTGACCTCTGCACTTTATGACCTTACATCACAGTGATTTATTAAACTGTTATTGTTCGATTATTACAAATTACCGCTTAGACGTTCATGTAAAACTCCTTGTCAACCGAAACGAGAACGCAATGAAACTCAACGGGTAGTTTATGAGTAGTTTCTGAGAATGGTGGCAACAACATTTTGCTACTGAATATGACATTTGCATAAGCATAAGAAGAATGTCAAGAATTTCCCTTAGATGTAAACTGTGACATTTATTGACACAGGGCCATGGATTCCTCTGCCAACATCTAACTAACTCACTATTTTGTTTAACAATACAGGGCTGACACGAGCAGTAGAATTATCTTCCATGTACTGCCTTTTGTGTTTAATTAAATGCGCTTATCCCAGCCTTCCTCAATCTTTATGTGTGAATTCTTTTAGGTTGTAAATGAATGAAGTGGAATATGACATGTCAGTGTTTATTTTGATTTTAATCGACATGGATGTCAGAGCTCGATCCTCTGAGCTTCGCGGGTTTTTTAAGCCGGCAGTTGCCTACTTTTGCTTCATGATACAAGAAGCAGATTTGTACAGACTGCTTGATGGCAAAGAATGAGTGAAGTTACCAAGAGCGTCAAGATTTTGAACGTCAAGGAAACCGTGAGTTGTGTCTGTTTAATTATCAAGAATTGGATTTCAGATGTTCGAAACAATCTTTGCAGGACAAATATGGCAGTGCTACCTCGCTAAAGTTTCGATCGAATAGTTGACATTGTTGATGAAAATTATTGTACATGAACATAAGTGTAATGTTTTCCAATTTGTCGTGTAAAATATCGGAAATTTTCAGGTATTATTGTCATTATGTTTTGGACAATCTTTCATTGAAATATTAGATGGCCCTTGGCCCTAGCTAGCCTATAGCCTGATGTGTACGCCAAATTGAGGCAGATGTTTGATGAGCCACGATGCTTGTGAAGACGTTTGATACATGTAGTATACAGTGGCGTAGCCACCGAGGGGGGCGTGGGGGGGGGGCGACCGCCCCCCATGAAACCTTGTCGCCCCCCTCCCCCAGTCGCCCCCCTGAGATTGTGAGTTTCTAAAAAAAATATCATTGATCTACATGACGCCATGGGCGTCAATCCTGGGGGGGGGACAGGGGACATGTCCCCCCCCCAATTATTTGAAGGGTGGGGAACACAATATCAAATGTCCCCCCCCCCCCCACTCGTGTCTCAATTACAGGGCCCTATTATGTACTACAATGTATCTTGTGCTTAGAAAATATTGGTTAAAGTGGTCAGAAATAGCCTCAGATAGCACCACAGAGCATTTAGAATCCAACATTTTTCGGGGCCCTTAAGCGGGCCCGAACACCAGGCCTAAAGCTCAGAATTCTGGTAGCTGATTCAATGACTCCAACCTCGAAAAAATGTTCAAAACAATTTCTTATGCCTTTAGCTGAGAAAACCGCGAAAATTATGTTTAAATTATTATCTTTTGTGCTAAGATAATTATTGGTTATAGTGGTAAGAATTTGCCTCAGATCACACCACAGAGCATCGAGAATCCATTTTTTTCCGGGGCCCTTAAGCGGGCCCCCAACCCCACGCCTATAGCTCAGAATACCGATAGCTGATTCAATGACTCCAACCTCGAAAACGATGTTCAAATAATTATCTTTTGCTAAGAAAATATTAGTTAAAGCATGGAGGAAAGTGGTAAGAAATTGCTTCAGATCACACCACAGAACATCTAGAATACAATTTTTTTCGGGGCCCTTAAGCGGGCCCCAAACCCCACGCCGTAAGGGCTTCGTGCTTCGCGCTCGCATCAGTTCTAATCAAGGTATGTCCGCCCCCGCCCCCCCCCCACTTTTATGAAGCGATTGACGCCCCTGCATGACGCCCCCCCCCCCCCAAAAAATTTTCCAGCTCCCCAGCGCCCTCCACTGAAAAATTGCTGGCCACGCCACTGGTAGTATAGCACCCGAGTATGACGTAACGTGAGTGTGCAGAGAGACGACAGAGGACGCCGTGGTTGAACAAGAAAGGCTATCACCACTGCATGTGTACACCACTGAGAGTGTAGAATCAAGAGACAACATAATGAAAACCGGTCATTGTTGGTGTTTTAGAATGAAACCTTTGGAAAACAGCCCAAATTAGTGTACAATTTTCTGTATGACTTAGTAGGAAAAGTGATTTAAAAGTACCCACACCTAGAGTTCTATCTTAAATTCAATTAATCCAGAGATTCATTTCGTTAATATTTGTTTTAGTTGTTTTGTTTCAAATAAAAAGTTTTTCTGAGAAGAAATACTGAGTTTATTTTGTGATATACTTTTATTGTTTTCCGCTTTCAAACAATAGATTTCAAGTAATGCACAAGTTGATGTAAATATGGTTTGGCGAATTGTTACTCTTTTTATGACTTATATTGTAAAGCATAATTGTGTAAATAGAACTGAACCTGTCCATTGTTGTGATTATTTGGTGTTTTCAGTCTATTCTCTTTTTATCTTTCCAGTCACAGTCCTTAAAATAAAGAGGTAACTGTGGCAAAGAAACACTCTAGTTGCAAAACGTTGGTAAAAAAATGGGATGAAAAGATTCATTTCAATAAATATATTAGTTTTGGCTTATGTGATAATTGGAAAATTATAAAAATTGTAAAAATGGTTTGCAAATCTTACCTGCGCTGCGTCCATGAATATTGTACCAGAAACTGAAACACCACTTGTTTCCTGGCTGTTCTCTACTCGGCGAAACGACAGGGCTGACAAGTGTAGCGTTTTTGTAGTCAGGTAACGGCCAATGAATGATGTAGTGGCCACTCTCGTCTGTTTAGGGTAGTTTTATATAAATAAATAAAAAGACTGGTGACTTAAGAAGAAATGTTGTGTTAATGATTTCAAAAACTCGGTACGAGCGGCTTGCACTCTTCTTTTTTTGAGTTATTTGGTTAATTAAGTCGGGGTCAATATGAGGCCAAAAGATTAAAATTTAAAATCGAACGCAGTGAAATATAGAATTCGGCTTTCATTGTTATTATTTTGTGACAAATAATAATTTTAAGACACGAAAACAGGGTTCCATCAAGGTAACGCACGAAAAAGGGATAGACCAAGCTTCTACGTGTAAAACAAACATGTGCTGCTTTTAATCCTAAGTAACTCTGCTGATTACCAATGGAATTAAACCCAAAATTTCAGATCATGTAAACAAGGCCTGAAAAAAATGTTATGGTGCGAGTTTCATCAGCTTTGTAAAAGAGGGTGACATTTAAACGCCATACGAAACAAATACTCACTTTCAGAATGTCGATTCAGCATTAGAAAAGGTGGCTGAAGGCGCTTGCTGTGCCGAAAGCTTCTGAAGGAATTCAAGATTACCCTGATGCCATTGCATAGCCCCTGGATCGTGTGTTGTGCAAAACGATCACGGAGATGTGCAATGACATCAGGGGCGATCGTGCATTCCTTCAGAAGCTTTTGGCCGCAGCATTCGCCTTCCGCCGCAGCATGCGCCTTCTGCCACCGTGTACAGCGCTGTATCGACATTGGAGGGCGCCAACTCGAAAGTGGCAGATTCTTGAAGTGATTTTTTTTTGTATAGGGTTTAATTCTTAACCTCTTGCACAAAGCTGATGAAAGTCGATCCATAAAATGTGTCATGCCTTGTTTCCATGATCAGAAATGTTAATTCCATTGGCGAACAACAGAGTTGTTTACAATCAAAAGTATGGCATGTTTTTTTCGACACGTAGTACAAAGCAAATTACTATTGATATGCTTTATCATAAACTAGTGCCAGTAACCTTCCCACTGACACTAAGCTCGTTTGTTATCAATGATCGTTTGGTGCAGCTGGAGTTTCTATTTAATCATCAAGGCAATGATCACAGCATTTTCAGGTAGAAGATAATGCCCCAGTCCCCATTACTCTCAGAAATCGCTTTTGGGAGATTTTTTTTAGGACAGGGTAATCACTCAGGCTTATACCTGTACTGTGGAATGGCCTCCCATGTATCCGAATTTGTATCTCCTTATACCCTTCAGGATTTCCAAACAAGCATTCTCGACGGAACACGTTTGATATGGCAAACCAGAAAAAAAAACCTAGGAATTCATACAAACTAGAACTATGTCTGCTCGATGAAATGAACATAGGGCTTTTCCGCATTATGTTTTTATGTATGAGCTTATGTTTTGTTTTTGCCCATATGCAGTCAGGAAAATTATATAAGAACACAGTTATTAACTCATTAAGCTGTTCTTGTAGTTCACAAGATGTATGACTTTGAAATATGCACCTTTAAGATGACATATCATGCCCCATGATGACGTTATCATGACGTCACCCAAATGTTTGTCTGTCACACGACCTTGTATATGCACACACCAATTTCCAAGCAAATCAGACGTACATTTCTCTAAATTCAAAATAAATTGTTTTAAGATGACGTCACATGACCATGGATGACGTCATCTTGAGATAATTTGTCTACGGTCAACTTTACAGTATGGCCTTTGTCTGTGCCTAGTTGAAGTCCATCTGATTGCATTTCATGTCAAACTTTGCTGGTAGAATACGCGTAAAAGGAAAAAAGCAACAAATCAGTTGATGAAGTCATCATGACGGCTCTTCGGATTTTCGATATATTAGCAACAGTTTCTACCTACTCACCAAGTTTTTGACGACTGAACATGTAATTTTGATGACGCCATCTGACGTCACACACTTGTCATATTGTTGTGCAAAAAAGTTCGACCTAACAAACCTATTACAAAAAGGATGTTGTACTAAGCTGTTCTGTTGATAAGATATTGCTTAAGTTTCAAAAAAAAATACGTCATTATGATAGCACCTCCATTTTTACTAAATACATGTCGGTCTACCTACATACCAAGCCTTAAGCCAATCTGACTTACAGTTTTCTAGATATATGACCTTAAAGTATTTAAAGTACCTATAAGATTACCTCACTCATCACGTTACTCATATGTTAAAAGTTGCTGACTCAATCAAACATATAACAAGTCTTTACGCTTTGGGAGAAAACGAAAAAGACAAAAAACTAGAGAATTATCTGTTCGATGAACAGAGCATATGGCTTTTCCGCATAGGACGTTTTTAAAAAAAAAAAACACGTTTATGCTTTTTTTCCCATCAATGTACAGTTCTGTTATTGTTCAATTTCATGTACGAGAACAGTTCCATGGTTGCCCGCAAATGTTTTGTCCATTGAAAACAAGTGCGTAGATCGCCCCGTGTTCATCACGGACGTAAAAATACATGTGTAGTGTTGTATTTAGCTGTTGATGTTGGGGGCGAGGCAACCGAACTCACACATCGGCGCAATTTTGGATTAGGGATGATGTTGGTTCAAAGTAACAAGTTTATATAACATATACCGTTGAAGAAGAAAACCTCCAGAGAATGACAGAAAGAAAGAAGGGTGAGAAGAGGAGACGGAAAGAAAAATAAGCAGATTTATTAGCACGATTCTGATTTTCGTTATGAACTGCACACACTGATCAAGACTTTACCAGAGTAAACCCCTCACATGCATCCTAGCATACAGAAATCACTGGGCTCAGGTTACGGAGCGCGGTTTATAACCCCGAGGTGACTCCTTGCGACAAAGGTCGACAGGCAACAGGCAACCCAATTCCCGACCAGGGAATACTGCTGCACATACCACACGAACCCTAGGTCCCCAGTCACCAGCTCAACCCACAACTACCCAGCTAATTTCCCCTTACAACAAAAGGTCTAGCTTGCTAATGATTACTCTAAAGTCTCACCATCCGCCCTTGACTTGCACGCCGCGTTGCCCAAACTATCGCTACGTCTGCGCACGAGGTTTAATCGGAGCCAAACGTTAAGTTTCCACTTATCGATGTTCACACAACGGCGTCGTTAGACGGACTGCCTACAAATCTCCCACTACGCGATATACCCTACGCACGACGTCGGGGAACCAGGTGAGCCAAGGTAAACTCGCACCAGTCCACCGACTGTTTCGCCACAGTATAAATCCTGTTGTAGCGAAGCGCAGTGATCGGGCAGGAACAGGGCGTGGAGGTGCTTGAAGCTTGGGCTGTGGTAGTTTGTTGAAAACAAACAAAATTACATTTCTTACATCAGTGGAAAGTAAAGATAAGTTCAGGCTTATATACGGATAGATGGATAGTACTAACAGTACCTGAATGAAACTCCAAAGTTGTAGTGGTTTGTTGATAGTGAATACTTAGCACTAAAGTGCATACACACGTATATAGACAGATTCACAGCACACACAAAATACATCAAAATGTCACAACAGCAAAATTATCAGCAAAACGATGGTATTAAACATGAAGACATTTATCAAACGAAGATACACAGCAAAAGATGACAAACGATGAAACAGGAAAACCGTGATAAAAAGCGATAAAAGGTTGTTAAAACAAAAAGTTAAAATGGTGTGGCAGCTCATCAAACAACGCCCTCTTAGTAGCTTTGTATGAGCTTGTTTTGTTTTCGCCCATATACAATCAGGAAAATTATATACATTGACATAGTTTCATGATTTATTATTAAAGCTGTTCTTGTCGTTCTCAAGATATGACTTTCAAATATGCACATTTAAGATGACATCTCCAGCCGTATGATGACGTCATCATGACATCATCAAAAATTGTGTCTGTAACACGACCCTGTATATGCACACACTTATTTCCAACCCAATCGGACGTACAGTTCTCTAGAGGCAAAATATCTACTTTTAAGATGACGTAATATGGCCATGGATGACGTTATCATGACATAATTTGTATATGGTCAACTTAACAGTGGGGCCTTTGTCTGTGCCTAGTTGGAGGTTGATCTGATTGCATTTCATGTCAAACTTTGCTGGTAGAAAAAGTGTAACAGGAAACAAACTTATCAGTTAATGATGTCATCATGACGTCTTTCGGATTTTAAATATATTAGAAACAGTTTCTACCTAATCACCAAGTTTCATTACGATTGGACATGTAATTTTGATGACGTCATCTGACGTCACACTTTTTTATATTGTTGTGCAAAAATGTATGACGTAAAAAAACATATTACAAAAAAGAATGTTGTACTAGGTTTGTTCTGTTGATGACATATTGCTTAAGTTTTCAAAATTAACATTACGTCATCATAACGGCACCTATTTTGTTACCTATAAAATATATCGTTCTACCTACATACCAAGTTTCCACCAAATTGGACTTTAAGTATGCACATTTAACATTCCGTCACTCATTGAGTCATTCATATGGCTCAATTAACATATATTACATGTTTATTGAGCCATATGAATGACTCAATGAGTGATCATGACGGCACCTAACTTGCTACACTGTAAAAAATTGCGTGATTTAACAGTTGTTTTTCTGTTGAAATTTCTGTAAATTTACAGTAGATGTTACTGTTTTCGGATTTTTCTGTAAATCTACAAATTTGTTATTGCCTACGTACAGTTTTCTCCATTTCGCTGTTTGGTTACGGTATATTCGCTGTTAAACTCAAATTTTGTGGACGCACAAGGAACATCATGTTTTGAACAAGCCCCCGTTCTGACTCTGTTAGAACACAGTCACATCGCTGTCGGTCAACAGAGAATCATCTTTTTTTGTACAGGGTTCGGCCGTATCGCGTGATTTTTCACTGGTAGGCGGTAGTAGTGCAGCGTTACTGTGGCATAAACGCTGAAGGGTACCAGTATGTTGTAAAGGAAGGCGCGCGCGGGAGTCGGACTATACAGTACCATACAAGTTCCCGTTGCGTCCATGCGTATGCATACGGTAGCATCTTGGAGCAAATTTACCTATCCGTTTCTGCTTACATGTTTGTATTTTGTATTGTAAATGACTATTACTCTCAAGGAGAAGCGCTATAGAGAAGCAGTTTCAGTTTGTAAGCCTGATTGTCAACGACAACACATTTGAAAGTTGCTTGGTTGTCATTGCAGCATGACTCGCCGTAAGCCAACGTGCAAGTATCTACATTCGCACCTTCATGGGTTTTATCGATAGCACCGCCATTACATGACGTGTAACAAGTATCTGCATGTGAAGTACGTTCATTATACGAGAATATCTGTGTACTGAGGCTCACACAGTACCTGTCATTCGCAATCCTCGATACAAACATGAACACTTTGTCGTTTATCGGCCCCCATCAAATAATCACCGTTTAAACAAAAACAACATTTTTTTCAGCAACAGAGAGTTGTTAAGGGACAAAAAAACAGCGAATGTGCTGTTAGGTTACAAAACGACTACACTTAATCATCTGTTACAAAACAGTAGAATCCTCTGTAAATGAACAATATCAAATAAAGTAGAATCTGCTGTTAATGTAAAGAGAAAAAAGAAACAGTAGAATATACTGTACAAAAACAGTAACTCCTGTAATGCCAATTGACAATAGAATCAACTGTTATTGAACAGACATTTTTTTAACAGTGTACCTATAACGTATTAATTATTCATTGAGTCATTCATATGGCTCAATAAACATGTATGACATGTGTATTGAGCCATATGAATGACTCAATGAGTGATTTAATGTTAAATGTGCATAATGTCCCAAATGTGTTAAATGTCCCAAATCCTATAGACTATTTAAAACAGTCTATAGGATTTGGGAGAGAACGAAAAAGAAAAAGAACTAGTGTTCTATGGCTATTCGATGAAAAGAGCATAGGGCTTTGCCGCATGGGACGTTTATGCTTTGTTCCCATCCATGTACAGTCATATTCATGTTCCATTTCATGTGTAAACACAGTTCCATGATATTGTGCAAATGTTGTGTCCATTGAAAACAAGTGCGTAAATCGCCCCGTGCTCATCACGGACGTAAGAGTGCAGGTACATTATAATTTTAAGCATAAATGAAACAAAGTTTAAAACACAATCGGTCTTGTAGTTCTGTATGTACAGGCCATTGAAGAAAACCCCTTTAAGATGACGTCACATGACACATGATGATGTCATCATGGAGTCACTCCTCGGAACAAAACTTTGCTATAGGCACAATGGATTCAGGATTCATCACGTCCCTGGTTTTATTATTATCCCGTAAACCGTTTGGAACAGTTTGTTCTGATTTGAGGCCCATGTCCATATTTTGAATTCAACTAAGTTTGATCTTCCGGTATCCCCAGAAGTAAGGGTCAAGCGACTTAACGATTGCGACAAAAATGCTTATCAATTATTGGTTTACCTTATTACAGCATGTGGACAATGTTGATCATTTTGTTCAAAAGTTACAAATGAAAGAAGATGGTCCATTTTCAACTCAAATCGCTTGTGATTTGATACCTGATGACTTCAATATGACGTCAGAGGTATATGCACACTTTTGGAGCTTGGGTGATGTTGGTTTAAAACTGAAGTAAAAAGTTTATAACAAGCCGTTGAGAAGAAAGGTTCAGGAAGATTATTTTCAGAAAAAAAGTGAAAGAAAGAAAGACAAAAAGAAAGAAGCGGATAAGGGGAGATTGAAAAAAATAAGCAGATTTATTACAACGATTCTAAAAGGGAGACTGGTTGTGCCTGATCATCTAATCACTGTCGCTCGGAAGCGTGTTATTCCACACGTAGAAAGACTGAAAACCGACAATATCACAAGACAAGAAAATGATCAAGTAACCACACTTCCATGCTCCAAGGTTTTTCAATGTAGATTAAATTAAGTATGTTAAAATCAATCTTTATTAAGACAACAAAGCTTAAAAATGCATCATCAGAGGAATGGAGTCAACATAAGAACGGAAAACTTACTTTAACTTTGGTCAATTAATCTCTTTTTTGATTGTAGCCTTTTTTGACACCGCGATGATAGATAAATGAAACATCACGTGATGCAAAAACTTACTGCCAAACGTCCTGTCGAAATCTGGCCAAATGACTAAGTTGTCTTGCCCCTGCCGCAGCAACCAGTAGGACCTGTCCTCGTTGGATTGTCTCCAACCACAAAACCCTTCCTCAAAGGTGCAGTTGAAGCCTGCGGTTGCGTGAAAAATAGAAACAGAACGCTTCGTCGTTATCCGTTGGAATTGCTCAAATTGATACTTCATGACATTAATCATTTACCGTGACATTTCCTCTGTGTCGTGCAATGCACTGAAGGTCAAGTAAAGAAACTTAATTGTTTCCACACAACACAAAATAAGATATAATGTTAGCCTCTCGATTTTTGAAAATGATTCTGCGTAATTTTTCTTCGCTCTTGCACAATGCATTACCTACCGCCACGAAGAACATCACTGAAGGGCCCGAAATGTGAGCACACGAAAAGTCGCGTTAACGTCACATAATCTTTAGTTGTTTAAAATTACAGGGAACAAATGAGATATCGTATTAATGTTGCTCAGTCTGGTTGGTCTTAGGTTGGGAAACAAACTGGTTAAAATATTTACCTGACCTTTCATAGTACAATTATTTCAAGAGTAACCGAGATTTCTAGTTTAGATAAATGTCAAAAGCATCCAGTGGAATACCCTGTTCATATTTAGTGATCGCAATTTTGGAACATTTTGTTTGCTGGTTAAATGCAACACACACGAGACGTACATTGAAAGCGCGCATTGCTTCATCCACTCGTTATACATTTGTATATTAAACAAGAACTTGTACTAATTCACATCCGCGGGAGCACACCCAACCTCTTTTTGCTATACTCGTTAACACAAATAAACCTCATACCGATATTTTTTTCTCCAACTTTCACTCGGGAGGTAACACGCTGAGTATACAGTGTTTATACGTCGGTGAAGGGCAAACCTAATTTGATTTACATCACCCCGACGCAAAAATTCCATCTTAGGCCAAAAAAAATAAGTCGGTCTCTGGTCAGCGCCCGCGTCGATTTTAATCATGCGCGTCGATCTTTTTTTTCCAAAATGTTTCGCGGTAGCTCCAACAGCGCCCTCTATTTCCGCACCTCCTCAATTTTTTTTTACCAAAGAGCACCAAGGAATGGGAAATTGCACCAAGGCAAATGATCGAAAGCACCAAGGCAAATTACGAAGGACACCAATGTACATGAGGACACTAAAAAAGCAAAATAGTACCCCACCTTGTCAGTACAATCGAAGCTTGAAGAAAATATCAAGACAGCGTGGCCGCGTCAATTCCGGAACTTCGGTCTGATCAGAGACCGAATATTTTGTTTTTTGGCCTTATTAATAGTTAATGCGGTACCCGCTATTATGTACAATAGATTCGAACCAGCCAACCGATCCCGTTATCTCGGTGGTCGAGTGGTAATACGTCTGCACTAGAAAGTCCGAGGTCGTGGGTTCGAGTCCCACCCGTGTAATTTTTTCCAATTTTCACTCGGGAGGTAACACACTGAGTATACTGTGCTTATACGTCGGTGAAGGGCAAAAAACCTAATTTGATTTACATCACCCCGACGCAAAAATTCCATCTTTTTATTAATAGTCATACCGATATATTCATGTTCAAGTTAACAGAACAACCCTTTTCGTTCCTTCTCAGTCTAAGACACTCACAGTGTATCCAACCAGGTCACGTAACAAACACAACGTCCCTTGCCCTACACTCGCAAGACTCACTCCAAGAGCACTTTAAGAGATTACGGGCCGCGTCTCTGGAACGCTTTGGATGATGTTGGTCAATTGAAATGCTTTTAAAAGACAACTTTGACTTTTCGATTTTTGATAACTTTTCTAATTGTCTGCGATCTTTAATATTTCTTTTATAAAACTGTACTTACTTTTCTTTCATTACGCAATACCTTGTACTGTCTGTCTCTTTGTCCTGTGTTTTTTTGTTTCCTGTCATATTTGTATTGATTGGTATGTGATTTTCATTATCATTTCTCGTACAATTGTTTCCCTGCGTTTTAAGACATGTTTATACAAGCTTCGACTCCTTGAATTTCCCTGCATTGCTTTTATTCAGATTTTGCTTTAATGTATACCTATTTAATTTTATATTATCGATTTGAGGCCATAAATTTGGCTTCAAATAATTTATCCCAGCTGGACACTGAGGCTGATCAGGTAGGGGTCAAAAGGTGGCCCTCCAGCTTTGACCGCAAGACAAAATGTTTAATTACCTTGGCTTGTCCAACTGACGGGCGGTTGGACTATATATACCCAGGTTTTACGAGCAAAGTTCATGATTGCTTGAGCAGCCAAAGGGTGAACTTATACCCAATTTATTTCGTTTGCATAGAAATTCTAAAAAATTATTTTCCGGCTTTCTTGAGCTTAGTTCTGCGTTCGTGATTTTTAACTATGCCTCGCTCTAAGTCCAAGCGACAAGCTGCCTCTGGGCCGGCGGATGGAGCGAAACGGTCTTGGGGACGGCCCCGCTCGTCCTCCCAACCAGCACTGCCGGTCGCCGGTGGAAGTGCGACTGCGAGTTCCGGCGAGATGGACGCGGCAGCCCCGGCTGGCACCGCAGTTCCCTTGGCTACGGGCGGTCAGGGGAGTTTCAACGAGGTGAATTTGCTTGCCGCTCCATCCACCGTCAGTCGGCCCGGAGGAAGCTCGTCCAATGCGGAGTTGGGTAAGTCCATTGTGACCATTTCTTCCCCATTTCCATCCCTGTCTGTAAGTTCGGCCCCGATCACTTCTTCATTTGCATCGTCCTCTTTTGCTAATGATGTCACTTTAACTAGTGTGTGTGTGATGATCTTGGGTCTGGAGTGCCACAAAATGTGCAGGAAAAAAATTGGAAAGGGGATTTTGTTGAGTTTGGCGCACTTCTGAAGTCCCTGCGTGGTTCGGGTGCTGATAATTCTTTGGATAATACTGTTTTTATGATCGGGTCCAATGAGTCGCCGGCTTGGCAGATTCGTCCTCATAAGCAGGCTCCTAGAATAATGTCAATCGAACAGTGGACATCTGCCTTTCTCGTTTTTGCATCGTTACATTTGGTGCGACACCCTACGCATGCCCGCCAATTGCTAAAATATGCGGATACCATCCGCTCTGCTGCTTTCCGACATGCTGGCTATGGCTGGCGGGATATGATGTGCAGTTTCGATTGCGGCAAGCGCGTTTGCCATCTCGTTCCTGGGCCAGCATAGATGCTGAACTGTGGCTTGCTCTTCTCGGTGCGCCGGCTGTTAGTCAGCCGCATATTTTTCGTCTCTTCCAGCAACGTGACCGTACCGGTCTCGGGTTTGGTTTCGGCACAGGACGTGCAACCTCCCTTCCCACCAGTAAACTCACTCTCAATGATTTTAACAGGGGATACTGTCTCCGTGCCACTTGCCGTTTCGCACACCGTTGCTCCGCCTGCCAGGCGGGCGGCCACCCAGCAATTCGTTGTAGGGGAAACCAAGCTATTCGCGCCACAGCACGCCCCGCGGCAGCTGGCGCAAACCCCAGTAAAGCTAAGTTTGATGCTGCCATTTTTACGCACCTACACGAATCGGCAAGATGCAGTTTTGTTGACTGACGGTTTCTCACAGGGTTTTAGGCTTGGCTATTCAGGGCCTAGGGCAAGCTTTTCTGCTCGTAATTCATTGTCAACTCGCAAAAATCCCACAATATTACAATCTAAAATTGATCGCGAAGTTGAACTGGGTCGTGTGGCTGGCCCGTTTGAGTCTGAGCCTTTCCCTCATTTACGTTGTTCACCTGTAGGTCTTGTTCCAAAACAGACTCCTGGGGAGTTTCGATTAATTCATAATCTGTCTTCTCCAGTTGGAAATTCAGTAAATGACTTTATTGACCCGGCAATCACTGTCGTTAATTACACAGGTTTCGATGACGCCATAACCATGCTATCTAACTTAGACCAGGGTGCCCTTCTGGCCAAATCGGATATCAAATCTGCATTTCGTTTGCTCCCCGTTCACCCTGACGATTTTGAGTTGTTAGGTTTTTCTTACGACGGCTTGATCTTTTATGATAAGTGTATGCCTATGGGTTGTTCTATATCATGTGTTACCTTCGAGCGTTTTAGTACGTTCCTTGAATATTGTACTCGTAAGGCAGCACAATCGCCACGTATTCTGCATTATCTTGATGATTTCTTGTTTATGGGACCAAGCACATCTCCCGAGTGCGCACGTTCCCTCAAGGCTTTTCAAGTAGTTTGTGATCAGTTTGGGGTCCCGTTAGCAGAGGATAAAACTGAGGGTCCCACCACTTGCTTAACGTTTCTGGGGCTCGAAATTGATACACTAGCCAAACAGGTACGAATTCCACCTGACAAACTGGTTGCAATCAACCACAAGCTTTGCAGTTCGCTTAGCAAGAGAAAACTTACCCTACATGATCTCCAATCATTGCTGGGCAGTTTGAATTTCCTTTGTAGGGCTGTATTGCCGAGTAGGGCTTTTCTTCGCCGGTTACATGATTTAACTAAGGGTGTATCCAAGCCTCATCATAGAATTCGTATTTCGCATGGTGCTCGGGCTGATTTGCAGGTTTGGCAGCAGTTTTTGCTGCATTTTAATGGCACGGTTTTCTTTCCGGCATCAATTTGGCTTAATAACGAACATTTACACCTGTACACCGATGCGTCTGCAGAGATTGGGTTTGGGGCTTTTTTGGATGGGAGTTGGACTCATGGTAAATGGCCCGAGTTTATCAAATCGAGACGTTATTCGATAGCATTTCTCGAGTTGTTTCCCATCGCTCTTGCATAACTGTTGTGGGGTGAGCATTTGCGCAACAAGCGAGTAATTTTTTGGTGTGATAACCAGGCTGTAGTTAGTATCATCAATAGACAAACGTCTAAGTGCCCGTTAATTATGCAACTGTGCGTACTTTGGTGGTTCAGTGTTGGACATGTAATGTTCAGTTCAAATCTCGCCATGTGTCAGGCCTTGCTAATGGCGTTGTTGACGCTCTTTCCCGTACCCAGATGACACGTTTTCGTCATCTCGCCCCCAATGCAGACTGCGATATGACTCCCTTGCCTGCCAACCTGTGGAGCAGTTACAGTTAGAAGATCAAGGTCTTTTGCAAGACTCACTTGCACCCCGTACGCATTCATTATATAAGCGAGTTTGGAGTCTTTTTCGATGGTTTAGCGATCGCCACAATTTTGATTCCGAGCGATGTCCGTCTTTACAACAATTGGTGCAGTTCATTGCATTTTTGTCTGTTTCTGGCTATGCGCCCGCTTCCATCGCGTCGTATGTGTCCAGCGTTTCCTCCAATTTGCAACTGTTCGGCTTTCCGGACGTGACTAAGCATTTTTTTGTTAAGCGTTTATTGGAAGGTTGTCGACGGCGCAACTCTCGTCGGGACAGGCGCCGCCTCATAACTTCCGACATCTTGAAGCGCATTGTACTGGTGTTGGATGAAGTGTGTACGAATCTTTTTGAATCTCGACTTTTTCAAGTGGCTTTTCTGTTTGTCTTTTACGGTTTTCTTCGCGTGGGTGAGCTCACTGCCCAGTCTCGCCGCGAGCCTGCCCGACTAGCCCGGTCTGATGTTTCTGTGTTAGATGGGCCGCTTCGGGTGGAAATAGTAGTGCGGCGTTCCAAAACGGACCAGTATGGAAATGGCCATGTTATTTCTTTTCCGGCA
This sequence comes from Patiria pectinifera, assembly GCA_029964075.1. NCBI lineage: Eukaryota > Metazoa > Echinodermata > Asteroidea > Valvatida > Asterinidae > Patiria > Patiria pectinifera. The sequence goes on along the minus strand of CM057150.1, from coordinate 25,750,926 downwards.
TTGTCGAATGATGATGTACGGCTTTGCCCGGTGCGGGCGGCTCGGGCGTATATTAAATGTTGCTCAACCTTTTTTGTTCCTTTTCTGGCCCATTTTGACGGCTCTGCTGTAACGCGTTCTCAGTTCACGGCGGTCCTCCGTCGTGCCCTAGATTTTGTTGGGCTTTCAGATAAGAGGTTCACGTCGCACTCTTTTCGCATCGGTGCAGCTACATCAGCAGCTATGGCTGGTGTCGCCGAGGGGGATGTGAAAGTTATGGGGCGTTGGAAGTCGGGCGCTTACCGCCGTTATATTAGGATCCCACCAAATCTGTTTAATTAATGTCATGTACAGTAGATTTAATCAATTTGGTACATTCAATTGTGTTTGTTTGTTTGTTTGTTTTCTAACCTACATGAGATTCCCCGGGCAAGCCAACAGTCTGGATTGTCGGGGATTCGTTTGTGACCTGGGCATCTCGTGTGGCGAACGTTTCTCCCTGGGGTGATGAGATCTAACGGCTGGCCCACATCCACTGGATGGGTCGACGGGGATTGCAGTTTCACCAGTTCAATGAACTAATAACTGAGGCGTGGCACAACGCCACACAGATGCCGGACTTCATCATCTTACACGTTGGGTCAAATGACCTCGGCCTTGTTCACAAGCAGTTGCTGACTTTTATGGCCCGTCAATGCCTGGTTGCCGTCCGCGAGATGTTCCCCCATGCGGTGATTTTCTTCTCGGAGCTCCTGCCACGATTAGTTTACCCCACTGCCTTGAAACAGAGCGCCGTTGAGAGGTCCCGGCGGTCCATCAATCGCGGTATCTATGCCCTTTTCCGGAACACTCCCGGAGGGGTCATTTGGCATCCTGATATACAGTGGTCCCGTTCTGAGTTGTTTGTTGCCGATGGGGTCCACTTGACAGATGAGGGATACGCATTCCTTATTGCCAATTTTTATAATTCCCTTTTGGGTTATTGTTAATGTATTATTTACCGATTCTAACTAAGGCTCTTTGGCGGCGGTCATGTTGGAAGTCCCAACATGTCCGTTTGCATTAACACAATTTGATTTGTATACTTGCGTTTACATCACGACCTTTTACTTTTTATAACCTTGCTGATTCTGGAGTCGGATATACTCGGTTGCCATTTGTTTTTGCGGAGCCAGGAAGGAATTTCCCCTTTTTTCTCCTCGTTTGGTTTTAGGGGGTTTTCGCCTCCCTCAGTCTCGGCGAGGTGTGCGTGCGGGAATTGCATTCCAAGACCCCCAATAGGCCTCAGGTGCTAACCATAAAATCAATACTTCATTTGCTGCAGGGCATGGATGGTATAAACTCTTCCTAAATCCGGTGGTGGTTACTGTACACATTTTGAGCGGCAAACTTATGAAGGGGGTCAATTACAATTTGTACAAGGAATGCGACTTGATTAATATTGCTAATTGCATTAAACGAATACAGTCATGTTTAACAATATATGATATGTACTTGCACTGAAGTTTTGTCAATGAATTGAGCTGTTTCGCGAGCCAGCTTCGGCCGGAAACAAAATATGCTGCAAATATTATGCTGAAAAGTTTCGCGAGTTAGCATCGACCGGAAACAAAGTATTGCAAATGGTATGCTGAAAAGTTTCGCGAGTTAGCATCGACCGGAAACAAATTATTGCAAATGGTATGCTGCAAAGTTTCGCGAGTTAGCATCGACCGGAAACAACATATTGCAATTATATGCCGTGATGTTTCAAGCTTTGGAAGGAAACAAAATATTGCAAATATTGTGCTGAAAAGTTTCGCGAGTTAGCTTCGACCGGAGACAATTCATTGCACATAGAAATATGTTTAAGTTCATATATGTTTACCTTATGATAATTGCAGTTTTGCGAGTTAGCATCGACCGGAAACTTTAGACTTTGCCGAATTTAATTGTGAGAATAAAAGGCTGCTCAAGCCATGATGTACATATAGAATGGTGAGTTTGCTGCCTCTGTTTTGTGTCCAACTTTTCGATCATGCGGGGATAAATATATATGTATTCATAACGATTTGAAATTAAATTAATAAATTTCTACTCGAATTGAATGAAAAAATTGATAAACGACAATACATTTCAACTTCGAAATACCTATTTCAAATTGCATCTCACCTCTTACAGTGATCGATACAGTCATACTGTCGATCAGCTCACCATCTGCGTCAAACGCTTGGCATTGTAGTGTCTGTCTATGGATGTCTCTGTTAGGTGACACAACGACACTACTGCTAACGCTAAATCCGTCAATGGTGTCAATGCTACTGTTACTGACTGGTTTCACTCGCTGGCCAGCCAAAGTCCACACAAGTTCTACAAAATGAGTTCAGAAGAAAGTGACCAAGTTGGAATAAAAAATTAAATGTGGCTTGCTCCATTTAACATAAATAACATAAGTCTAATGTTCATGTTATTAACTAGTAACTGTTGAAATTGCACGTTATTTGCACAGGTTATCTCCATTTTTAATAAAAATTCCACAAATCTCAGTTTTAATTGAAAAAACCTTTTAAATACAATGAACAAATGGGGGTTCATACCTCCTTGAATTAACAAAAACTTGAAATGAAAAAAAGACAAAAATTACCATCATCATTTCAGAAAGAAATTGATTTGTTCCTTATATTTCAAACACAAAATCTGACATCAAATAATGTTTCAGTCTTGACTCAAATATTAAACTCTCATTTGTATTTTTATGCCTGTGTGCCGTCTACCGTTCTCACTCGGCTGAATAGCTTCAAAGCGTTTCGCATTTCACGGACAGCTGTAAAACAAAAAAAGGGGGGGGGGCCTTTTTGGGTTCCATTCTACTGGTAGCATGGACCGATTTCAGTAATTCTGTTTTTGTCACATGAGTGGAAAGACATGCTAGTTTCATACAGGTACATTCTGGATTGACGCATCGAACTGAACTGCTTGTTATGGGGAAATATTAGTCCAGTTCACTTTCTTTTTGACTCACCCTGAACCTCGCGGTTGACGTCTAGTACCGTACACGTAAATGGATGATCTCTTTCCGCAAGGACAGCTTCTCCACCATCTGGAGGAAAGTCTCCATTTGCATCGAAGAGGAACAATCGAGGGATAACTGGGGAAAGGAAGGATCCCAATAACGGAGACAGACAACGTAGGACAATGATACGAGGAAATGAATATAAGATAACAATGTAGGTGTTACCAATCGATTTTTTGCCGTTCTGATTTGGTTTGATAAAGAATGATACATCCAGATGATTCGTTTTCCTCGTTCGTTCGAAAAGGCGAATTAAATCAATAAAGTTTCATCAATAAAGTATATGATTTATAATTATTTATCACTAAGGACAAGTTTCTTTCAAGTTTGAAAAAGTTCGACATTGTCAAGATGTGATTCGCGGAAATACCGCGGTAGAGATTGGCATAATTTACCAAATCCGCGGTAGTGGTAACGTGTTTCAGGTTTGAATAAAAAGAAAGCATATCATACCAGTATTTATGTCATCGATTGCAATGTACGACTCGTAGCCACTTCTGACTACCTCAAGAGCAATTTGAAATTCCGATGTAGCATTTCTCACACAACTCCTGGCTTTGAACCAAACCCTTGGATTCGTATATTGACCGCTTCTCGTGAAGATGATTTCACCCTCACTGATTGTGTGATTAACTGGAAGCTGGTACACATTGAGGGTCCCTGTCAAACCAACACAGACATAATAACGACGAAATGAATCATTTATTCAATTTTTCCTGTTTTCTCATTGAAAGATCATTGTATTTTATAATGCAGGGGTAATGATGTAGAATCTTAGTAAGTGTGTTTTTTTTTATGAGGATTCTGCATCTGTATTCCGTTTTGGTATCAAATTTAAAGAAAATAATATCGTTATACCCTTTTTTTGTTTACATAGGAAAAGCCTTCACATTTGACACAGACATTCGAACCGACTCAAATCGGTACAAATGTTATACGTAGATTTTAAGCTGCTTTTTGCGCCAACAGCGGCAATATTGTTTTACCTACATGCATTCAGGTTAGTCAGGTGGCTTTGAGCTCTTGTTCAAGTCGGTATTCTAGATATGGCTAGGCAAAAACTAAATAGTTTGAACATGGCCATTAAGCAAAAGGACAGACGTTTATATCCCTTATCAATGTAAATCGGTTCTTTTGGTAACCATAAAATTCTACATACTTTTGTTCGGTGCCATGTTGACCCGTAATCAAATTTCATGCTAAGTGGCAAGGCGTTTGGTTAGGAGGTCTTGCAGGAAGTTTCAAAAGGGGATTGTGTATTCCGGCCATGATATAGGTTAATTTCTGCAAGGGGAGTATGACTTAATAAACCTTACACTATGATAACGAACGTTTTTTGTAATTAAAAAAACAAAACAGCCAGCCAGTACGTCAATCGTAAACGTCCACCACGGCACTTAGTGCAAAAACCAAAGCAAGTTATTAAATTTCATACATACGTTTCTAGGTGATACCTAAGTCCTCACTGGATAGTTTCTGAGAATGGTGACAACATTTTGGTCATAAATATGGAATTTTGTTTAAATATAAAATAAAACACCCTTTAAGTTGCAATGCGTGGATTGAACATTTTAATTGGATGCAAAGAGTCATTTTAATCATACATGGTAAATATGGTTTGGAAGCCTTACCCATGCCGATTCCATACACATTGTACCAGAAACTGAAACACCACTCGTTTCCTGGCTGTTCTCTACTTGGCGAAACGACAGGGCTGACAAGTATAGCGTTTCTGCCTCTATTACCATATGACGGTCTACACAAGATATAGTGGCCACTTGCATCTGTGCAGGGCAGGGATTTTTTTCATAGAGTAAACAAAAACAGATGACTTTGGAAGGAATGTTGCATTGATGATTGAAAGACGATCGGCAGATATTCTTTAAAATTCAGGAGAGACATGAGTTGGCTTGTATTCCTTAAAGCGATTTATTTGGTTAAGTCAAGGCAATTTTAAAAAAAAAACTTTAATTTCTACAATTGAAACCAGTGAAATATATAACTTAACACCCATTCGGATTTTTAGCGACGTCTCTTGGGCAAGCTATCATTTTATGAGACGAAAACAATACAGCATTTCTACAAATTTAACTCATGATCATTAAGTCCGAAATTATCGACTATTGTTATGATGTTATCATAAACTAGCGGCAGTAAAGGCTTCCGTTGATATCATTTTATTGCTGTGGTCATTTATCACCAAGATCCGTTGAATTGAAAATGGTAGGCCTACGTGAAACCTTTACGAGTCATTGTGCTATAGGCACAATGGGTTCAGGGTTCATCACGTCCATGGTTTTATTATTATCCCGAAAACCGTTTGGAAGATATTACAGTTTGTTCTGATTTGAAGCTCATGTTCATATTTTGAATTCAACTAAGTTTGATCTTCCGGTATCCCCAGAAGTAAGGGTCAAGCGACTTAACGATTGCGACAAAAATGCTAATCAATTAATGGTTTATCTTATTACAGCATGTGAACACTATTGATCATTTTGTTCAAAAGTTACAAATGAAAGAAGATGGTAAATTTTCAACTCAAATCGCTTGTGATTTGATACTTGATGACTTCATCATGACGTCAGAGTTATATGCACACTTTTGGATCTAGGGTGATGTTGGTTTAAAGTAACAAGTTTAGAACATAAGCCGTTGAGAAGAAAACTTCCGGAAGATTATTTTCAGAAAAAAAAGTGAAAGAAAGAAAGACAAAAAGAAAGAAGGGGATAAGGGGAGATGGAAAAAATAGCATATTTATTAGAACGATTCTAAAAGGGTGACTGGTTGTGCCCGATCATCTAATCACTTTCGCTCGGAAGCGTGTAGAAAGACTGAAAAACCGACAACATCACAAGACAAGAAAATGATCAAGTTACCCAACTTCCATGCACCAAGGTTTTTCAATGTAGATTAAATTAAATCTGTTAAAATCAATCTTTATTAAGACAACAAAGCTTAAAGATACATCATCAGAGGAATGGAGTCAACATCAGAACGTAAAGCTTACTTTAACTTTGGTCAATTAATCTCTTTATTTGATTGTAGCCTTTTTTGACACCGCGATGATAGATTAATGAAACATCACGTGATGCAAAAACTTACTGCCAAACGTCCTGTCGAAATCTGGCAAATCGCCATTGGCGTATTGCCCCTGCTGCAGCCACCAGTGGGACCAGTCCTCATTGGATTGTCTCCAACCACAAATCCCTTCCTCAAAGGTGCAGTTGAAGCCTGCGGTTGCGTGAAAAAATAGAAACAGAACTTCGTCGTTATCCGTTGGAATTGCTCAAATTGATACTTCATGAAATTAATCATTTACCGTGACATTTCCTCGTGTCGTACAATGCACTGAAGGTCAAGTAAAGAAAATTAATTGTTTCCACACAACACAAAAAAACATATAATATTACCTTCACGATTTTTATAAATGATTCTGCGTAATTTTTCTTCGATCTTGCACAATGCATTACCTACCGTCACGAAGTATACATCACTGAAAGACCCGAAATGTGAGTACACGGAGTGTCGCGTTAACGTCACATAATCTTTAGTTGTTTAAATTACAGGGAATGAATGAGATATCGTGTTAATGTTGCTCAGTCTGGTTGGTCTTAGGTTGGGAAACAAAAACTGATTAAAATATTTACCTGACCTTTCATAGTACAATTATTTCAAGAGTAACCGAGATTTCTAGTTTAGATGAATGTCAATAGCATCCAGTGGGATATCCTGTTCATATTTAGTGATCGCAATTTTGGAGCATTTTGTTTGCTGGTTAAATGCACCACACACGAGACGTACATTGAAAGCGCGCATTGCTTCATCCACTCGTTATACATTTGTATATTAAACAAGAACTTGTAGTAATTCACATCCGCGGGAGCACACCCAACCTCTTTTTGCTATACTCGTTAACACAAATAAACCTCATACCGATATTTTTTTCTCCAACTTTCACTCGGGAGGTAACACGCTGACTATACAGTGTTAATACGTCGGTGAAGGGCAAACCTAATTTGATTTACATCACCCCGACGCAAAAATTCCATCTTAGGCCAAAAAAAATAAGTCGGTCTCTGGTCAGCGCCCGCGTCGATTTTAATCATGCGCGTCGATCTTTTTTTTTCCAAAATGTTTCGCGGTAGCTCCAACAGCGCCCTCTATTTCCGCACCTCCTCATTTTTTTTTTACCAAAGAGCACCAAGGAATGGGAAATTGCACCAAGGCAAATGATCGAAAGCACCAAGGCAAATTACGAAGGACACCAATGTACATGAGGACACTAAAAAAGCAAAATAGTACCCCACCTTGTCAGTACAATCGAAGCTTGAAGAAAAGAAAAAAAACCGCGTGGCCGCGTCAATTCCGGAACTTCGGTCTGACCAGAGACCGAATATTTTGGTTTTTTGGCCTTATTAATAGTTAATGCGGTACCCGCTATTATGTACAATAGATTTGAACCAGCCAACCGATCCCGTTATCTCGGTGGTCGAGTGGTAATACGTCTGCACTAGAAAGTCCGAGGTCGTGGGTTCGAGTCCCACCCGTGTAATTTTTTCCAATTTTCACTCGGGAGGTAACACACTGAGTATACTGTGCTTATACGTCGGTGAAGGGCAAAAAACCTAATTTGATTTACATCACCCCGACGCAAAAATTCCATCTTTTTATTAATAGTCATACCGATATATTCATGTTCAAGTTAACAGAACAACCCTTTTCGTTCCTTCTCAGTCTAAACACTCACAGTGTATCCAACCAGGTCACGTAACAAACACAACGTCCCTTGCCCTACACTCGCAAGACTCACTCCAAGAGCACTTTGAGAGATTACGGGCCGCATCTCTGGAACGCTTTGGATGATGTTGGTCAATTGAAAAGCTTTTAAAAGACAACTTTGACTTTTCGATTTTTGATAACTTTTCTAATTGTCTGCGATCTTTAATATTTCTTTTATAAAACTGTACTTACTTTTCTTTCATTACGCAATACCTTGTACTGTCTGTCTCTTTGTCCTGTGCTTTTTTGTTTCCTGTCATATTTGTATTGATTGGTATGTGATTTTCATTATCATTTCTCTTACAATTGTTTCCCTGCGTTTTAAGACATGTTTATACAAGCTTCGACTCCTTGAATTTCCCTGCATTGCTTTTATTCAGATTTTGCTTTAATGTATACCTATTTAATTTAATATTATCGATTTGAGGCCATAAATTTGGCTTCAAATAATTTATCCCAGCTGGACACTGAGGCTGATCAGGTAGGGGTCAAAAGGTGGCCCTCCAGCTTTGACCGCAAGACAAAATGTTTAATTACCTTGGCTTGTCCAACTGACGGGCGGTTGGACTATATATACCCAGGTTTTACGAGCAAAGTTCATGATTGCTTGAGCAGCCAAAGGGTGAACTTATACCCAATTTATTTCGTTAGCATAGAAATTCTAAAAAATTCTAAAAAATTATTTTCCGGCTTTCTTGAGCTAAGTTCTGCGTTCGTGATTTTTAACTATGCCTCGCTCTGAGTCCAAGCGACAAGCTGCCTCTGGGCCGGCGGATGGAGCGAAACGGTCTTGGGGACGGCCCCGCTCGTCCTCCCAACCAGCACCGCCGGTCGCCGGTGGAAGTGCGACAGCGAGTTCGGGCGAGATGGACGCGGCAGCCCCGGCTGGCACCGCAGTTCCCTTGGCTACGGGCGGTCAGGGGAGTTTCAACGAGGTGAATTTGCTTGCCGCTCCATCCACCGTCAGTCGGCCCGGAGGAAGCTCGTCCAATGCGGAGTTGGGTAAGTCCATTGTGACCATTTCTTCCCCATTTCCATCCCTGTCTGTAAGTTCGGCCCCGATCAGTTCTTCATTTGCATCGTCCTCTTTTGCTAATGATGTCACTTTAACTAGTGTGTGTGTGATGATCTTGGGTCTGGAGTGCCACAAAATGTGCAGGAAAAAATTTGGAAAGGGGATTTTGTTGAGTTTGGCGCACTTTTGAAGTCCCTGCGTGGTTCGGGTGCTGATAATTCTTTGGATGATACTGTTTTTATGATCGGGTCCAATGAGTCGCCGGCTTGGCAGATTCGTCCTCATAAGCAGGCTCCTAGAATAATGTCAATCGAACAGTGGACATCTGCCTTTCTCGTTTTTGCATCGTTACATTTGGTGCGACACCCTACGCATGCCCGCCAATTGCTAAAATATGCGGATACCATCCGCTCTGCTGCTTTCCGACATGCTGGCTATGGCTGGCGGGATATGATGTGCAGTTTCGATTGCGGCAAGCGCGTTTGCCATCTCGTTCCTGGGCCAGCATAGATGCTGAACTGTGGCTTGCTCTTCTCGGTGCGCCGGCTGTTAGTCAGCCGCATATTTTTCGTCTCTTCCAGCAACGTGACCGTACCGGTCTCGGGTTTGGTTTCGGCACAGGACGTGCAACCTCCCTTCCCACCAGTAAACTCACTCTCAATGATTTTAACAGGGGATACTGTCTCCGTGCCACTTGCCGTTTCGCACACCGTTGCTCCGCCTGCCAGGCGGGCGGCCACCCAGCAATTCGTTGTAGGGGAAACCAAGCTATTCGCGCCACAGCACGCCCCGCGGCAGCTGGCGCAAACCCCAGTAAAGCTAAGTAAGATGCTGCCATTTTAACGCACCTACACGAATCGGCAAGATGCAGTTTTGTTGACTGACGGTTTCTCACAGGGTTTTAGGCTTGGCTATTCAGGGCCTAGGGCAAGCTTTTCTGCTCGTAATTCATTGTCAACTCGCAAAAATCCCACAATATTACAATCTAAAATTGATCGCGAAGTTGAACTGGGTCGTGTGGCTGGCCCGTTTGAGTCTGAGCCTTTCCCTCATTTACGTTGTTCACCTGTAGGTCTTGTTCCAAAACAGACTCCTGTGGAGTTTCGATTAATTCATAACCTGTCTTCTCCAGTTGGAAATTCAGTAAATGACTTTATTGACCCGGCAATCACTGTCGTTAATTACTCAAGTTTTGATGACGCCATAACCATGCTATCTAACTTAGACCAGGGTGCCCTTCTGGCCAAATCGGATATCAAATCTGCATTTCGTTTGCTTCCCATTCACCCTGACGATTTTGAGTTGTTAGGTTTTTCTTACGACGGCTTGATCTTTTATGATAAGTGTATGCCTATGGGTTGTTCTATATCATGTGTTACCTTCGAGCGTTTTAGTACGTTCCTTGAATATTGTACTCGTAAGGCAGCACAATCGCCACGTATTCTGCATTATCTTGATGATTTCTTGTTTATGGGACCAAGCACATCTCCCGAGTGCGCACGTTCCCTCAAGGCTTTTCAAGTAGTTTGTGATCAGTTTGGGGTCCCGTTAGCAGAGGATAAAACTGAGGGTCCCACCACTTGCTTAACGTTTCTGGGGCTCGAAATTGATACACTAGCCAAACAGGTACGAATTCCACCTGACAAACTGGTTGCAATCAACCACAAGCTTTGCAGTTCGCTTAGCAAGAGAAAACTTACCCTACATGATCTCCAATCATTGCTGGGCAGTTTGAATTTCCTTTGTAGGGCTGTATTGCCGAGTAGGGCTTTTCTTCGCCGGTTACATGATTTAACTAAGGGTGTATCCAAGCCTCATCATAGAATTCGTATTTCGCATGGTGCTCGGGCTGATTTGCAGGTTTGGCAGCAGTTTTTGCTGCATTTTAATGGCACGGTTTTCTTTCCGGCATCAATTTGGCTTAATAACGAACATTTACACCTGTACACCGATGCGTCTGCAGAGATTGGGTTTGGGGCTTTTTGGATGGGAGTTGGACTCATGGTAAATGGCCCGAGTTTATCAAATCGAGACGTTATTCGATAGCATTTCTCGAGTTGTTTCCCATCGCTCTTGCATAACTGTTGTGGGGTGAGCATTTGCGCAACAAGCGAGTAATTTTTTGGTGTGATAACCAGGCTGTAGTTAGTATCATCAATAGACAAACGTCTAAGTGCCCGTTAATTATGCAACTGTGCGTACTTTGGTGGTTCAGTGTTGGACATGTAATGTTCAGTTCAAATCTCGCCATGTGTCAGGCCTTGCTAATGGCGTTGTTGACGCTCTTTCCCGTACCCAGATGACACGTTTTCGTCATCTCGCCCCCAATGCAGACTGCGATATGACTCCCTTGCCTGCCAACCTGTGGAGCAGTTACAGTTAGAAGTTCAAGGTCTTTTGCAAGACTCACTTGCACCCCGTACGCATTCATTATATAAGCGAGTTTGGAGTCTTTTTCGATGGTTTAGCGATCGCCACAATTTTGATTCCGAGCGATGTCCGTCTTTACAACAATTGGTGCAGTTCATTGCATTTTTGTCTGTTTCTGGCTATGCGCCCGCTTCCATCGCGTCGTATGTGTCCAGCGTTTCCTCCAATTTGCAACTGTTCGGCTTTCCGGACGTGACTAAGCATTTTTTTGTTAAGCGTTTATTGGAAGGTTGTCGACGGCGCAACTCTCGTCGGGACAGGCGCCGCCTCATAACTTCCGACATCTTGAAGCGCATTGTACTGGTGTTGGATGAAGTGTGTACGAATCTTTTTGAATCTCGACTTTTTCAAGTGGCTTTTCTGTTTGTCTTTTACGGTTTTCTTCGCGTGGGTGAGCTCACTGCCCAGTCTCGCCGCGAGCCTGCCCGACTAGCCCGGTCTGATGTTTCTGTGTTAGATGGGCCGCTTCGGGTGGAAATAGTAGTGCGGCGTTCCAAAACGGACCAGTATGGAAATGGCCATGTTATTTCTTTTCCGGCATTGTCGAATGATGATGTACGGCTTTGCCCGGTGCGGGCGGCTCGGGCGTATATTAAATGTTGCTCAACCTTTTTTGTTCCTTTTCTGGCCCATTTTGACGGCTCTGCTGTAACGCGTTCTCAGTTCACGGCGGTCCTCCGTCGTGCCCTAGATTTTGTTGGGCTTTCAGATAAGAGGTTCACGTCGCACTCTTTTCGCATCGGTGCAGCTACATCAGCAGCTATGGCTGGTGTCGCCGAGGGGGATGTGAAAGTTATGGGGCGTTGGAAGTCGGGCGCTTACCGCCGTTATATTAGGATCCCACCAAATCTGTTTAATTAATGTCATGTACAGTAGATTTAATCAATTTGGTACATTCAATTGTGTTTGTTTGTTTGTTTGTTTTCTAACCTACATGAGATTCCCCGGGCAAGCCAACAGTCTGGATTGTCGGGGATTCGTTTGTGACCTGGGCATCTCGTGTGGCGAACGTTTCTCCCTGGGGTGATGAGATCTAACGGCTGGCCCACATCCACTGGATGGGTCGACGGGGATTGCAGTTTCACCAGTTCAATGAACTAATAACTGAGGCGTGGCACAACGCCACACAGATGCCGGACTTCATCATCTTACACGTTGGGTCAAATGACCTCGGCCTTGTTCACAAGCAGTTGCTGACTTTTATGGCCCGTCAATGCCTGGTTGCCGTCCGCGAGATGTTCCCCCATGCGGTGATTTTCTTCTCGGAGCTCCTGCCACGATTAGTTTACCCCACTGCCTTGAAACAGAGCGCCGTTGAGAGGTCCCGGCGGTCCATCAATCGCGGTATCTATGCCCTTTTCCGGAACACTCCCGGAGGGGTCATTTGGCATCCTGATATACAGTGGTCCCGTTCTGAGTTGTTTGTTGCCGATGGGGTCCACTTGACAGATGAGGGATACGCATTCCTTATTGCCAATTTTTATAATTCCCTTTTGGGTTATTGTTAATGTATTATTTACCGATTCTAACTAAGGCTCTTTGGCGGCGGTCATGTTGGAAGTCCCAACATGTCCGTTTGCATTAACACAATTTGATTTGTATACTTGCGTTTACATCACGACCTTTTACTTTTTATAACCTTGCTGATTCTGGAGTCGGATATACTCGGTTGCCATTTGTTTTTGCGGAGCCAGGAAGGAATTTCCTTTTTTCTCCTCGTTTGGTTTTAGGGGGTTTTCGCCTCCCTCAGTCTCGGCGAGGTGTGCGTGCGGGAATTGCATTCCAAGACCCCCAATAGGCCTCAGGTGCTAACCATAAAATCAATACTTCATTTGCTGCAGGGCATGGATGGTATAAACTCTTCCTAAATCCGGTGGTGGTTACTGTACACATTTTGAGCGGCAAACTTATGAAGGGGGTCAATTACAATTTGTACAAGGAATGCGACTTGATTAATATTGCTAATTGCATTAAACGAATACAGTCATGTTTAACAATATATGATATGTACTTGCACTGAAGTTTTGTCAATGAATTGAGCTGTTTCGCGAGCCAGCTTCGGCCGGAAACAAAATATGCTGCAAATATTATGCTGAAAAGTTTCGCGAGTTAGCATCGACCGGAAACAAAGTATTGCAAATGGTATGCTGAAAAGTTTCGCGAGTTAGCATCGACCGGAAACAAATTATTGCAAATGGTATGCTGCAAAGTTTCGCGAGTTAGCATCGACCGGAAACAACATATTGCAATTATATGCCGTGATGTTTCAAGCTTTGGAAGGAAACAAAATATTGCAAATATTGTGCTGAAAAGTTTCGCGAGTTAGCTTCGACCGGAGACAATTCATTGCACATAGAAATATGTTTAAGTTCATATATGTTTACCTTATGATAATTGCAGTTTTGCGAGTTAGCATCGACCGGAAACTTTAGACTTTGCCGAATTTAATTGTGAGAATAAAAGGCTGCTCAAGCCATGATGTACATATAGAATGGTGAGTTTGCTGCCTCTGTTTTGTGTCCAACTTTTCGATCATGCGGGGATAAATATATATGTATTCATAACGATTTGAAATTAAATTAATAAATTTCTACTCGAATTGAATGAAAAAATTGATAAACGACAATACATTTCAACTTCGAAATACCTATTTCAAATTGCATCTCACCTCTTACAGTGATCGATACAGTCATACTGTCGATCAGCTTACCATCTGCGTCAAACGCTTGGCATTGTAGTGTTTGTCTATGGATGTCTCTGTTAGGTGACACAACGACACTACTGCTAACGCTAAATCCGTCAATGGTGTCAATGCTACTGTTACTGACTGGTTTCACTCGCTGGCCAGCCAAAGTCCACACAAGTTCTACAAAATGAGTTCAGAAGAAAGTGACCAAGTTGGAATAAAAAATTAAATGTGGCTTGCTCCATTTAACATAAATAACATAAGTCTAATGTTCATGTTATTAACTAGTAACTGTTGAAATTGCACGTTATTTGCACAGGTTATCTCCATTTTTAATAAAAATTCCACAAATCTCAGTTTTAATTGAAAAAACCTTTTAAATACAATGAACAAATGGGGGTTCATACCTCCTTGAATTAACAAAAACTTGAAATGAAAAAAAGACAAAAATTACCATCATCATTTCAGAAAGAAATTGATTTGTTCCTTATATTTCAAACACAAAATCTGACATCAAATAATGTTTCAGTCTTGACTCAAATATTAAACTCTCATTTGACGCATCGAACTGAACTGCTTGTTATGGGGAAATATTAGTCCAGTTCACTTTCTTTTTGACTCACCCTGAACCTCGCGGTTGACGTCTAGTACCGTACACGTAAATGGATGATCTCTTTCCGCAAGGACAGCTTCTCCACCATCTGGAGGAAAGTCTCCATTTGCATCGAAGAGGAACATTCGAGGGATAACTGGGGAAAGGAAGGATCCCAATAACGGAGACAGACAACGTAGGACAATGATACGAGGAAATGAATATAAGATAACAATGTAGGTGTTACCAATCGATTTTTTGCCGTTCTGATTTGGTTTGATAAAGAATGATACATCCAGATGATTCGTTTTCCTCGTTCGTTCGAAAAGGCGAATTAAATCAATAAAGTTTCATCAATAAAGTATATGATTTATAATTATTTATCACTAAGGACAAGTTTCTTTCAAGTTTGAAAAAGTTCGACATTGTCAAGATGTGATTCGCGGAAATACCGCGGTAGAGATTGGCATAATTTACCAAATCCGCGGTAGTGGTAACGTGTTTCAGGTTTGAATAAAAAGAAAGCATATCATACCAGTATTTATGTCATCGATTGCAATGTACGACCCATATTCGCCACTTTTGTCCGCCTCAAGAGCAATTTGAAATTCCGATGTAGCATTTCTCACACAACACCTGGCTTTTATCCAAACCCTTTGATTCGTATATTGACCGCTTCTCGTGAAGATGGTTTCACCCTCACTGATTGTGTGATTAACTGGAAGCTGGTACACATTGAGGGTCCCTGTCAAACCAACACAGACATAATAACGACGAAATGAATCATTTATTCAATTTTTCCTGTTTTCTCATTGAAAGATCATTGTATTTTATAATGCAGGGGTAATGATGTAGAATCTTAGTAAGTGTGTTTTTTTTTATGAGGATTCTGCATCTGTATTCCGTTTTGGTATCAAATTTAAAGAAAATAATATCGTTATACCCTTTTTTTGTTTACATAGGAAAAGCCTTCACATTTGACACAGACATTCGAACCGACTCAAATCGGTACAAATGTTATACGTAGATTTTAAGCTGCTTTTTGCGCCAACAGCGGCAATATTGTTTTACCTACATGCATTCAGGTTAGTCAGGTGGCTTTGAGCTCTTGTTCAAGTCGGTATTCTAGATATGGCTAGGCAAAAACTAAATAGTTTGAACATGGCCATTAAGCAAAAGGACAGACGTTTATATCCCTTATCAATGTAAATCGGTTCTTTTGGTAACCATAAAATTCTACATACTTTTGTTCGGTGCCATGTTGACCCGTAATCAAATTTCATGCTAAGTGGCAAGGCGTTTGGTTAGGAGGTCTTGCAGGAAGTTTCAAAAGGGGATTGTGTATTCCGGCCATGATATAGGTTAATTTCTGCAAGGGGAGTATGACTTAATAAACCTTACACTATGATAACGAACGTTTTTTGTAATTAAAAAAACAAAACAGCCAGCCAGTACGTCAATCGTAAACGTCCACCACGGCACTTAGTGCAAAAACCAAAGCAAGTTATTAAATTTCATACATACGTTTCTAGGTGATACCTAAGTCCTCACTGGATAGTTTCTGAGAATGGTGACAACATTTTGGTCATAAATATGGAATTTTGTTTAAATATAAAATAAAACACCCTTTAAGTTGCAATGCGTGGATTGAACATTTTAATTGGATGCAAAGAGTCATTTTAATCATACATGGTAAATATGGTTTGGAAGCCTTACCCATGCCGATTCCATACACATTGTACCAGAAACTGAAACACCACTCGTTTCCTGGCTGTTCTCTACTTGGCGAAACGACAGGGCTGACAAGTATAGCGTTTCTGCCTCTATAACCATATGACGGTCTACACAAGATATAGTGGCCACTTGCATCTGTGCAGGGCAGGGATTTTTTCATAGAGTAAACAAAAACAGATGACTTTGGAAGGAATGTTGCATTGATGATTGAAAGACGATCGGCAGATATTCTTTAAAATTCAGGAGAGACATGAGTTGGCTTGTATTCCTTAAAGCGATTTATTTGGTTAAGTCAAGGCAATCTGAAAAAAAAATACTTTAATTTCTACAATTGAGACCAGTGAAATATATAATGAAACACCCATTCGGATTTTTAGCGACGTCTCTTGGGCAAGCTTTCATTTTATGACACGAAAACAATACAGCATTTATACAAATTTAACTCATGATCATAAGGTCCGAAAATATTGACTATTGTTATGATGTTATCATAAACTAGCGGCAGTCTAGGCTTCCGTTGATGTCATTTTATTGCTGTGGTCATGTATCAACAAGATCTGTTGAATTGAAAATGGTAGGCCTACGTTAAACCTTTACGAGACAGGTTAGTGTGTAACATCATAAGCATATTCGAATATAATACGACTAGGTCGGGTACAAAATGAACTTCCGAAAACATTTTTAAAAAAAACGGACTGTCTTTAATTGAAGATCGTGCTCTTTCATCTTAAAAGTCAAGGATATGGTATCTTTTGGTGTCTTTTGTGGGCATAGGATAATGCACCAGCCGCACAGATACATGGCTGTCTGATATTGCTTCTGGATTTTTTTAGGGGGGGACCAGAGTAATCACACAGAATCATAGTGCGGAATGGCGTCCCATGTCAACAAATTTAACTCTATGTTTTACTTACTTTTTTTGCAGAGATCATATTTAGCAGACACGGTTTTTAACATTGCACCTGTACCTCTGCCTCCTTACCTTCAGGTTTTGCATTCCAGAACTCATAACTTAGTGGACAGATTACGGTTTTCACCCGGAAGTGGGCAGACAGATCATAGAAGATATGTGCCACCGTTTTGTAAAAAGGGCAGATGAACATGTGGAAGGTGATACACCTGACTTAACGTGCTGGTACTTAATAAGCTCGATCACAATAAGAAATCCTTTTTACCCCAAACTTATATGTAGGCTTGAATGTATACTTGCATTACTTTTGGATGTTCGCAGGTTTTACGCAAAACCTTGCAGAGGTTTTCATATTACTCGAAGATAATGAATCTCAGTGATGCATGATTAGATGAATGAAATATAGACAAGAAACGGAAAGCTTACGCTCCTTGGTTTATGCTAAGACCAACGAAATGATCATTATTTTATAGTCTGGTCAAATAATATTTGTTGGTAACTTATCTTCGGGACACCATTTATAGATCAATAAAACATCTCGTGATGCAAACACTTACTGCCAAAAGTCCTGTCGAAATCTGCCCTAGTGCCATCAAGAGAATTTGCCCCCTGCTGTAGCAGCCAGTAGGACCTGTCCTCGTTCGATTGTCTCCAGCCACAAAACCCTTCCTCGAATGTGCAGTTGAATCCTGCGCTTGCTGTGACCAGGAAAACAGAACGCGTCATCGTTAAGTAATATAAGCGAATTAAAAACAAACTGGAAAGAATCTCGGGGGCTGGGGGATGGAGAGAAACAAATCAGAAACCAAGAAAAGTATTCCGTGCTTCCCAAATGTTATTATTAATCATGCCTCTTGTTGGTTAGAGATTGCTTGTAATAATTGCTTCGTGTGACTTTGCTCAAGACTGAATGAGAAACAAAAGGTAATAAGCCGTCGTGTCAGTGCAAAAACGTTGTAACTCAGTTTTGAGTCGATTTGAAGAAAAAAAACCCCGCACAATTACTTTAGAACGTACAGCTTAAATCATCGCGAAAAGTCGCGAAAAAGATGTTTGTTAATAATTCCCAGTGCATCTTATTCAGAGAACGAATAGTCTTTAGTTCGATATTTCTATTTTTTTTCCATTTACTTCATTTTCGTTTCTCGCATTTTCCACTAACTTCTTTTGCACCAGAACATAACTTACATTCTAATGTCTTATTTTCTCATTATATTAATTTGGCTTCAAGAAAATGCAAAGTTAATTTCACTGGTGTCACATCGGTACAAGAACAAGAATTTCGCTGACTTTTGAGATCCGACGTTTTTGCACAAACCCGACGGTACGGCATATTGCATACAATACGCGATGTCGTGTTAGTGGACCTCACTGCTGCCTACGACAAAGTGTGGCATCACGGCCCGGTCCTGAAACTTCTTCGCTCCATTGCTGATGGGCACTTTTGGCGGTTCCTCGCTAACATCATTTCCAAACGTAGTTTTGTCCTCAAAACCAGTGACGGGCAGACAAGCCGACCACGTCGTCTGAGGAATGGAGTACCCCAAGGTTAAGTACTGGTCCCCACACCCTCTTCAACATTTACATTAGAGACCTACCACACACCACATCAAGAAAGTATGACTGTGCAGATAACTTAGCCCTCCTGCACACAGATAGAAACTGGACCGATGTGGAGAAGGTGCTTGCAGCTGACATAGGATGCATCGTAGACTACCTGAAGTCATGTAGACTGTGCCTACCTCATCTGCCTTCCACCTGAGCACCAAGGAAGCCCAACGCCAGCTGGTGACTGTCACCATCAACGGGTCTCCCCTGCTCTATAATCCAGATACCACCTATGTCAGGGTTAGGTTAGTAACTGGAAGCCCTCCGTACTAACGTTTCAGCACATATGGGGTGCCAGGACATCCACCCTTTGAACTGGTGCTCTTGCCCTCGTATACAGCGCTGCCGAGTATGTTCTGCCTCAACGAACCCATGCGGATCATCACTGGCTGCCTACGCTCTACTCTAACAGCTATCATGCCTGCTCTTGCAGGCATCGCACCTGCAAAGCTTCGAGTGCCTCACCGAGAGACTTTTGTCCAAGGCCGAGGCTAACGCTGATCACCCTCTGCACCAGCTGATCCAAGAGGCACAACAGCTTGGTCGTCAACGACTGCCCTCGCGCCGCCCCTTCTCCCGTCATTTTGCAGCCCTCTGCAACTCCAACTTCACCATGCAAAGTGCGTGGAAGGCTGCCTGGGAGCCGACTGCCCGACCTGACCAATTTACTGTTACCCCCGACACCACAGCCCCACCCGGCTGCGATTATTTTTTTTTCTCCCAAACGATTCCACATATGGGTGTACGCTACATTTTGCACTTAACTATGATATAAACATAAGAAAAAATATAAAATTAGGAAAAACAAGTGAATTTGAACGTTATGAAATTCGGACTTTATTTCCCTTTGCATTTTTTTCCCCAGAGCTACAGGTTAGAAAAGGAAACGTGGGGAAGCAAATAATTATATACCTGCGTGCTTATCATAAAACTATAGTAGAGGGCGCAAAACAACCATGTATGCGGATGTCGTTTGGGGAAAATAAACGCCACCCGGCTCAGACCTGCCTCGAAAGGAATGGGTCACCCTTTACCGCTTACGTACCGCTTAATGCCAGCATGTTTCATCGGGGCCTACGCCCAACAGCAACCTGCGTGTTTGGAACACCACAGCAGACCGCACATCACATCATAAACTAATGCACTGCACTTGGCTACCCAGCTGACACGATGGACCTCGCCATTGTCAGCGAACAAACAAGAACAAGGCTTAGACAACTGGACGGAATAGCTTGACTTTCTGCTACCTGAAGAATGCGCCTGAAGAATGCGTTATTGCTTGCACACATCCTCTCGTAATCGAGAGACAATATTATGTCTTTAAACAAGACTAGTACGTCGTAATGACGCAATATTTTTCAATGAAACTCTCCTGTTATTATCTATGGGTGAATTTTAATAAAATTACACAGCTGAATTTTTACAACTTTGTACGACGTTTTTGCACTGACACGAAGAAACAGGCAATGCTGACACCCCCACATGAATCTGACTACCCCAGTATTCCCTTCTCCCAATATCCTGCTACATGTAGCTGAGAGTTATCCACACAGGACGATGAAGCGGCTACATGACACTTTCTGCTGAATCCACATGCCGCCTTGTGGTTGCGAAGGCCTAAGCGTCGCCGTTGTTACCAATGTTAATCCGGTCCAAAGTTAATCCAAAGTTAATGGACGCTACCATCACAACCGTGAATTTCATGCAAGCCAAATAAATAAAAAATGTTTTGCTTTTTTTCCAGAAAATATGCTCAGTATGATTGAAATGTTAAATTAAACAGAAGAGGACATTCTAAATCTCATGTTAGTGAGAACATCGCCGTCATTGATGCCGAAACTTCATTACGGGTCATGATGAAGCTGACCTCAAAGGCGTTGAAAACTCTGTCAAAAAGGTCACCAGATCTATTTATTTATCTCAATTAATCTGAATCCCCACATGTTGCTATTTCAAGAGTAGTTGAACAGTAATATCATCTAAGTATATTCCGAATTTAAACTTAATCTGTTGCTGCAAACGCTTGTGTTACACCTTGAACCATCTCCAAGGAAAAAATTTCGACGAGGATTTATGGCCGACCAAACTCACGTGCATGGTTTTCAGTTTGGCCGATTAGGGGGCAATGACGAAGCGCAAAATAAGCTTATTCATTAGCGTGACTCGGTGTGACTTCGCGTGGATCTCGGTATCGACCAATGGAAGCCGACAAAAAAGGTGATATTTACAAATAAATAACTCGTGTCGGAGGCGGTATTGCAAATTTGTACTGCACACCATAATGGATAGGAACCTTATTAATATTCGTGATACTTGAAAAGATTAACAGATATTGCAAACTTTGTTACAACTTTGTTGCAAGGCTTTTTGCACATAGTTGGATCATTATAAGGAAAACAAACCCTGAAAGTTGCATGAAGATCTGGTCTTCCAAACAGCGAACATCCACATTTATCTGTGTGCATGTTGTTACAATCATAATAAAGTATTACGTAACCTTTAGAAATCGGCCTTCGCAACCAATGGCTGAATGTAGGATCACAGATTGATTAATATTTGGGGGCATTTAACGTGCGGTGGTCAATGAAGTAAAACAACACAAAAACATACAAAAATAAACATGAACACAAAATAGAAACCGGTGAAATTGGGTAGAAAGTCGATTGTTTCTTAAAAACGATTCTGTGCCGGAGAAAAAAACACATTCATTAGGCATGGTAACATATTTGAAGTTATATGGGCAATGTAGATGACGGAACAAGAAAAGAAAAGAGAGAGAGGAAGAAAGGGTGAGGCACTAAGTTGTTTAATCCCATGGAAACCAAATGTTCGGTTTACCTATTATCCCAATATTACAGAAGCCCTTATTAATTTGCTTATGCGTACGAATTACCGTATTTCCTTTCATATGGACATTGCGCACGGAAAAACAAGGGAAACTAAATCCGGACGACTAACAGTGGAAACTTTCCAGTTGGTCGTAGGTAAAAGTCGTATAAAACACAAGACACGTACGGTACGACAGACATGTAGGCGTAGCCACACAGGTAGTCTGTGGTTAATTGAAATGGGAAAGAGCACGTACACAATGTATTTTTAAGTCACTTTTCATTTGACACTCCTTCAATTCCACTAACAAGGGTGTGGCATTAACGAGTCTGACAACCAGACATTCATGTATGTAGTGCTATACAACAATCGTGTCATATATGTAAGCATGTAACTTTTATGTGATCCCACGCTAGCACTAGCCAACGGGGGAAAATGAAAATCAACGATGCTTTTTCCCGACTTGCGGAGTGATGATGATGAAGGATAAAGGCAGGTTTTTTTAGAGGGTGAGCCAAAAAGAAAGTGACCCGGATTAAAGATTTGGTTCTTTTTCCTTTTAAAAGCAGTCAAATTTGATACGCCAATGAAGTATGTCTTAAAAGAGTATGTTCTTCCAATCGGCAGAAAAAAAAGAAATTACCAAAATTGATCTATCCTATCGGAAGTTATGCATGTTGTGCTAAAACAACCCATTTTTATAGCAGTCCATGGAATGCCTATGGAAGCAATCGAACTGAGCGAGAATTGCAGATTACACACAGGCGTTCAAATACAATTGATTTGAATGGTCAGATTTTGTGTTTTGAATATCAGGAACAATTCAACTCTTTGTTTACTTTTCTGAATATTAATGGCGATTTTTGTATATTTTTCAAGCTGTCGTTCATTCATCAGTTCGTCGAATGGTCAATTATCAGTGGTTGACAGCTAAATGTTGTGATCGTTTTAATGAAATAGAATTTGCAATAAAAACCATTCAAGTATGAAACCCGGGAAGGGACAGGGTGGATTTTTTTTTTTTTTTTTTGAATTTTGCTAATTCGTTCGCACGAATTGCTAATTCGTTAGCGCGAATTCCTAATTCGTTCGCACGAATTGCTAATTCGTTCGCACGAATTGCTAATTCGTTCGCATGAATTCCTAATTCGTTATCACGAATTCCTAATTCGTTCGCACGAATTCTTAATTCGTTTGCGCGAATTGTTATTTCGTTCCCACGAATTCCTAATTCGTTCGCACGAATTCCTATTTCGTTTGCACAAATTACTAATTAGTTCGCACGAATTCCCAATTCGTTCGCAAGAATTCCCAACTCGTTTTCACGAATTGCTATTTCGTTCCCACGAATAAGTAATTCGTTCGCACGAATTCCTATTTCGTTCCCACGAATTCCAATTCGTTCGCACGAATTCCCAATTCGTGAGCACGAATTCCCAATTCGTTTGCACGAATTGCTATTTCGTTCCCACGAATAAGTAATTCGTGCGAACGAATTAGGAATTCGTGCGAACGAAATAGGAATTCGTGCGGACGAATTAGGGATTCGTGCGGACGAATTAGGGATTCGTGCGAACAAATTAGGGATTCGTGCGAACGAATTAGCAAACTCCAAAAAAAAATTCCACCCTGTCCCTTCCCGGGCTTCATACTTATTCGTCCTCACGAATTCCTAATTCATTTGCAAGAATTCCAAATTCGTTCGTACGAATTCCTAATTCGTTCGCACGAATTCCTAACTCGTTCCCACGAATTCCTTATTCGTTCCCACAAATTCCTATTTCGTTCCCACGAATTCCTATTTTTTTTTCACACGAATTGTTAATTCGTTCGCCTCATTGTTATTCGTTCGCACAAATTGCTATTTCATTCGCAGGAATTGCTAATTCGTTCCCACGAATTACTAACGCGTTCTCGGATCCACGAGTTATAGATGTATGGGAAACACCCATGCACCCCCCAGAACTAACATTCACCATATTTGGGGTGCCTTTTAGCGTTCTAAAACACATTTTGGATGTTAACAGTAAAACAAATCCGATGAGAAGGAGATATCCACGACTGCGGCCAATATGGCCGCCAAAGTTGGTAAAAACTGGGGGGAAAGGCATATATCAACCAAATTATGTTATAAAAGCATAAATAAAATGGTTATTCATTTGTTTTAGACCCTCAAAAACCCATTTCTTGTAGGCCCCCTATCTTTTTTTTCCCTATAATGCTTCAAATTAAAGATGGCGGCCAATTTGGTAGATAATAAGGCCGCCATATTGGTAAAAATGGAAAAAAAAGTCACATATCAGCCTGATAATATGATAAAATCACAAGTGAAATTGTAAGTTATATGTTTTGTACCCTTCCAAATTCATTTCTGGTATCGTGTTTTTGAAACCATGCTTCAAATCCATGATGGCGGCCATTATGGCCGCCAAAATGAAGAAAAAAAATTGAAACAAATCATGTATAGGTTTTCACGGCCAATTTCCCAATTGGGGTTTCTTTTTCATTTTGGGGACATTCAAATTCATTTTTAGGCAGCCAAGATTTTAGACTGAATGTCTGCAACCTTTTGATGGTTGACGCATTCAAATTAGTGAACGTTGGTGCGCTTAAAACGTATTACCATGTTTTTCATTTCTTATTCGATTATTGGCAATCACTTTCATTATGTGGTCATTCAAATTGATAAGATTTGTTGAAGTGATACATTTTGTCATTTTCCTCCGAGGTTGAGTTTCCCCAAAACATCTTGGTGACTGTAAAATTTACAATATGGCAATGGTTGTACCATAGGGAACCCTTCTCTTGGGTTATTTCTTAAATGTTTTTTTTTTGCGTATGTCTGACCGAACACTTATTTAAAGGGCCCATGCAAAGTAATTGTTCAATGCAAACCTGGAAAACACATCTTTGTGTCACATTTTAACCTTATTTTTAAGGGTTTTTTCACTCTGAAGGTTGTTTTTTGTGCCTTCTCCGTTTTTATGAAGATGCAAAATTCCATATTCACGCATGAACAAGATTTTGATGTCATTCCGTGCAGATTAATGTTACTGGGCTATTTCAGCATAAAAAAGTTGCTAGGATTTTGGATATTTTGCTGTCATGAATTTCTGTTCTTTGGTGATTCTTTGTTGTGTCGGTAATTAGCAGTCAGCCAATGAGCAATCCTTTCTCAAAAGTGTTTTCTTAGCAAATGTTGGGTGAATAATTTTAAAAAAAAAACCTCTAAACTGAACAGTGTCTTCCTGAAATCACATCACAGCAACAGCGCGCTCATTAGTCCAGAAAAGCATGGAACTTTTGAATGTTAAAGACGTGCACGTTACAATAAAACTAACCAAAAAAGGATTTCATAATATCTAGAGTTGTAGGAAGTTGCAAAAATTGTATTCATGAGATAAAAAAAATCATTCACGAACAATGTTTTTGACCCTCACAGATTTATTTCTGGTATCCCATTTTTTGCTATCATGCTTCAAATTCAAGATGGCGGCCAGGATGGCCGCAAATATGGCCTAAAAGGCAACCCCAAAAAATTTAGACCCAAAAAGGCACCCCAAAAAAATTGGTGAAAGTTAGTTCTGGGGGGCGCACGGAGGGTCCCCCATACATCGAACTCGAGGATCTGGGATTGCGATGGTAATTCGTACGAACGAATTAGTAATTCGTGCGAACGAATTAGCAACTTCCAAAACAAAACAAAATTACCTTGTCCCTTCCCGGGCTTCATACTCAAGCGTTAATGATCTTTAAATAATATCAGGAAAAAAACGTGAAAAAAAAATCTATTTTTAATTCTATGGAGTGAAAAGGTGTTATTTCAAGCACTTTTTGTAAATTAAAATGTTCGGTTTTTGTACCTGAACTATGGAGGGCGCCATTTTTTAATATGTATGGTGACTTTCCTCAATGTACATACAATGTAACCGCTAATGCTCAGGATTTATGACCACAGTCAGTAAATGCGAATGCGGCAGACGACGCACCGACGGTAACCAGGAAAATTATCATTTCACGTGATACAGAGTTTATTTTTGCTGTCTAAAAGAATTAAGAGTCAATTATATAATTTAAAGTCGTATTGTGTTGTTATTTGTTTAATATTTAGGCCTTTGACGGGAATACTTTCCGTTCTTAATCATAATTTCACAACGTTGCAAGGCCGGGCAGAATATGCATGTATGATGTAGCGTTAGGGTGTACGAAAATGAGCCAATGCATAGCTAGTATATAGACGAATACACGAAATGCTTGCGCGTTAACGTTGTTATAAATTGAAACGGTATGCCAGGGGTATAAAGTAGGGCTAGCGGCCCAGAAGCAAGGGAAGATGCACTTATTAGTGTCACAGCAGGCCAAAGTGACCATGTTGAATTTCACTGCAAGAACTGCAATCTGATTAAAGAAAGCTTCAAACAAATACAGCTGATGAGAGGGGATCAGGTGACTGCCGCGTGTTCAAGTTGGGGATTCAGGTTGGCGTAGCGGTACTTTCCTCGCCTTCCACCGCTGTGACCCGGGTTCGAATCCCGCCTGGGCCAATATGTGGATTGGGTTTTCAGTCCCAACCTGATTCCGTGGGTTTTCCCCAGAATATTCTTCTGGGCTTTTCCTCCCGCCTCTAAAACTGTAACTTCTTCTCATTGTCTGCTCTCCACAGGTTTCTTCAGGCTTGCGAGCTACAGTGCATAGGGCGCTTTTGAGGAATCCTTGGTTTCATTACCAGAAATGATTAATAATAATAATAATAAAAAGTCTGACAACGTTGATGCCAGCTCAATCCAGCACCTGGATTGAGGTTTGGAGTGTTCCTCAGAATGATCAGGCTTCAAATCAAAGGTAGCTGTTCCAATGTGACAATACATTGCCTGGTGATGAATACAAGGCCGGACTGGAAGGATCAACTAAAGTTTGAGCAAAATCGCGCGGAAAGCCACGTCGCCAACATACTAATTGAATATTTGTACTAATTTTAAATTACACATCGAAAACTGCAAATATAGGTGTCAACACTTTAATTTGTTTTTCCCTAAAGAGCAAACTTTTGGGATTTTTGCCCCCCCCCCAAAAAAAAGAGACCAAACTAGGGAACAAGTTAAAAGGTTGCAAAACTTTAATTTTCATTGGCTCTGCAAAATTGGGGAACATTTCAAAACATGAAACAATTTCTTTTTTATATCTCTGATTTTTTCCCTTCTCGGAGCCAACTTTGAAGATTGTTCCATAAATTGTTATTTTTTTGCATATTGAAAAGAAACGAGAAAAAGTAAAGAGGTTGCAAGTATAACCCGTAACCTTACCTCAGACTGGGGAGGGGCTGAAACTCGTAATGCATGTAAACAACAAACGTCCAAAGTCTTGTCTAAATTTACCATTTCTTGAAATTGTTTTTTAATTACTATATCAAAATTGGAAAAAAATTGAAGTCAATAATTTTTTAACATTGTCTTTTTTTCTGTTTAATTACTTTTTCCAAAAGGTCCTCCGTTCAGTTCGATTTACATGATTTAATCCAATTATATTTATCTTTATTTCGGCTTTTAAGGTTAAGGGCGGATCCAGGGGGCGCCAACGGGGGCCATGCCTCCCCCCCCCCCCCGATAAAAAAGACCCCATCTTTATATATATTTTTTTTTATTAAGTGATGCCGCAATAAAGGCAGACACTGCGTACAGCAGCATCTTTTCCTTTAAAAAAGTGGTGGGAAATTGCCTCAGATCGCACCACAGTACATTTAGAATCCAAAAATATTTCGGGGCCCTGAGCGGGCCCCGAACCCCACGCAATAATTTTTGGAATCCACTTTTTTGGGGGGCCAAATTTTTCGGGTTCCCAAAACATAGTGTTCTGGATCCACTCTTGTTGTACCAGTTTCTAATAATTTTAGGTTGACCTTTATTTTTTTATTTTTTTTGGACCCAATGACCTTTATTTCTTTACGAATTCCAGATTTCGGATTTCCCCCCCCCCCCAACCAAACAAGCATTTTTTTATCAATAAATAAATAAATAACTCTAAGAAATAAGCAAGATTTGAGTAAATCCACTGATAGAGATCAATGACCGAGTCCCCTGTAAAAGTTATCAACTACACCGAAGCAAAGATCTCCCACTGAACGACTGATTTACTGAGCTGATATCCTGGCAAACTTTAGTCCATTGATGGATAACAAATACGTTAGAAAAAGAAAATCCTAATTCTTATTTAAAAACAAAATAATAGTTCTAATACCCTATGATTGCGCGGCAACTTCCCGCCGGCAACGTCACAGAAATTTCAGTAGTATCAACATGAAAAAGCCGTCTGTTGTGAATCAGTCGTATTTCCCAACGTTTCCTGCGTCTTGTGAAAGGACAACCTGACGGGCAATAAACGCCGAGAGCGTAAAACATTTCACCGTGCAAACGACAGTTTACGCGTTGACGCGTTTCAAAAAATCAGTCAAAAAAGGCGAGTAAACCACATTTCCACTCTCTGGATAAGATTAGACTTTCAGTATGTTAAGCAGTGATTTTTTCTTCGTGTGAGAGTGTTAAAATAAATTCTATTGCAATTTCTTCTAGGTCAAGGCCTGTTTTGTAGTAAATTGACTGAACTATATCCCTAGTTTGATATATCAAAGCGTGTAAACGTTTACGTGAAATCCCACCTCAGACAAGGTAGCAATCCCCCCCCCCCTTTATTTCACCGCAGAATATTTATCTGTTATTAAACATGTCGTGGGTATTTTTGTTATTGCGTGAAAAGTATTGCGTTATTTCCAAATTATTTTTCTACACTTTAAACCAGGCACTGTCGGGTTTTCAGAGTACTCAATCTCATTACTGGGGATAATAAAAGTCAAAAATAATAAAAGTCAAATCTTCAGCAGGGTCGGTGAAACCGTGGGGCGATGTCACCCCGCCACTGAGAAGGTAGCGATTTTGCCTCCTTCCCTCACTTCTGACCAAGCTATTGGTGTATGATCGGATTTTCCGTCCCAGTTCAATCTCTTCCAAAGGACATATTATCCTAGGAATGAGTGTCCGACCGGACCGGATATTCTTTCCCTTTTTATGATTTTTCTTAGGTGAAATGCAGACAATGCTCGACTGCTGTCGAGATTTTGCAACTGACACTTTTCAAAAAATGTATTCCTGTGACTGATATGCTACTATTGTGAAGTCAAGATTAATTTGGTTGGTTTCAAAGCTTCTCAAGCGCCGCTGATTCGGCTAAAATAGTACAATGTAGACGTAACCATTGACAGATTGGAATTTGTTTGTAAAGCATGGCAGTGCTACCTGTCACGGTTTTTCGAAGATTTCACATTCATCAAGATGCTAATGTTGGTCCTCGCTGGTTCCAGAGATTTGAACGGCTAATGGTGGCCATGGACATAAAAGATGAAAATCGAAAACGTGCACTACTGTTACACTATGCGGGTACAGATGTTGAAGAAGTGTTTCAAACACTCAAGGATGTCGGATATGATTACAAGTCAGCAACTGAGCACCTGACAAAATACTTCAATCCTCGACACAGCATAGCCTACTAAGCACAAGGTGTATCAGTTCAGGCAGGCCAAACAGGGCAAAACTAAAAAATCTCGATACATACCATACTCGACTGCGTCAACTTGCACAGACGTGTGAGTTCAGGATGTTGACAAAGAAATATGTGCACAAATCATCCTCAGTTGTCAATCACAACACCTCCAAAGACGTGCTCTGCGTGAACCTATGACGCTGGAAAACTTACTTTCCAGTGGTCGTCCCCTAGATACAAGCGAACGAGAATCTGACGCTGTAGAAGCAAGGAGAGCTGAAACGACAAATGCCATCGCAAAATCCGATGATGGCAGAAGCAGATGTGACAAGGCATACACAAGCAGGTCCTTCAAACCCCGCCCTCCCCGACATCGAAATGAATCACAAAGCCGAGCCCGAATCAAGTCCAGGCACCGCCAACCATCACGCTAAAGCCAACCACCACGCGCAAACCGTACCTGTTACTTTTGTGGAGGAATCTACCCCCATACCGGAACCTGTCCAGCCAAGAGAAAATCGCCAAACAACATGGCAGCGCTTACGTCATTCATGTTGCTAATCTACCTGCCTGCAAAATGACCATCGGCAACACTACCCATGATAGATTCAGGAGCATCCGTCAATGTGTTAGACTCCATCCCTTGATCTCCTTCGAAGTGGTGGGCAGACACTCGAGACAAGAAAAGCTACTTCCAGAATTTTCGCCTACGGTACAAATACACCCCTACCAGTGCTTGGTGTTATCGAAGCTGAAATCAGAGTCGGTCCCAACTCTTGCTCTACCGGGTTCCATATTGTCAACACACACAGTTGCAACCTGCTATCTTTCACAACTGCCAAACAACTTGAGCTGATCTCCCTTAATGCAGACCATGTAACCTGCAATCTCCAACCAGATCAGCCACAGCGACCACCAACCACAACTGCCATGACACATGATCAGATAATGCAGCAGTATGGCGACTTAATTTCTGGCATTGGGAAAATCAAAGATGTCAAGATCTCTCTACACATCGACCCTGACGTAAAACCGAAGCAACAAAAACATCGTCGCATACCCTTCCACACACGCAAAGATGTCGAGCGTGAGCTCCAGCGACTGGAAGATGCAGACATCGTAGAGAGAAGTGATGGTCTGACCCCATGGGTGAGACTAATCCTTGTCGTTCCAAAACCCTCAGGTGAAATCAGAATCTGCGTCGACATGAGAGAAGCCAATCGCGCAGTCCAACGAGAACGACACCCCATGCCTACCCTTGATGACATCATCACTGACCCCAATGGGTGTACAGTCTTCAGCACACTAGACATGACAGTAGGCTACCACTAGTTTGAACTGGA
Source organism: Patiria pectinifera (assembly GCA_029964075.1). Lineage (NCBI taxonomy): Eukaryota > Metazoa > Echinodermata > Asteroidea > Valvatida > Asterinidae > Patiria > Patiria pectinifera. The sequence goes on along the minus strand of CM057150.1, from coordinate 25,720,439 downwards.
AGAAGAATGCCCCAACATCATAACCTTTAGAACCCATGTTGGTCTATGCCGCTACAAGCGTTTGATGTTTGGTATCAACGCTTCCTCTGAGATTTTCCAGTCAGCCGTGGCACAACTTCTTACTGGCCTGAGTGGATGCAGGAAGGTATCAGACGACATTCTTGTCTACGGCAAAGATCAACAAGAACACGACAGAAACCTGAAAGCTGTACTTGACAGACTCCAGAGCCACAACGCCAGACTAAACAAGAGCAAATTATAATTGCAAATTCGCACAACCAGAGGTTAAGTTCTACGAACACACGTTCAACGGAGATGGCATCGCACCAGACCCAAAGAAAATTGCCAATACCCCCAAGAATGCCGACGAAGTTAAGTCTTTCCTCGTGCTAGCATCATATGTCTCACGATTCATTCCTAACTATGCAACGGTCACTAACCCTTTTCGCGCCCTTACCCATCAAGACTCAAAGTGGAAGTGGGAGAAAGGGGAAATCTCAGCATTCAATGAACTGAAAAGTATCCTGACAAACACGAATGTCATGGTGTACTTTGACCCTCGGAAACCAATAGATATCATCGTGAATGCAATTCCAGTTGGACTAGGCGCAATGCTGTCACAAGATGGAAAGATTGTCTCGTACGCCAGTCGTACACCGTCAGATGTAGAATCCAGATATCCCCAAATAGAGCGTGGGAAACTAGGAGTGGTCTGGGCCGTCGAGCGTTTTCATCTCTACGTCTTTGGTGCCCATTTCCGTATAACCACAGACCAGAAGCCTCTCCTTGGAATCTTCAAGAGCAGCAGGCCAACTTCTGTCAGAATCGATCGCTGGCGACTGCGTACAATGTCATACGACGGTGACATTGTGTACAAGCCGGGAAAAAAATGATGAAACCCAGCTGACTTCATCAGCAGGCACCCCAGATCACAAGCTCCTAACAAGTCAGTAGCAGAAGACTACTTAAACTACATCTGTAGCAATGCAGTCCCAAAAGCTCTAACTCTAGAGGACGTCTGTGCAGAAACAGCAAAAGATGGCATCATGCAGAAACTGATGACAAGCATCCAATCTGGAAAGTCACACGATTGGGATGATGTAGACATGCGTCCATACAAACCAGTTCAAAGCGAGCTTACAATCTGCAATGGTGCAGTCCTGAGAGAAAACCGCTTAACAATTCCCACATCCCTACAACTCACCCTCATCGAGTTGGCACATGCCAGTCACCAAGGAATCGTCAAGACTAAGAGCCTTATCAGAGAGAAGATTTGGTATCCAGGTATTGACCGAATGGTTGAAGACAAAGTGAAGCAATGCCCACCATGCCAAGCAGCAACGACAAACAGCGCAGAACGTCCTGAGCCACTGAAGATGACGCCGTTACCTTTCACTCCATGAAAGAAGTTGCTGTAGATTTCACTGGCCCATACGCATCCGGTAAATACTTACTTGTTGTCATTGACGAGTACAGCAGATTCCCAGAAGTTGAAATTGTGAGTTCTACTTCAGCCAGAGCAACCATTCCAAAGCTGGATGCAATATTTGCTCGGCAAGGGATTCCTGACATAGTCAGGACGGACAACAATCCTCCATTTCATGGACATGAGTCCGCAAAATTTCCATCATATCTTGGTTTTACACATCGACGAGTCACCCCAATATGGCCAAGAGCCAATGGAGAAGTGGAGCGGCTGAACAGAACACTTGGAAAAGTCATACTCGCCGAGACTGAAGGTGTAAGCTGGAAACAACAGTTACATAAATTCCTTCGCCAGTACAGAGCTACTCTTCATTCCTCAACAAACCTATCCCCCAGCGAAGCACTCAACTCCAGAAAGCTGAAATGTGAGCTACCAGAGATCCAGTCTCCCAAGCGTCCATACAGTCGCGATGACTCCTTGCGAGAACGAGATGCCCAGCAGAAATCGAAAATGAAGACACTCGCTGACGCTTGCCTGTTTGCCAAACCGTCAAACATCCAGACAGGAGACGTCGTCCTTGTGCGTCAACCCAAACAATCCAAACACACCTCAACATTCAACCCCAAACCCTTCCAAGTCACGATGAGAAAAGGAAACATGGTGGAAGTCACAAGAGGAGACAAAGTAACCAGACGAAACGTCTCTCACTTCAAATAGGTCCAAGCCCCACCCCCTGTTTCCCACACCCCAGAAGATGATCACAGTGATGACCCCACAGACGACAAACCTTTGGTCACTGATCCACAGCCATCCCAAGATCCTCAATCTCTCGTCAAACCTCCAGCAGTTCTTGAGGATAATCCTATACTGAAGTCCAGTATTCGTCAATCCACACGAGTTCGCAAGCCTCGATCCAGTGCGATTCAAGGACTACGATCAGTGAACTCTGTGCACACCGCAATTTATTTGCTCATTTGCATCAAACGTTTACTTACTAGCATACTACAATAATAGGCCAAATTACACTCTCAGTCAATTTCGACAAAACCTTCTGAAGTTTCAAGGTTTCAAAGTTTAACCCTAAAGGGGCCGAGGGGGCGGAATCCACCCCCCCCCTCGTCTTTTTCCGCGATATCCTTTAAAAAAAATTTTCGCGACCCGAGCTGTTATTATTTTTTAGCCTCGAGCCTTGCTCATCCTTTGACACCAAAAATATAAACATGGGACCAGGGGTTGTGGCGCAGCGAAAATTTTTCCGTGAAAACTGAATTTTACTATATACGTCGTGTACACAGAGCAGAATTACCATTCGTACATATGAATGATTAATTAGCCATAATTCCAAAACCCTTTAACCTATAGTCATGAAATTTCTTGGATATGTTCATGAAGAGTTGCTTCATGCATGTCCCGAGTTTCAACATTTTTTGTCACTCGATGGCCGATATCTTGGGGGGGCGGAACCCCCCTCCCGCCCCGGCTGAGAATTGGTCAAAATAACCCGGTTTGAAAGTTTGAAAGTTCAAAATTTATAGTTGAAAGTTTGCAAGTAAAAAAAAAAATATTGAGTTGTGTTTAAAAAAACAAGAAAAACAAACAAAAAGAGAGAGTAAAATGAACTTACTCCATAATTTTTTTTTGAGGTTGTTCGTGGTAAAAGAAAGAACAAGGAGAGAAAGTTCCAAGTTTTACAAGTTCGTTTAAAAAAGAGAAAAAAGAAAAAAGTTTATTTAGATATCTTCAAACACTGACATTAAAGGAGACGACTTACTCTTACTTATTTTGAAAATAATTAATTAATTTGCAACTTTTAAATCATCCACTGGCACACTTTTCCGAGTTTAAGTGTTGTAACCACTTATCTAAAGAAAGAGGGTGAACGCAGAGTAGTTGAACAGCGCCCTCTGTTGTTGTATGTCTTAGACCAGACAACTGTATCACATCATAAATAAAGGTGTTACTCTCAAATCCGCGTCCGTATTCCGTTCCAAACATCAAAAGGCCATGGTATGTAAATCTGCCTGGGGGTCCGGTACATGTATTTTTATAAACACAATACCATGTAGTGTAAGTTGTTACACTGTAGAAGAAACGGTGCAGAAGAAACGCATCTAAATAATGTACATACACAACGCATGCGGCTGGCTTGTTTCCGATATATTGATTGGGTAAATCAATGTATCGGAACATGTTTCCCAGCGTCCACACTTGACATTGCGTGAATGCAAGCTTGAAAGTGTTTGGTACCAGATTATCCTTTTCAGACACCAGTGCCTTGCCTTTCGACGTGTTAAACATATTATTAAATCAAGAAAAGCTGTGAAAAAAAATGGAAACTTTACACTGTGACGTTATCAGTACCTCAAAATGTATTTTCAATATTAATTAGGTGACTCGTGATTCGGACTCGGACTCGACCTGCCTGACTCAGGAATTGAACTCGGACTCGGGAGAGGTGACTCCGACTCAGACTAAGACTCATTGTATGGTGATTCGAATACAAGTCTGCTACCAACGGTGAAAATGCCAGGTAATATGCGTATTATGTTCACAAGTTATGTCTTTTTTTAATGCAAACATCACAGTGATGGACAGCTGTCTGCTAATGACCAATTACAGTTCCAATACAATGAAACAAAGGAGTTTTCCAGTCTTCACAAATGAAGGAAAATTTGCACATGAAAACATACAAAAATCACCATCATTATTTCAGAAAAATAATCTACATATTAAAAACACAGAATCGGATAATAAAAGTAATGATTCAGTCTTGACAAAAACAATTTCAATTCTCATTTGTATCTTGATGCCTGTTTGTAATCCTTGATTCTCAACTGGCTCGATAGCTTCAAATGGCATTCCATGGAAAGCTGTAAGAACAGATTGTTTAGCAAAATATGCATATTTTCTTATACCATGGATCAAGTTCATTTTCTTTTTCAAATGAGTGGAAGAACATGCTCGTTTGATATATGCGTCGTTGATGTGTAAAATGTAATTGCCTTCAAGGAAAAATCATTAATTCAGTTTACTTTCTTTTTGACTCACCCTGTGGCGCTATACTCAGTTTATTATTATTTTTTTTAATTTAAGGTCAGGGATTAAGTCTTACCTTCTACGTGAATTGTTGCGTTGATTCTTCCAACATAGAGATTCTCTGTTGAGGCCTTGCACTGCACTACACTGCCGTTCTCGATACTCACCGCAGGTAATGTAATAATGCTGGTGCTTGTTGTAACGCCTTGCTCATCCTGTATGCTACTGGTTCGGTCTGGCTTCACCTCCCGATTACCTACCGTCCAGATGAAAGATGCTTCGTCTCGCAGGTCAGGGACCTGACAGAGGAATGACACGTTCTGCCCTTCCACCGTTTTCGATATTCCGCCGAGACGAAACTTTCTGTTTGAATCCCAGAACAAGACTGTGGCAGAGGAATCTAAATGAAAAACAAAATACGTAAGCTAAGCCCAGCATCGCTTGAACTCAGATGAAATTTGCGGATAACACCATGCGACAAATGTTACGAAAAAGAAGTTTTGTTTCTAATTTCCAATTATTTTTGGAACATTTCATTTTACAATGAAGACACGAGTTACATGATGTCATTATCAAACTTCATTTTATTGTTTCATACAAAAGGAACGCTTAAAAAATGCCGCTAATTCAATACATTCAGTATGGTAGTATCCCTATTTAAATAAGCACATTATATTTTGTATTGTGTGAATTATGTGCCAACGTCAATTTTCTTGGGTTTTGTAGAAAACGGTAATTATTTGAAGCATTTGGCGTGAGGTGCTGACTGGATAGGCCAGTAATTGATGTCTATAGACTGTTATTTTTGTCTACAATGAAAACAACAATGTATTACCTGATGCACTCAAATTATCGATTGCAATGTCAGACCTGTAGTCACTTCCACGCACTGCCTGGAATGCAATGTGAAAGCTCGAAGGCACGTTTGCTAGACATGTATTCTCAAACAGCCAGATCCTTGCTGCCGTTGCCTGTCCACCTCTTGTGAAGACAATCTCGCCATCGTTAATGCTGCCGTTAATTGGAATCCAGTAAACATTCAGCGTACCTGCCGAGTGTAATACAATTTTATACAACACCTGAATAAATCCCAGGCATCTGATTGGCGGATCGTTGATCACATGTCATTGAATTATTCGCACCAACGCACGGCGCGCGCGTGGCGCGCAGCGCACAGTGCAATGGAAGTTCTATTGCACTGTGAATAGAACTTCCATTGCACAATGTCGCTCTGCTAGTGGTGGCGCTGTTTTAAATCGCAAAAAATTAAATATGATTGTTCTTAAACCTGTCGAACAGTTTGCATTAATATAAATATGATGAACTTGTCGCACTTTTAAACAGTTTTAAATAAAGTGGCTATTAAAAGTCAACAAATCAGATGACAAGGATTTATTCAGGCGTTATATAAAACAAATAATGAATGTGTCACGTTCGTGCAACGGTAAAAATAATTTCATGAGGTGACAGATGAACTAAATGTTCCATTCCACGAGGCGAAGCCTTGTCTTTAAGTTCAAATGTAAAAAAAAACTACATCTATAAATATTAACCTAACAGACGTAACCTAAGTCCATTCAAGTCTAATTACAATTGTTTGAATGAGAGGTACTAAGCCTAGACACTAATCGGAGCTCAAAGAAATATAGGCAGCAATACTAGAGGACACCGGGTGCCATTTTTAATCATGCAGACTGCATTAACAGCCGTACTAACCGGAATAGCTGGACACCCTGATTGGCCTATTCGCTTTGACAGAAAAATGAGGCATCATTTGTTGTACATTGGAACACAGAAATGGATTCCAAAATTAATTTCAAAATACCAATAACCATAACCAACGGCTGTTCAATTTTTGTGAAACAAGTGTACACATGCGTCACAAGGATCAGAGGGTTGCCGATTGTTTCAACAAATACAGGCAGACCCCCCAAAAATTTGTGCAAGCAGATACCTTTTAATTTCTCCAAAAAGTATTTCATATTTTTGAAGCACATTAAGATACTCCAAAAGAAAAACCATAGAAATCCGTTCAAGCAAACCAGAGATCTAACATATTATAAAAGGCTATGGGGTTTTACTCATTCCAATGGGATGGGATTTACAAAGTTAACTTAATTTACATCAGAAACGGCCCATGACAATTTGATGCACTGATATAATTATTTAACTGTGTAGATACCATTGGAATCGGTGAAAGCCCAAAAGCCTTTTTACTATCTGTTAGATCTCTGATTTGCATGAACGGACTTCCACGGCATTTTCACTGATTATACACAGCATAATTAGTATACACAATCATAATGAAGTACTCACGTTACGTAGTTTTTGAGAAATTAAAAGATATCTGCTCGCAAAAACTGCTTTTGGAGTGACCCTGTAGGCAAGCATTGTCATCCAATAATATTAAAACACAAGTTATTGCACTCCGGACTGCATACATTTAAACGGTAGACTGAACCAAAGAAATATAAATTCCCGTCGTCCAACTGCACAACACAGTTTGTCGAGAAGGGTAACAAAAACGTAACTGCGAAATTAAATTTAAAAAAATGATACAAATCTGCATGATAGTAACAAAATACGCATTCGGTGTAAATCGACCAAGGACATAACCGTTGTGTCTTGAGCTATGATGCATTCTATAATAAGCACCGAGTCAAGCATACCCATTGCGTCTCCATACATGTTGTACCAGAAACTGAAGCAGAACTGCAAGCCGTTGCTGTGAACAACGGGACTGACGAGGAGAGCTGTGTCATGCTCATTCCCACCTGATGCTTCATAGGAGCAGTAAGCACCAGCTGAGTCTGTGAAAATGCATGAAACATTTAACAGATACATCTCATTTTTATTGAAAATTAACAAATGCCTTGGAGAGTTGATGGTTTCTGGGGAGTTGATGGTTTCTGATTGGTCGAGACTCGATCACGTGGGGGTGTATTAACGGTGATATAAAAACCGGCTTCAAAGAACAAGCGAAAAAATTGCCCCTGAACCAGCATTGATCCAGGCCAAATTTACAACAGTCATACGGCAGCTAGTCACAATACAGCACTGCACATGCGCTCAACCACCTTCGCGTTAGACTGACGAGCGCGTACGCAACACAGTTGATATGGGTGCTCGCGCGTTAGGAAGTTTTAAAACGACATCGTACAGCAGTGCAGTATACTGAGGATGTTTACGACGGAAGCGTAGATCTTCGATTTATTTTCTTTAAACACTTCGCCCATCGACATATTTACCTTTCCTAAACCAAGCATCTTAATTCTGGACACAAGGAATGTGTAAACAAAATTTCAGCTTCTTCCATCAGGTTAAAATATGAAAACTTAAACATTGTTGTAATTTGTTTCGCTACGGCAGCAGAAATCCAAATCCTGGACGTCGTACGCGTACGCAATGAAAACGTTGTCCAGCGCAGCTGGGCCCGGCTGTGGTGTATATAACAACGCTTATTGAAGAGACAGGGTACCACGCATAAGTTAAAATATGGCCCATGAACATAAACACTAAAAAGTCTGGAAATATCGACGAAAGAAAGTCACACAATTGGAGCATTGTAACTGTTTATTTCGTTAAAACGGTATTTATTAGTGGGAATAACAGTGTGAGGATCCGGTCTTCACTGCTTGATAATGACCGGGTTTGGGGGTGACCGCGGTTAATGGACCTCGACTTTGTCTCGGTCAATTAACAGCGGTCACCCCCAAACCCGGTCATTATCACGCAGTGAAAACCAGCTCCTCACACTGTTATTTCCTTATGATAAACTAAAGATTGAATTATAATTAAATCATGAAGACGCCTATTTTCTTAATAACAATGCTCGATCGAGCGTAAAAGCATAGCGAATAGGTGTCCTACATCGGTAATTATGAAAGTAGCGCACATCACATACATGTAGCTCATTATTCCAATTTGACGGACAGAAAGAAAGAAAGAAAAAAAGAAAGAAAGAAAGAAAGAATGAAAAAAACAAACAAACAAACAAAGAAACAAACAAAACAACAATTACCGCCTCTTCTTTTGTCGATGAAAGGTCTAGTGTCGCTAATTGTCCAATCTGAATCGTCATCGGTTGGTTGCGTCCATCCGCACATACCATCTTCAAAGGTGCAGTTGAAATACAAGTTAGCTGTAGCAAAAAACACAAAATAAACGTGATTGGTTTCAATTCTATTGCATTCGCTATTACAGCCCTGCTTTGGGGTACCTATACGCCCGGGGTCGCTTCCAGGTCATGACTGGTGGATTTGATTCAAAATATCTCCCAAAATACATATCGATCCGTTGCGAACCATTCCTCGATTCTGATCATGAATATATGGTGAGTATTGGAGACCGAATCAATGCACGTCAATCATCTATAGTGGCGTGGTAGGGGGGCACGTAAACGCCCCCATAAAAAAAAAAAAAACAATCATCGCCCCTCAGTCTCTCCCGAAATTTTGGAGCAACAAAGAAAATGATACAGAAAACCAACCTTTGGGGCCCCCCCCCCCCCCCGCTGTAAGATCCAGTCCCGGTCCCTACTCGCCTCCCCCCACCCCCTCCATGGTAAGAATCCAGGGGCCAAATGAACGAAGGCTTCGCAAAGTTAACAAAGTCGCAAACACCTCGCTAATGCTAATTTTTGTATTCATAAAAGCTATGCTTCGCAAACACTTCGCAAATGTTAGCAAATCCGCCATATTTTCGCAGAACACCGCGCAAATGTTTGCACGTTATTCACAAAGGCCTCGCAAACTTAGCGAATTCGCCTTCTCTTTGCAAAAAGTTCGCTAATGGGCGAGTTTTTGCGACGAGTCTGAGGTTGTCACTAACTCCTCCTAACTGACAATATGGCGCTGTTGCTCGAACTGGATGAAGAAATCCGTCACGAATTATGAAAAAGTAGGGTCTTTCTGACCGTACCAACCCATTTGAAAGATACAGTGATGATAAAATGACACCTAAGGTCTACTAAGTTCATTGACCTCTCCAAGGGAAGCAAACGTCAGTATGATGTCTCCACATCTGAACATTATTTTCATGGCACAAAGAGTTAACTTTTAGACTTGGGTCATGAGAAAGTGGCATTTACAAGAGTAAATATATATTAATATCTATAGATTGGGCTTATATAGGTTATAACCTTTTGTATTGGGTCACCAGAGGTTAAATTTGAATTGTCCTATATATAGAAAATTTACTTCATAGCATGAAAACCTACCATTTAGACTTTGATCGTGAATCAAGTTGCGGTTTGAAAAGTGAATCTTACCAGTGTTGTAGTCGAGGCCACAACCTCCGAGGCCGAGGCCAAGGCCGAGGCCACAACCTCCGAGGCCGAGGCCAAGGCCGAGGCCACAACCTCCGAGGCCAAGGCCGAGGCCGAGGCCACAACAACGAGGCCAAGGCCAAGGCCGAGGCCACCGCCTCCGAGGCCAAGGCCGAGGCCGAGCGCAGCTATCAAAACACGTAATAAAATATAAATCACTAAAACAAGGCTAAGATTATGTTGGAGTTTTAACATCTTTTCAGTTGAATTCACTGAGTTTTGGAGTGCCTGGCTTACAAATTTACAGCTTGCAATGGGTTTCCTCTTGTAGGGAGTCCGGCGAGTTTAATTTTTTTAAAGAAAGAAATCTCAAGTTTTGTATCACTGAAAGCAAATTACACAACAAAATCAATGGCGTTTGAATCAGTCTCATAGGTGTTTGCCCTTTGGAGATGCAACAATTTAAATGGCCAAATTTTGAGTTTCTATTCAGTAAGATTTACATCGTTTACTTTTAGCATGTCTAAATAAAGTCTTATCAAAATGCTTAATATCATAGGAATCCCCATTAAATAAACAACAACTTGATTTTTGAGTCAGGTTTTTACCACTCATAACCAAAAAGTTACGACCCCCCCGACTTTCGCACTGTCCATTCGCGCGCCGAGCAAACACCGCGATGCGACCAGACAATGCCAGATGGCCCGCCGTAATACGCAAGGGCAAAGCATAGTTCCAATCCCGCTCCACACAACGGGATAAGTGTCCACGCATTATCACTGTTAATACCGCGGTACCAGACAAAGTCTGGCAATGGCCAATCCCGCTCCAAGTAACACGGAACATGCGTGCATGATATCACTCACTCAGTTCATCAAATGACCATGAATTCTCGGATCATCCGATTTGAATCCAATGGCTTCGAAGAATTTTAATTAAGATCATGGCAAGAGGTAGGGAGTCCAGAGGTTTTGGCCGTATATCTGTAACCACGCAAAATTAGTCAATTTCAAACCGTGCTTATACATGTAATAAGTATCAACATGGCTCTCAAAATACAAAAAAGTATCTTGGTACCACGAGGAATACTGACTCCTATTATTAAAACATTCATTCAGAACTTTGCATTCATTTGGATGGAAAACGAATTCTGAAATCGCGCTTTCCATATTGACCATTTGCGCCAAACATTACCGTGTGAGCCGGAACTTTCATTGAAAGTTCCGTGTAAAAATAAAATCTACTTGATAAATCGTAATTGTTTTTATCATATCTTTATGGGGAAAAAATGGTACGGACTTCTACACTCGATCGTACCCAGAAAGTTCAGACTTTTACTGAAACAGTGGCCTATAAAAAGAAATGATTAAGCTTGCCGCACCTTGCCGCAAATTATTTTTAAAGGTCGGGGTACAGAGGCGAAACGAGAAAATTTTGTACAACACTGCGACCAGACTAGTCTACTACCACATGTTATTGTACGCAAATGGGAATGGTGCCAGACTTATGTAGTCTGGCACGCGGTAACAGTTATAACGCTTGCACGCACTTGGAAAGCTGAAGCGCAGGCTAGGCGAAGATGCTACGTACGTGAGTACGAATAATGCAACCATTTCCAGTTCATTCGTGCGTACATTGTACATGCGTTCGTTTCACGGAACCCACTGCGGCAGAATCTTGAGGGTTTGGTACGGTAAACAAATAAAATTAATTAAAATAGAAAACACATCAAAATGGGCGGCCTCGAGCCGGCCTCGACCGATTCGCCGAGGCCGGAAGGCTCCGAGGCCGAGGCCAAGGCCGAGGCATTGCACCTCCGAGGCCAAGGCCGAGGCCGAGGCCATGAAAATCGGCCTCGAGGCCGGCCTCGAGGCCGAGGCCGGCCTCGAGACCTCCAACACTGAATCTTACCAATAGCTATAAATAAGGTTTACAAAGGTCATTGACCTATAAAAAGTCACCAGAGTATGAATTGTTCCCGCATCTATATAAAAATAAATTATTATTTTCATTGCATGAATACCTATGACGTAGACATGGGTCATAGGAAAGTGAAGTTTTGAAGAAAAGTTGTTATAAATAGAGTATGTGAAAGTCGTTGACCTCTAAAAGGTCACCAGTGGTCAAATATGAAATGCCTCCATATCTGAAAAAGAAGGCATAAAGAACCAACATGCGAAGTTTCATGCTTTTATCACACACAATTACAAAATTCTTAGAAATATTGGGGCTATGCTAGTCAACTATTGGAAGAATCGAGCTTTCCTTTGAGTTGCTGCTATCTTCCCCGTCTTTTGGCAGTGTAACCATATACGTATATTTAATCATTATGTGATTTGGGGACGAATGAATAGGCTGCTCAAGTACCTAGTAATTACGTAACACATCGTTTTGCGTGTTTGCTAATGTATGAACCGAGTTTAAAAATTCTCACTGTTTAGACTTTACGAATGTTCGCCAACAACTTAGTAATTTCTCAATTTTAGCGAAAGTTTTGCTGAAACCTTCGTGAATACTACGCATCGCTAAGCTAGCTAGCGATTTCGCAAGTAGTTCGCTAAGTTATCGCTTGGCAATATATTTGCGAGGCCTTCGTGAATTTGGCCCCTGGCCACGCCGCTGATCATAAAATGATAGATTTCCTCCTTACTGTCTAGAACAGTTATTTTCTAAATAAGCGACCGCAATGAATTTTAATTGTTAATTTCCGTACAAAACATGGTTGTACAAGGAAAAACAAAATCAAAGCCTGCAGTTTTCGCCGCACCTTGACACGACAAAGAGACGGAATCGAGACGAATCAGTAAGGGCACCCTCTGTCTCAAGGGCTAAAGCGCAATTTGCAATTTGCGACGCGACGGCAAGACGAGACGCCACGACGCGACGGGCGAGGGCACGTGACGCGACGCACTGGGCTATTATAATCAGCATTAAGGAAACAGGCGACGTCACTAAGACAGCGGCATAGGCAGGGTTCTCATCCTGGGGGAGGGTGGGGGGTGGGGAGGGCGCCCCAAAAAATCATCTGTTCTGAAAGGTATAGACATGGTTATTGTTTTTCACCGGACACCCGACCTCCGTCAAATCAAATAGTGTGCGTGCTCTTGTATTGTATTACGCTCGAGGACAGACAACAAAAGGAGCACAAAGGAGCCTTTGACCCTCGGACGACGGTGCCTATTGTTAAAACCGGTCCTCGATCGTACGGTTATGTGCTTAGTCTATGGGAAAGTGTTATATTAGAGGGACAAAGGAAAACAAAATAGTTGTCCTCAGGCGTATAGTAAAAAAATGACTGTGTGTGTATGTGGGGGGGGGGGGGCTGGACACCATCTTCCCCTGGGGGCGTTGTTCAAAACCTATATCATGATTAATATTAGACAACAACTGCCGCTATTCGCTTCATATGGACGTTAAAATAAACAAAAACACTCGCGAAAAGAAAGGTTTTAGGTGAAAAACACGCACACAATCGCGGGGAAAGGGACTTCCGTTCTTCCGGTTAATCATGGTAACTCATACGGCTGAGCTCCGATTGCTAAATTACCAGTGGGGGCGGGGCGACTAGGGGAGTGACCTCACCCCCCCCCCCCCTGTAGCCACGCCACTGCAAGAAGTGACGGCACGATACGATGACAAGATGCGACGGCACGACGTCCCGACCGACGGCAAGATGCGACGCTCATTTCGTCACCGATTTCACGAAAAGGCAAATTTACTATTTCACTGCCTGAACAAACATTCGAGATAATCGCGTTTAAGGCCAAAAGAAAAATCTCCGGTTTCTGGTATGGAGCTAGCCCAAAAAGTGATGCGGCGACGCGGCTTTTTTTTTTGCCTGACTTTTTGCTTCCAATGTCGGCTGATGACTGCAAATGGTGCTCGACTAAACTTAGTGCAAATATATGGGAATCCAGAGAGGCCACATAAAGCTTATTCTCGACCATAACCCCATCTAAAAACACGTTAAAATTGTGCAGCAGCATTCCAGTCAAACCAGTGAGTTTGGCGGTTTTGAGACATCATCTTTCATTGAAAAAAAAAACTTTTTCATTTTGCCGACGTGCATGGCTACGGCGATGCGCGCGCATACCAGAAACCGGAGACTTTTTTGGGGGCCTAAAGTTGGTCCTTTTTTCATTTGACAATTTGAAACGTAAAGATGCATAAAACATGCAAGATTTAGCTATCAGAGAAAAGAAGAGATTCTAATTTTATTAAATGTAGCAAACTGTAAGAAAAATAGGTGATTAGTTTAGCAGAATTAATCAATTAAGACAAGTGGCTGCTCGTGAAAACGAAAAAAGGACCATTTAGAAAATTCGCCCCTTCGTAAAACGCTAAAGTGACGCGCAGATTTCCCCCTTCTGCGGTCTGAGTCAATGCATATTTTGTACAACTACGCGCAGGTTCTGCCCCACTGCGCATGCGCCTTGAATTCACCCCTTCGTGAAAACGTTTTATTGCACGCGCATGGAATTCGCCCTTTCGTGAAATACGCGCAATTGTATTACAATGTATTTATTTACTGAAAATTAATTAATACCATAGAGTGCGGAAATTCGCCCCTTCGTGAAAACGCAAAACGGCACTTTTGACAAATTCGCTCATTGGTTTATTAGGCTAATTAGTTTATAATTAATTTTTTGAAAGTATAGCCTCACCAGGTTGTAGATATTGATATAGTTATTCATTTTCACCATTTTTTGGGGAAAACAGACGATTTTCATGAAATTCGCCCCTTTGTGAATACGTTGACGATTTGTCGTCTCTATAACAACATAAGAGGCACGCTGCGAAAGCACAGCGTCGCGTATGGTGGTTCAAAAGTGGACATTTGCTTTTCTGCTAACAGAATAGCAGAAAAGCAGATTGAACGTTTTGCTAAAATGCATTTTTGTACTTTTTTGCTTTTCTACTTTCAGAAAAGCAGGTTTTACTTTTTGCTTTTCAAAAAATGAAAGCACACATATTTTGTCATCATGCACGACACCTGCACGTGACGCTTGTTAGTACAATAATTACTTCACACTTTTCGTTTAAATTTAACTTTTTTCCTGTTTTTATCGTATAAATCTGTGTTTATCGTATAATAGAAATAAAACAACGAACCAACACACATACAGCGAGGTTCTAAGCCTATACCGACCAGCGGCGTAGCCAGGGTTCTGACCGTGGGGGGTGGGGGGGGGGCTGTATGATACAGTGGGCGGCACCCAATTTCTTTTACGCCCATTAGCCATGGTGAACACATTTTCAGTGTGATGGGCGACTGAGAAAAGGGTGACAATTGTTTATGGGGGTGGGAGGCGTGCGCCCCCACCCTCACCCCGGTTTATCCGCTGATACCTTCAATTGTGGGGTAAAGAAGTAATGAGGTGTAACCAGTTTTTAACCAATCAAAGACAATTTGGGGAAAAATTTGGGGGGGGGGAATGAAGTCTTTGACTTTCTGTTGTACGTGTGTTTGTGTCGAGGGACGTGATATTTGCACGGAGTACACGTTCTTCCTCCATATTTCCGTAAGAACATAATTTTCTTTTCTAAATCTCCCTCATTTTAAAGACAAACATAATCATAAATAACATCACAATTTAGACACCATTTATTTAAGCACTTTTGGTATGGCTGAGCTGATTGCCTTGCACATACCCGAGAAGGTATACTTTTTTATTTCATCACATCATCGTATCACGCTTCTTGCATCACATCAACTGACAACTTCCCCACAACTTTGACTGAGAAAGCCACAACTAACAAACGTAAACATGACAATTTAATTTCAATATTTAATTCCACGCGTCCATTAAGCTTGTTAAGAATAAGCTTTTTAATTCAAATTCCTAGGGCTGTTGAGGGTAGCAGAAGTGTTTTCCGATCTGGTTTCTTGCCTTATCTGTCTTCCATCTACCATGCATTGATATCAAATGCGGTGGGATCTGAGCGTTGGGGGCAGCGGATGCTCCTCCTGTTCTGAGGGTGTGTAAACCAAAGCTATGGATATCGGGCACAAAATGAATCAAGGCTTGCAAAACTGTCTCTCTAAGTCTGGTGTAACTTATATGGTTGTGTTCTGTGGGGACGAGGCCGTGTTTGAAACGTGTAAGTCGCCGAAGGACTGGCAAAGGAGAATCATCGGAGTCACACAAAAAAAATGTCTCCGGTTTCTGGTTTGGAGCTTGTCCCAAAAGTGGTGCGGCGACGCGGCTTTTCTTTCTTTTTTTGACTTTTTTTTCCTTTAAATGTCGGCTGATGACTGCAAATGATGGCCGACTAAATTTAGTGCAAAATGTATGGGAGCCCAGAGTGGCCACATAAAGCTTATACTCGATCGTAACCCCATCAAAAAAAAACACGTCAAAATTTATTGTGCAGTGAGTTACGCGGTATTGAGACATCATCTTACATTGAAAAAAATAAAACTTTTTAATTTTGCCGACGTGCATGGCTACGGCGACGCGCGCGCATACCAAAAACCGGAGACTTTTGGCCGAATGCTTGGAAATATCGTTCTGCGATGACAACCGGGCATGTTGGCTCCGATGTTCTGGCAATGGTGACGTCACTGCCTTGTCGAAATTGATCAGTCTTTGAGTTTGGATAAGTGTATTACCAGCCTATCGCGCATGATGCTGCAGTCTATTCGCCGAATATTGCTGATGTCACTAAAGCGGAAAAAAACCACATAATAAATAAAACATACAAATAATATGCGCAGGTCGTCTAAGGCGGCGTTTGGCTGCCCGTGAGCATTGTGAAGATCTGTGAGAATTTCCGGGGTTACCAGTTCCTTCCTGTTAGGACCTGAGGCTGTGAGTCTCCTGTAGCCTTGAAGGGTTGTCTTGACCATTGGGTGATCTGAAGTTGATTGTAGGCCGGCTAAACTGTGAGCCCATTTGGCTGCGACTGCATCGGAGTCACCTGCAGATTTGCTCCCGGTGGCATAAAGGGATGACAAGTAGAGGGCAAAATCTGTGGGCTTGATCGGAAGACCTGGACGCTGATCTTGGATGAAGCCTTTCACTCCCACTGCTTCTAACTGGCGCTGTATTTTTGGGTTGTGGATTCTGCCTTTGTTGACATCAGAAGCTGAGGCAAATGGCCGGTGGCGAGCTTGCAAAGTTCTGGGTCGCTGATGGAATGGGCAAGTGTTCACCATCTGTCTGAAAAATACATACAAAAGAAAACAGCAACAAAAATGTGCCGACATAATGACAGGAAGGCACAAATAAGGCAGAAAATGCTCTCAAGCTTTATCTTCAAAATCTTTATATTCAAAATCTCGTCATTATATTGCTTAACCTTACACCGTATATTTTATTTTATTTTATAAAATTGCTTGGCGCCCATCATCAGTCTGACGTGTTTTTTAGCCCTCGGTGGCCACAAAAAAACCCAGCTCGTGGAGAAACGTGGGCGCGACCAGAATGATGAGCGAAAATCCCGCCCTCTTGCTCCAAGCAATCGAAAGAAAACTGTATGAAGTCCCAAACTGCAGCACCACTGTGAATGTTTGATATTATGGGCTGCTCCCGTTTGGGTGGGAGGGTTTTGGGATTGCAAGGTTAAGCTACTCGACCGAGAATGAATTGGTGCAACGCCCCGCTTTCAAGTTGAATTCAGGAATGTGTTATGTAATGAGACGCCCTTTAAAGAGAGCTTTTCACCTGTCGTGCGATGACAAAAATAAAAATAACCTTCTTCCTCCATACTTCCGTAAGAAAATAATTTTCTTTTCTAAATCTTCCTCATGTTAAAGACAACATAATCATTAATAAAATCACAATTTAGACACCATTTATGTGAGCACTTTTGGTATGGTTGAGCTGCTTGCCTCGCACATACCCGAGAAAAACGCCAAATAAAGGGAAAAACGGGCGTAAAACCACTGTACACTGTTTTTGGTTGGAAATGACCGTTCAACTGAACTGCAATTCAGCACTGGCTTTAAAAGACGAAAGTACATAAACGCACTAAACATCGATACATGCTTTGTCTAAGAAGACTTTAGTTCAGCGAAATTAAATCGCGGAAATAAACAATGAAATGTCGGAAATCTCTGAAACACTGCGGTAGATCCCAAGGAAGGCGGGTTAAAAGAGACATGTTTTAGCCCCCAGTTTTGCTACTCTGGCATCGAAATGCACATCGTCCGGGCACAGAAGTGGCCAAAAGGAGGACGAGGGCCAATGTGGAACCATAGAGCAAGGACCCAAGGAGTTCGTACTGTGGCGAAACAGGGTAGTACAGACTGCAGCGAGTCTAACTCATGAATTATTCATGCGCGTCGAGAGCATTAATATTAATAGTGCGCGCCTTGACCAATCACAGACGCGCATTTGCACAGGTCTGGGCGATTTAGCCTGGTGTTGCGACATCGCCCGGGCAGTTCGGAAGATGGCGCCGAGTCTAGCATAACTGTTATATTGTTGCAGGAACAAAAGAGCTGACGATCGACGCGAACCGTGGCCGGAGCAATAATTGCAGCGACTGCATCAAGGAGCTTAGGTGAGCTTCAGTGCGACCAGTTGTGCAGCAATTTGTGCGTTAAGACTGCCGAGTATTTGAGATAATTGTTATTACAATTTCAGCTCATCGTAACTCGTGGGTCAGATTAATTAGTGGGTTTGGATAAGTGTTGGAACAAAAGGGGACGAGTTGGAAATAATTGGTTGAAGGCTGGGAGGACTTTGGGTTGTGTGGGATTGCTTGTGGTCTGTTGAACACCGGAACGGTGGGCCTGACTGCTGAGGCGATCGCATAACCACTGGACAAATTGCCTGACTGGTTGACTCTGCCTTGAGTTCCTGTGAGGTACACTTAAAGCTTGCTTCCACTAATGCTGTGTAAGGTTAATTGCGGTCCACAGTAATCTCCGTGTGAGGATAATTAAGGCTCATTAATTCTGTGTATTGGGTGCGGGTTACATTTGGGTCTAGACTATAGTGGGCCTTGTGTGAATGTGAGGGGTAAACCAATTGATTAGGAGATAAGTGCAGCTCGGATTGACTGGAGGGATTGCTTGTGCCGCTTGTTCTAGACCTATTGGTTTGGTTCCCGGTGCAGTGCAACCCTAGTTTCCTTGAGCTTCCTGTCCACTGTGAGGTTTACCGGGTGTAGCGTTCTCGGGGCCGTGTAAGGGTTATTGGGATTGTGTAAGGATTATTAGTCGTGGTGCAGTTGACCACGTGAGGGTAATTAGAGATTCGTATTAAGTAGAGACTTCAAGTTTATTAAGTGGTGCAGTTGACCACGTGAGGATTATTGTAAGCCTATATCATTCCAACGGGTGCAGTTGACCCTTATTTGTGATATTAGGATTATTACAACTGTGTATTATATAATTGTATAAATTGATTGATTGTTATATACATATTATTGAATAGTTGATCAGAGAATAAGACCAATTATTGATCGTCCTTGGAAACATTTGTCTCTGTGATAATTATTGGGATCATTGTGAAGGTTATTATAATTAATTAGTGCTCTGTTCGCATTTGAGTCAAGCAATCACAAAACGGTGGTATATTTCCACCAAACGAACTGCCCCTAGGCTTTGTCCGCCGTTCGTTAACTATATCCCCCCTTGCGTCAGGGTAACCGCTCATCCTTGCGCAAGGTTAATAAATATTTTTGTGGGATAATAGGAGTTGGCTAGAGTCCTGGGATAAAGAAGACCAGTCCCCCCTGGGTTCTGCCATTCACCGGTTCCGCCAAAAATAGTGTCAGGGGTCGGTTTCGCCACAGTACTCCAAGACTTCAAAAGTAAAATGATGGTCGCCGCGCTCGAAAGCTACAATAGAAAGCACCTGGCGCCAGCTTGCTCAGTTGCTCACTACGCTAATCTCGACACAATAGAGATCCGCGCTCACTAATGCCAAAAAAGGAGTTGCATGGCTTCGTAGACAGTACCATGGTAAATACGCATGCGCAGTTGTCATACATCGCTAAAAAATAAATGATTTTGAAGTGTTTGTTCGGAGTCGGCTAATACTAGCTAACAATGTGGTCAACATCACTGAAACAATCATTTCATGAAGAACAACATGCTCTGTACCTTTAGTGTGAAAACCTGTGAAATTTTCCAAAAAAAACACATTTCATCAATGATATATTGCCAATTAAAATGTCTGGAAATACATGAAAACTTATCTGAAAGAATCCAATTTATCTCCAAATTACAGGGACAGATAACGCTTTTAAGCACCAACAACTGCACATTGCTAACTTGAGTTCAAAACTCACATCTAACAACTGCGCATTTGTAAAAACCTATCTTGTCGTAAAATATATTTTTCAAAAAAGAGCAGCGACGTGACATGACTTATTATGCAGCATATAGGGAGGTTGTTGGTTACCAACTAAAAAGCGGCGACGATCATTGTGTTCAAAGGCCGCTGGCATTCACGCTTTGAATGGTCAAGGCTTGCGGTCACAGTGCTGTAGCTATAGACATTCCCGAGGGATTGGTATGTTAATGGCAAAATGTAAATCGCCCACGAGTTCTGACTCCTTGGGTCCTTGCTCTATGGTGGAACTAAAAGCGTGCCGTTTGCTTTGCTGGTAAATATGCACTTTATGACCTGCACTATGAGGGAGTTTGGGAACAGTCCTGACAAAACGCGTCTTCGCCGCAAACTCTTACACAAAAATGTTAAAGCGTCTTAGCATAGCATTGTATGGCAAAGCGAAATGATCGATTGAATGGGGTCCCACAGCTCATCTATGAAACTAAAGGATGCGTTATCAATGGCCCAGTCGTCGAAATCGCGGAACTTGCTCATTTTGTCTGCTATCTCAGTGTTTTCGTTTCTTGGAAGCCATTCGGGCTCGTCGAGTTGAATATGGATATTGCGGATAACTGCGAGGGCTTGCAAATCGGGCTTAATAATGCTACCGCACGTGATAAGTTTTGGCACGTTGGAATTGTCCGAGTACCATCTAATGACTTTATCTGAAACCCATTGGCGGATCCAGCGGGGGGGGGGCCGCAGGGTTAATCATAATTTCGAGAGCAAAAGGTTTGAAGCGTGGGATATGTAGGAGTGACCGAGACAACTGCAAAATGGGATTTCTTAAGTTGCGCCAGTGGTGCGTTGGGAGGGGGAGCCCCTTATAGTCCCCCAAAAATTCGATTTAATCATAATCTTGAGTGAAAACCAAATTTCTTCATGGATCGAAAGTTTATTTTGTACTGAATTTGTATTTGCATACTGAAGAAAAGTATAATTGGTGCTCAGTCCAATTAAGAAGCCAGCTAATTAGTGCTAATTACACGGTTAATCCTAACTACGAGAGCAAGGAAAAAACAAGTGTCAATGTGTTCCTTACACATTGATGAAGCAAAATCCGCCACTTAAGAAAGTTTCAAGTGGTGCCATCCCAATTAAGAAAGGGTCAAAGGTCACCAGGGGTCAATAAACACCAACAATATAACGTTGAGTGCAACTTGCATTCATGACTTTTTTGTGGAGATCAACTGTATATCATAAACTGATCACAGATCACATGCTTAAGAACAGAATATGTAGCGCAAAGTGCAATTACGAAGGTCATTAATTAGCGCTAATTACACGATAAATCATAATTACGAGTGCAAAGATAAAACAAGTGTCAGTGTGTACCTAACATCGTGCTGGAGCAAAATTCGCCACTTAAGAAAGCATTCAAGTGGGGCCATCCCTACTTAAGAAAGAGTCAAAGGTCGCCAGGGGTCAATAAGCACAAATAAGAATAAGTGCAACTTGTATTCATGTGCGGATTAACCATTTAGTATGAACCAATCACTGATTACATGATTTAGACCAAGATAATTATGTAGTGCAACGTCTGATCCAAAAGAACTTTAAGTAATTTATATGTTTAATAAATAATTAGAACTATAATCGGGTGTGAAATGATAAAACGACCGTCAGTGTGTACTTTACCCCACGCAGGAACAACACACACCCCAATGAAATGTTTCAATATCACAAACAATCATGAGAGTGAGTGCAACTAATTACCTCTATATACCTCCTGAATCACGAATGGACGTAATACGTAGGCCTACGTAATATGGGGAATATGAGATCACTGGAGTTCATAATTATAGCATCTTAACTTTGTAGTAGTTTTCAGTTCAGACAAGGTTTGCATTAAAGTTGACAATAATCAATATTGAGAACTTTACTGTGATGATATCATTAACACTGGCTGATGGACTGCATTGAAGTACAAAGTTTAGTTGATTAGTCCCCAGCGATGATGATGACGACAACCGAGAAATGTGTACCGATTGTACATGTTCGAGAAAGCATTCGCGCCGAAAGCAAGGGCGGCACATCCATTACTCAAGCCACAATGCATCGATGGTAGCAGCCTTCCACCTTGTCAAGCTGAGCTGTCATTCAGAGCTGAGGCCACATGCAAAACGAGCTGCTTGTGTGGCGAGGATGTGGGGAAAAGCAACGGAGCAAAAGATCGTTTACCATACAGTCGCCAGCGATTGACGGGCAATGGAAGATCACTCCTACGATTTCCCCCACTTGTAGACCGGGAGGGCGGTCTATTGAATCATCCCCCCCCCCATTTTTACGTGATGAGAAAAATGCGGATTGTGAGGTATTTCTCAAACATCCCAACAATAGCACTGAAAAGTTGAGAAACAAAGCACACAAGCTATTAAAATGCGCAGTTTTGATATGAGCGCCAGTATACATGTTGATACAAGATATCCTGGAGAGCGCCCCTAGTGTAGCATGGTGTCCAGCACCCTCCTTTCGAATTTCCACGGCCGGGCAATTTTTGGATTTTGGTCATCCCCCATCCCCCACTCGCCGGCACAGATTTACGCCACTGATCCCCAGCGGTGATGAAGACAACAACCATGGCGGTTAGAGCACATATGATTTTACATGTCATCTGATGACGAGGCGGAAGAGCTGTCATCAGAGGAAGATTAGGAAACCCCTCCTCTTATCTCCTCGTCGCCTTCTCCTCTATTCACAAATTCCTGATCACGTGAATGAGCCTTTTTCGTCAGGGTATCCCGTCAGTCCCTATGCCATAAATGCGCTCATATTTGACCAAATGTCGTATACGACGTTTGGTCAAATATGAGCGCATTCTTTGCAAAAAAATTGACTCAATGCAGTTTATTTTCCTTTTTATTTGACACTACTCGTAGGAATGGGTCGGGCCATGTCACACGAGGCAGTTTACCGGTAACCGATTAGTTTCTATAAGGAGAAAACAACGAGTTTCCGTTCAACATCATGTGTCGAGAATCTTCCTTGTGCATGTTGTAACAAATAAGCATTCCCATCAACAATTTTCCTCATGTGATATGGACCACATCCCAACGGTCAAATCAAGGAGTGGGGACTTTATTTGGTTTCCTTAAGCATGTTAAGTTAATAGAAAAAACAAGCACAATCAAATAAACTTCGTACTTCAAAGCAGCCCATCCGTCAGTGTCAATGATATCATCACAATAACGTTCTCAATATTGATTATTGTCAACTTTAATGCAAACCTTGTCTGAACTGAAAGCTACAACAAAGCGTCGGGTGCCCGGCAGAAGGGCATATGAGCGTTCGACGCAAAAAATCATGTTCAAGAAAATTGCATTGAAAGGTTCTAATTTCTCCCACACGTATTATAAATCGTACGATTTTGAAATTTGTCCTGTATTAATTTCTGGCGAAAATGTGTAAATGTCCTTAAGATAGAGGTAGTTTTTTGCATATGCCCTTTTGCTGGGAACATTTTGTTGATTAGGCCTACGCGCTATTGCTTAAGGGCATATGCGCATGTGCCCGAGTTAAGGTGTCGGTGAGCTTATCTTCCCTATATTACGTAGGCCTACGTATTACATCCATTCTAGATTGAGGAGGTATATAGAGGTAATTAGTTGCACTCAAATTCATGGTTGTTTGTGAAATTGAAACATTTCGTTGGTGGTGTGTTTTGTTCCTGCGTGGGGTAAAGTATACACACTGACGCTCGTTTTATAATTTCACTCCCAATTATCGTTCTAATTATTTATTAAACATGTAAATTACTTAAAGTTTTTTTATGATCAGATGTTGAACTACATAATTATCTTGGTCTAAATCATGTAATCAGTGATTGGTTCATAATAAATGTTAATCCGCACATGAATGCAAGTTGCACGTATACTGCTCTTATTGGTGCTTTTTTTTGACCCCTGGTGACCTTGGACCCTTTCTTAAGTAGGGATGGCACTACTTGAAACTTTTTTAAGTGACGAATTTTGCTCCAGCATAATGTTAGGTACACACTGCCGTTTTCTTGAATGATCACGTGACTTTTGGACCACTTCGCCGCACTTTCAGTTGCGGGTGGCCGAAGTTTGCGGGTCCGCTATAAGGGAACTCTTAGGGTGTTTCGTGAATACCACTTAACGCAAGTCTAATGTGCCCTTAACATTCACTTACGTTTTCCAGCAGCGCAAATATTTACGGGTGCTTTGTGAATAAGGACCCACTACCGTTCATTACAATTCTAGCCCCCCCCCCCCCCCGCAAGTGGCAGTCTGGATCGCCCCTGAAACCAAGCATATTATTTCACTATGGACGCGATAAACTGTGGCCAACTCTCGCCCCGTTGAGCTGTTGCCCTGCTCGGACTCGCATCAAATGCCATGAAATTTAAGAGCCGGACGATTTTCTACATGACCTCCGTTCGCAAAACCGTTTGCGTCTGAGTAAACTGTCAAGGAAAAAGCGAGCCGAAAGTGGATTGTGAAACCGTTCAGTGAGGTGATGTTCATTGCCTTAAAATTTTGCTCCGCGAGCGCGCCGTCGCTCAGATGTAACTGATCATGCCATGTACATCGGAATTGGATAACCCTGTATGAGTGACGTGTCATTAATCTTGCAACTGATTAGAAATTGTTTGGCATGCTATCGGCTTAAGTGGTACCCGATTGCGCTCTTTACGGACCGATTGGATCTCAGAAATTGTGGCTAGTACTTTAGTCAACTTGGCTTGTGGGAGGTAGAACTTTAAAAAGTTGTGGAATCTATGGTGAGCCCTAAAGTATTGCATCATATCGACCGGTTCCCATTTGCATTTTATTTTGCTGGGGACAAATCCTCTGCGACAGATAGTGTCTTGCACAAAGGCTTTGCTCGCGTTTGCGGAATTGATGTCGGTGGAAAGGATTAGGCCGCCCTCTACGTACATGTAAGCTTGTATGCCACACCAGCGCCATTGATGAACCAGTGGTCTGGTGGGCTTTAATAGTGAACACGTTGGACGCGCTGCTTAAACCAGAGGGAAGCACTGTAAAAACGTAATATCTACGGATGGAATCGCGGTGTAACCATGAAAATCCTAGTGCGGAGGACAAATGTCGACAATCCGGATTCGAGATCGAAGGTAAAATAAAATTGATTGAAGTCGAGTGAGGGAGCAATGTGATACAAATCTTCGTATTTGAATTTTGACTTCCAATTGTATTTGTTCGGGTGACGCAAATCTAATACCATTCGCAACTTCTTTCCTTCCGCAACCGTCAAAGGGTTGCAACAAAAAGAAGGGGAACTAGTTGACACAATGCAACGTTTCTGAATCAACTCGGCCATAGCGGTCTCAACAAAATGAGAGAATCTATGACATTTATAGTACGAATTGACTAGCGCAGAGAGAATCTCTCCAATATGAAATACAGGGTTTAAGTTTACCTTACACTCCCAAATGGGCTTGCTTGGCGGTCTCTGGTTCTGTTGTTTCTCAATTCATAATGTCCCATTGTGTCTGGTGTTGTGGGGGTGGCAACTGGAGCTCGTCTGGGTCAACGAAGGGCTCGCAGCGAAGAGCAGTTGATTCTAACGTGGCTGGCAATGCCGCATTGGAAACATGTGCGAAGTTCTGCCCGGTATGTGCTGCTGAAAGGGCGAAAAGAATCAGGATCCGTAGCGTATTGCCGTGCAGGAGTGATGCGATTCTTAGTCTTGGCTTTCTTGGAAGTCTCGGCCTTCTTGTTTGCTGCAGATTTTTCAGGTTTTTTAGTCTTTTTTTCGTCGTCAGAGTTATCTGCGAGGTCGTCTGCGACATACTCCTTCACTGTGGCCTAGCCTTGGGCGGAACGGTCGGCTAGCTTGATGAGCTTTTGACGCTCCTTAACGGCTTTAAAGATTTGGCCAAGCCACCCTTTAGCCGATTCCGAATCGCAGAGGCTGATTTAGTGCTGAATCGGCGAATGCGGCGATTTTTTTTCCACGTGCCAGAATTAGTCCTTGTCGCCTTCGCTCTTGAATTCGTACGGAATATCTGCTAACGTTCGTTGCTTTTTAAAGGCCAATTCAACTTTTAGAATCTATAGAGCTTGATAAGTTCTGTATAGCAGGCAAAATATCTTGGTTTGAAGCCTAGTTTGAAACCTGTTCCGTATTCATATTGTAGCCCTTGCTTGTGAAAGTGTTGCGAGGAATGAACTGGTGCAGGAATGTGTTGTGTATTGAGACGCGCTCTACAGAGCGCTGTTCACCTGTCGTACAATAACGGAAAAAAATAACATCTGCGGAGCCTCAAATCAAGGGCAATTTGAATTTGTGTACAAAAGCAATAGGAGCAGTTGCAACTGCAAACATACAGCCCCCCCCCCCCCCATGGGTGGCATCCCTCGGACTTTTGGTCGTATAGAAGGTGTTCCTTCGCCAGGATTTGGTTTTGGGCATTTCTTATCAAAAAGAAGCGTTAGAGACAGCAGTCGGCTTATGCATAATCAAAAGGAAATGCTCCTCCAATTTGGTTCATTGTGTGAGCCGACTTTTTTTCCGCTAAGTTCCGTATCCTGGGCAGCTGCAATGGAGTCGACCACCAGTGTGAAGTGTGAGGAAGTTTTTCATTGCCTGGCTACGCTAGAAAAACGGTCCATGGATTGGACGAAGATTCGGGCATTAGCTGTAATGACGTAACGACGGGGGCGGAGCCACTCGGAACCTTCCACTTTTTGGAAGGTACTAAAGTGGCATTGTTGCGTTTGGGAACGTTCAATCTGCTCAGTTTCTGTAGCAGAAAAGCAAAAGGCCACTTTTGAACCACGCCCCATGACAAAACGTTCGATCTGTTTTTCTGTAGCAGAAAAACAGAAAAGAAGAAAAACGCATTTAAACAAAACGTTTAATCTGTTTTTCTGCTATTCTTTTAGTAGAAAAGCAGATGTCCACTGTTGAACCTCCATAGTCGCGCCCTTGCGTCGAGTAGTTGGCGCGTCGCCTCTTGAGGAGGCGACACTATGTGCTGTAAACACTAAACCATTCGCGATGTGCCGTCGCGTCATGCCGTCGCGTTGCGCCGTCGCATCGTGCCGTAGCAGTGCGTTATAAAAAGGCGACGAGCTGTGTCGCCTATAGTAGCCTACATCCAATCTTTATTTGCATCGTACAGGTGTCTTTTACTTCAAAAGAATATACCATTAACGCCCAGATTACATACCAAATTCTGTAAAAAGTACATTAACTAATTTACGTGTCTTTTATGTATTTATAATGATCGCTGTAATTACAATGAGACGGTACGCTGATAGCCCAAATGCTAAATCCACCATATGTGACACTTCCATCACTTGTAAACCTCAGCCACATTGCAGGTCCATCGGAGAGTGCATCGGGACCATCGCTCCCCGTGGACTCAAATAACCTGGTTGCTAAGTCCGTGCTGTTGATGCCGTCACCACCCTTTAATATGTCATACGGTCTCTCCGTGCTGAAAGTTGAAGTAATGACTTGGATCCGCCAACCGTTGATCGTCTGGGTAATCCAGCTGACGTCCAAGCTATTGGCATAGTCGTTTGGGTAGAAAGGTGTTGTTATTTGTGCCCTCTCGTACGGCCCTAAAAACAAGTTGGAGGATCCATCCGTACCTGAAATAGTTATGGAAGAATATCACTTAGAAGTAAAGGCCTTCGCTTATGATGAATGAGTTAAAAAAGAATAATTACATGTACAATGTATATGGTTACAGGTTTTTTGGTGTTTTTTTTTTTTTAATGCATTCTTTATTTACTGGCAACTGAATGAGGTGTGATTGACATTTGGTTGAATTGATTGAAACTCATTTATGAAATTCTGGACTGAAGGCAAGGGGGATAAATCGGAGTGGGGGTGTTAAGGAAATAAACGCCACACTTTTTCAAAAATGGGGGCTTGGGCCACTGGATCCCACTAGAGAGTTGTGATAAAAAACAAAGTAATGCCGATGTTAAGGTTATTATCTAACTTTCTAACTACCCACATATGTTAAATAGCACTAAAAACAGAGAACGAACAGCACAAAAGCTTTAAATGCGCCATCTTGATGTATTGTAAGCATGCCAGTTTGGATAAGATGTGCATTTGCATAATCATTCCATGAGGTGTCCTACCCCCCACCCCTTGGCTTTTTGTATTTCCACGACTAGGCGATTTAAGGATTTTGGTCATCCGCTATCTCCCTCTCATCGGCACGGATTTATGCCACTGACTACATGGTCTATGTCTGGCATCGAAGTTTAAGGAGGCAATAATCATCATTCAGTCCTCAATTTCTTACTAGTGAAACTAGGAATTAGACTATCTACAGTAAAATCTCTCAATGTAGGTCAAAACTCTCTTCAAAAAATCAATGAAGTGGAAGCTTGAGTTACATTCAAGCTATTGAACTGAATGAATTTCACTCTAAATCGTCTGGTCCATAGTTTCTGTCGGTTGGAATGAATCTTCACTTTGCTGGTTAGTGAATATTTACTGTTCTGAAATAATACTCAAGGGAGGAAGGTTTTTGTAACTGATGACGTACGCTAGTCGCGTTACTACAGACATACACATAGTTTTATTTTACCCTGGTGGTACAGTCTGCATTTTCTTTTTGCAAGGTTTAGAAATGGTTCAACACCAGCAACGCTTCCAAACTTCATAATGAAGTCCTTGAAGAAAAATGTAGAACCTGTTACATAATTAGAAGTCGGCCTATCATAGTGCTAATCTGTTTGGAACGCAACATCCAAAACGTACTATTACTTAAATTAGGAAATACATGGCAGTTGACTGTTTTGTTGAAAACATTTCAGCTTAGGAAACTTTTGAGGATAGTAATAGGCAAAGATATACCCAAATCTCAAAAAGAAAAAAAAAACCTACCTCGTAAAACTGAAACCAGCAATACCACAACGATCATGAAGGTGGGAGACCCCATTGTCCTACGGACGTATGATTTTCATTGAAGTCCTAGGATTAAAAAAATAAAAAAACCTAGAATTATTAGTTCATCATTAATTCTGTTGAGCCAAATTTGTTCCGAGGAGACAACCCGCGCCCCCCCCCCCACACACACACCCCCACACACACACACCTGCGTGAGAGCACCCAGGTTTACGTTACATACCTTGTGTGGACATTCTTTTGTTGTCGTGTAGTAAGAAAACTCGGTACAAAAAATAACTTTAC
This sequence comes from Patiria pectinifera, assembly GCA_029964075.1. Classification (NCBI taxonomy): domain Eukaryota; kingdom Metazoa; phylum Echinodermata; class Asteroidea; order Valvatida; family Asterinidae; genus Patiria; species Patiria pectinifera. Next base: position 25,691,275 of record CM057150.1, on the reverse strand, counting down.
TTAAACTGTGAAAACTCTTTTAACCCAATTTTTTTTGTATGATTCCCTATAGTGTTTCTCTTCATTCATATTGTCCTAATCCTCGTTTCTTCGTTTGTACTCTAACTTTTTAGCAACAGCTCCAATTGGTTTTGTGCACGAATTTCAATCGTGGACTATCGGTCAATCGTGGACGTATGGTTTGTGCCCTAACCCTTTTGTCCACGATTGCCGGTTTTACATACTCACGCCAACACACACACACGAAAAAAAATGTCATGTAGCGCCAAAAGCGATGCTAAAGGATGTCAACTATGAGCAAGCATTTATAGGGTCTACAAGTTCACCCCTGGCTGCACGTTTCCGAAATCTTGAAAAGGATTATAAACCCGCACAATTTCCAGAATTTGTAATTATTTTTGTTTCATGTACTTCTTGAAACCCCCCCCCCCCACAAAAAGGCTGTGTAAAATTGTTACTAGCATATTAATTTATGAAACATGATACTTTGCCTGACATGAACGAGAAATATCGTGCAAAATATTTATCTAGCACTTCCGAATATATAAATTAAATGCGGACTCAGTATTGCAAATTGCGGGTATATGTACAGTAAAATGTCTGAAATTTGTTGTTTTGCAGTTAGTTAAAAACTTAAAGATGTCTTTTTAATAGTGTGCGTAAACTAAAAGTGCTCATTAGTATTTACGAAAACAGATCTATAACTGACTGTTGATGGGACTGCACCCACGACCTGTTCACTCCGGCCCCACTGAATCCTAGAACCCATCGGCTATAGGTAGGTAAATCGTTATGCACATGATGAAAACAAATGTGCACAGACAAAGAGATGTGGGAGCGACAATTACGGATGTGAAAGGTCGTAAATTCGTTTATATCCATTTTCAAGTGATTTATTCTCAATTTTACTTGAATAAAACAAATATTACATTCCAACATGAGTGTTTCTTTGGTTGGTTGGATATCTTAAGAAGAAAAAAAAGCAGGCAAGCAAAAAAAAAAACACCAAAAAAACAAGTAACAAACAAAAACCAACTTAGAAATACCCTCATAAACAACCATTAAAAAAAACAACTTTTCAGTATCAAAAATTTCATCAAACCAAGATCGTATAATTTTTTTTTCAGATATGCCTTATATCTCCATACGGTATTCAAGTTCTCTTAGAGCATCCCAAAGGTTCTCTTAGAGCATCCCAGGGGTTCTCTTAGAGCATCCCAGGGGTTCTCTTAGAGCATCCCAGGGGTTCTCTTAGAGCATCCCAGGGGTTCTCTTAGAGCATCCCAGGGGTTCTCTCGGAGTATCCCAGGGGTTCTCTTAGAGCATCCCAGGGGTTCTCTTGGAGTATCCCAGGGGTTCTCTTAGAGCATCCCAGGGGTTCTCTTGGAGTATCACAGGGGTTCTTGAAGCATCCCCGCACTACACTGGTTGCATAGAGGTTCTCTTAGAGCATACCGGGGGACTCGTAGAACATCCCATTCCATGGTTGTCTTAGTCATAACAGTAAAACTGCACTGAGGGGTTCTTTTAGAGCATGCGAGGATGTTCTCTTAGAGCATCTCATCCAGCAGTTTTCTAAATGCGTAGGGTTATAACCTCTATAAAATAAGTGAAGTGTGGTCCGGGATGCTCTTAAGGAACTATTTGTACTCTAAGAGCACCTGAATAATAATGGGGGAGCAGGACAGTTAGTACTTGTTAATTTTCTCTTACGATCTTTATTCCATGAAATTTCGATACTAGAAAGTAGGTTTTTTCATCCGTGCAACCAGTTACCGCCATAATAAAAATGGAGGAACCTTCGTTGGGGTAGACTGCCCTCTAGTCCTGGGGTTGATTGTACCCCATATTGTGCAACTCTAAAGGAGGGTAAGTCTCCTTCAAAACAATGCAAGTGTTCACATTGTAGAGTGTGCTTTGGCATGAGCAGCTCTTGTCTCCTTGGCTGTCGGTGTGAGCTGTAGGCTACGGGCCCAAGGTAGATGTTACAGAGGTTAACATGCATCTCCGGTCCAAAATGGTGAGTGCAATGTCTCCAGTGAAGGGTGGTCTCACATCGTGCTCAGATGGAGTCCAGAGTACCACCGGTATGTCGGTGCTATTTCAGTGTCAGCTTAGTCAGCAGTGCCCTGGAGATATAATTGGTCAGCTGGGAAGGGTGGATCGTCATCAGAGCTAGGAATACAAATCTTTCCGGCCTCTTCCCGGCCACATTGCAAATTATGTCAGGGGAGGCCAGAGTTGAGCTGGATAAGGACAATTCGTGCCGGGGGCATCAGTGTGGGGCTCAAGGGTGAAGGTGATGTCCGTTGATGAGATGACATTGGGGAGTTGTAGCTGAGTGAACTCTCCCGACAAGACGATGGTGAGTATGAGGGGGATTAAAGACGTGTGCACGTTGGACGCTTTGAAGTCTGGGTGGCTCTTTGGGTGAGCCGTAGAGGAATGTTGTTCCATCAGCGAGTAAGATGAGGCATTTGGCAGTTCGAATGGCCTAATCATTGGTCTCCATGAAATTGTTACCAGCAAGCACATCAACGTCCAAGTATTTTGTTTTGACCACAAGTCCCTCAAACTGAAACTCTCGGCCATTACGGGAGAGTTTGAGGCGTGTCTCACCGGTTACTTTGGTTGGGGGTGCACGATCTGCTTGATGGGTGGACTGGGAGCTCTCCTTCATCGTAGCTCCAAGGCGCTCTACCGTGGATAGACCTATCATGTTTTCTGTGGCACCGCTATCAATGGTAATGCGGATTGTGTGATAGCCACAGAGAGAGTCTAAGGGTTGCAGTTTGCAACCCGTGGTTGGCAAAACGTGCAGTTTTGCAAACCAAGCGTAAAAAAGGTCTATAGAGGCCACGTTGTTTCATATACATGTATAACATATGGCCGTCTCGTATGACGTTTTTATGGTAACAAAAGTCACTTACAAGACTATTTTTATTATAGGCTGTGCAAGGCTGTGCACTGGGCAGTTTAGCTACTATTTATGAACTAGTACGTACAGACTTACAGAATTAGGTCGTCTAAAGCTGTTTTGATTGCCGGTTTCGTAGCAGCGGCTGCTCGGATTTTCATGGTGCATCACGCGAGGCTTGTGTACAGCGGAGTTCAGATCATCCACTGTGGCACAATTTGGCGAATTTATGCGGTAATTTGTCGGCTGGATACTGGTTACAGTTCGTTTCTTTACCGCTGCCACCTTGTAAAGATGCCGGATTGGATAAATGAATGAATACGGACAGATTTCCGTGCTGTGGACTCTCAGTGTGCCATGTGAATACTTTCTAGAAGACTAGACGTAGCTCCAGTCGTAGCAGTAACATAAAGGGCGCCACCTATTGGCGATACATTTATATGAGATGGGGGAAAATATTGTTACACTATTTTTATTGTTTGGATTCTCAAAAGTTTTATCACATGCTCGACCTCCCTAAATGCCTTAGCTGAGTTCATGCAATATACATGTATGTTGAGACTACAAGAGTAAATTTAATCATAATAATTCAAGAGCATTGCCTGCATTTTTTATAGTAACGAATGGCTGTTGTGAAGCTTTTCTATGAGAAGTGTTTTTAAATGATGTGAATTAGTTGTGAAAAAAAGAATGTTCACTGCAAAAACAACAATTATTATCGTTTTGTTTAAGCTTGAGCCAATTATCGGCAATATCCTCCAGAATATTCATTGGGGTACTAGTGTCCCATGCTAAACTTATAGTAAATTCATGTTTGGATTGTGCTGCTCAAATACATACACAGTAACAAAAAGTCGGATTCTGTTTATTAATTTTCCAAAATGAATTTCTCATCCCAAAGCAAACTGTTCTCTGTTTGTATGACACTCTTTTTGTTGTTTTTTGTATTTGTATTCTTGAAGCTTGTTGCGGTAGGAAATGCGATATTATTACAGGTTTTAAGGCCGCGGTGTCAAAATAGATTGTACATACATGGTTACACACGTACATGTATATTCTGTATATCGCACACAATGCATGCTGCGCCGGGCCAGTTGGTACCCGCGCGTCAGTTTGCATGTACAAGCGGAATATCAAATGTGAACCAGCGATCAAGAAGTCCGAATCCTCTGTGAAACGCAAAATTGTAATGTAACTTTCAGCGCCTAGATTCTTGTTTTGAATGGTGTCCCAACCAAGACCAAATATGATTTGTGTTTATTATTTACTGAATAATCACATGAACATCAAGATATCTTTGGAAGCACCAGAGCTACATTTCTTTAAGGATCGTTTTTAAGTCCTCGGTACACGATAAAATTCACGAAGCCCAGTATAAATGTCAGCAAAAAAAAATCCCCAAGAAAAACATTGTGAGATAATCTATTACGTTTTTTTAAATTTATTTTTGGATAAACATATTATACTTCGTCACCCTTTGTAACTAATAATTGTAAACCGTTTGTTTCAAATGTCTATTTTTGACAATTATTTCGACGAAACAACGACACCTTTTTTTTCTTACATGGAAAGCGCCATGTTGTGTGACGTCACAGGCGCAATGTAGTTAACAAATACCAAACTAACGCGTCGCATATACTTTATTGTGTGCGCGCTATGATGGAATAAGTGGAACTGCCATGATAAGGGAACTCGCTCGGGAAATGGTTAGAGCTACTCCGTCCAACTTGTTTTCAGATCGGGCATGTCCTTTGGGGGCGAGAGGGGTGTTGTTGAGAAGCGTAAGGAGGGCAAGAAGGCTAAAGGCATGAGGTTGCAGCACGCATCGCCTTCTCGTCATCTGAGGCATAAACTTTCTCCAGGAGCGAGTAAAGGGCTTGTGGTTTTTGTTGACTGAATAGATACTAGTGTGCGTGACGGGAGCTCTGGGTCGTATCGCTACTATAACTGCTGAGTATGAGCCGCAACCAAGTTAGTACGATGAAGTTCTCTAGGAAGGGGGAAAGCTCCTTTTCTTCAGTGATTGGCTGGCCGTAATGGGAAATTCTACAGTCACAGTGGAGTAAACTCTCCTCCACAAATGCCAGGAAATAGCAAATTATAGCCCCGTAATATCCCGCAACAAAATAATCAATAATTATACCTCTATACAAAGTATATGGTAAATCATAAGCCTCAACTTCGGTTTTCATTCGACTGGTGCACACTTCATTGACTTCGCTGACATCCACCTACGCTCAGATAAACGATCCGAAGACCTTGATCAGCGTCTCCTGGTTTCCGATTGTCCTAGAATTAGCGCACACTCCAGTTAAGCAACATGTTCAGGCCTACGCTCTCTTTTAGTGGAGAGCGTTTTGCATGCAGCTTTGCTTAGTACTTGTTCCCCTGTTATTGTCTCGTCGAAATTCCAAGTCAAAATCAAGGATTTCAAATCTTACCACAGTTCAGAATAACGTAGAGCATACGTTCAATATGAAGCTAAATTGTGGGGATTTTATTAAGCCATGAGAGCGCTCGTAAGTTGTAAGTTGTAGGGCAGGCCTACTACGGGTAATCCCTATAGAGTAAAGGCGTATGTTTCGACACAACTTGCATGCAGGGATACCAATGTATGAGACATAACTTCACCAAGAGTTATACTTTATCAACAACAAGAATTTAAATATTGTAGAGCATAGCAAATTTGAGGATGAGGGGGAGTTAGATGGAAACAAAAAAATACCAGGCTCCATAACACTTTACTAAGATGCTCCCTACTACCTAAGCAAAAAACTGCCATAAACAAATTGGATTGGGTTGTGGTAAAGGTGCTTCAGGCGTGCTAAGGTGTTGTAGCTTGAGGCAGCAAGCCATGGAGAGCAACCGTCTCTTACCAGGTACCAATGAGCAAACGATAGGGGGCACAGTCTGATGGGGATAAATGCAAAAATAAAACACGTAAATTGAACAATGTCTGCCCATTGGTGATGCCTCAGCAACAGCGACATGAGTTTGTCAGGAAAGCAGGACATTAGGTGTGTGGGTGGAGAGCTAGAGAGGGACACATTCCCAAACAAAAAGGCCCCGAAAGGGATGACGAACGAGTTCGCGTGCAATTCTTTGAGGGAAGTTGGCATAAATACAGGTAGTGTTCCTTAATACAAAATTTTACCAAGAGATAGCAGAAGAATTATTAGTTACAACTATTGTTGCCAAATTAATTGGTCCCCTTAATTGCAAATGCCATGTTGACAATGCTAAGGCTTTATGGAGGCGGGAGGGGCTCCGATCCACAACACTCAGAATACGTTTCACTTTTCCGAGTTCCTGGCTAGTAATTTCAGATGGAAGCAGGCTTACAGGAGTGATCATAGGCAGCAGGGAGCAATTTAAGTGGCACGCGGGAGCCCCCGGCCCCCATACTTTTGTGGGTGAAATCCACGGCCGCGGAAGAATAAATTAAATAAATACATGAATCAATCAATCAATCAATCAATCAATCAATCAATCAATACATAGGCCCTACTTACTGAAGCAATTGACATTATCGCGTGCAGAATTTGGCGCCACGCACGTTCAGTCAAGGTGCTGCCTAAGCAATTTACATGTACACAACATAAAAAGTGAGTAGGGCACTGCAACCGGCCATATTGTTGGTCATAGTCATTGATGGGCAATCATAGAGTTTCATATTTTGTTAGTGAAATGGCCATTGGCCAGTAATATTGCATTGAGAGTTTGTCGTCATGTACGGAGAATTTGGGAGTGTACACTCTCTGAATACAGGTCGTCTCCATGACAATGTTAGTGATTTCCTAACCATTAGACAATCATCGGGACGTTTTGTTATCATTTCCTGATATGAGTAATTGGCGCTAGAGTGTCCAAATCAATTGTCCTCAATCGGTCCTCCCGGTTAGTTTTGGTTGCTAATAACCGCCCAGCTGGGCAGCAAGAGAGGCAATTGGGGTCCTTTGTCAGGCAGGAGTGTTGCAGGGTGCCATCCCACAGGTGGCGATATAGTTTGAATCTGACCACAGCAGCTTAGTTTGAAATTGGACTCATAAGCCTAATATGAGGACATACACAGATGGGCAATGTAGAAGTGATACCGTTTACTCAGGTTTTACCAATGTTTGTGTGCTCCTATGAAATCAGCCATGAGTCTACAATTGGGTTGTTAAAGTGCAAAAGTGTTAATCGGTGACTAGACGTAACTTGCCGTTTGTTACTAGGTCCCTCACAAAAGCTCTGTTTTGATCCACAAACAGGGTGCACTCCGAGGAAAGGCAAGCGGTGACAGCCTCATCCCCATAAAATAAGGTCGGCGGGGCCGGCCACATGATCGGTGACTTGGATATTAGTGTAGTCTGCAGACTCCCTGCATTGGAAGAAGTAGTGCGCGTTACGCCAACACCTAACACAGAACATATTATTTATAGTATAGTATTTCGTGTGGCGCTGCTCATGTGGCGACATGGCCTTTTCTTGTCTCTGTGTCACTGTATTTTTATCGAGTTTTAAACCTTTTTAGTGTGTACGTTTTGCACTAAATTAATGCCTCACGATGTCCAATGTACTGTGCTCACCGATGTTTGTGATTTTAGTTGTTTTACTAACGCTATCATGGAGTGCCAAGAGAATTTTGTGCGCCGTCCAGGACAGTGAAGGTGAGACTCTACCAGTGCTATCGTATAGCCGTGAATTTCTATTGAGTCGACGTACGTTTTCGACAGCACCAGATTACGTAATACCTGCAAAAATATGCCAGGACGCACCCAGAACGAGAAAACGTGGGAGGAAAGGAGGTGTCAGAAACAGGTTGAAAAAATCAAGGTTTAGAACCCCACTCCCAACTGTAATCCAAGGAAACGTTCGAAGTATTCGGAACAAAACGGATGAACTGAGAGCTAACATGCGCTATCTCTCAGATTACCGAGATTCCAGCCTTATATGCCTGACAGAAACCTGGCTAACTGAGAAGGATCCTGACTCAACGGTGAACTTGGACGGGTTTACCCTTCTGAGAATGGACAGAAATAAAGACTCAGGAAAAAGAAAAGGTGGGGGTGTATGTGTGTTTGTTAGCGAACATTATTGCAACCCATCGCATATCACAATCAAGCATCAAATGTGTACCCCAAACATTGAACTACTCGCTGTTCATCTCCGCCCATACTACTTGCCTAGGGAAATAAACCAGGTTGTGTTATTCGTGGTTTATATTCCTCCTTCAGCAGATGCCAAGACAGCTGCTGACATTATTCATGACCTGGTTTCCCAAGCTGAAACTTCTTCACCTGATGCAGCTAAGTTTATACTGGGTGACTTCAATCAGTGCAATCTATCAGAATGTTTGCCCACATACCACCAATATGTCAACTGCCCCACCCGCCATGACGCCTGCCTGGACCTTTGCTATGGGAACATACCGGACGCATATCGAGCAAGATCTCTGCCAAGTTTAGGTGACTCTGATCACAACATGATTCATCTAATGCCAGTTTATAAACCCCTTATACGGAGACAACCGGCAAAGAAAATCCAAGTGAAATCCTGGTCAAGTCAAGCTACAGGCGTTAAGAGAATGCTTCGCATGTACTAACTGGGATGTTCTCATCGACCCGGCGGACGAGTTAGACCAAGCAGCTGAGGTGATTTCAGACTACATCCGCTTTTGTGAAGATATGGTAATTCCTACAAAGACATTTAAGTGTTTTCTAACAACAAACCGTGGATTACTTCAGAACTCAAACAGCTTTTAAATGGAAAAAAAAGAGACTATTCAATACTGGCACAAGGGATGAATGGAAAGAAATTCAAAAAAGACTGAAACGTAAAATAAAGGAATGTAAAACGGCTTATAAAAACAAAATTGAGGGTTTTTTTTCAGACGACCGACACTAGGAAAGCTTTGCAAGGTCTGAAGACAATAACAGGTTACAAACCTAGGAAAAATTGTGTCTTGGTAGAGGACGAGATAAACTATGCTAATGAGTTGAACTCGTTTTACAGCAGGTTTGATTTTAGTGCGGAACAGAATGAAGTAATGTGTGAGTTACGTAACTCTCCAGTGGAGAACATCGGTATTTCTGTTGGGGAAGTGAAAGGTCTTTTTAGAACTGTTAATTCACGCAAAGCAATGGGACCAGATTCCATCACTTCTAAGGTACTTAAGGTATGTGCTGACGAGTTAGCGATCCCCTTTCAAATGTTATTCCAAGCATCTATTGACAATGCGTCAGTGCCAGCTCTGTGGAAAAAATCGACAATTGTGCCAGTTTCGAAAAAATCAAAAGTTAAAGAAATGAATGATTTGCGTCCAGTGGCTCTTACCTCAGTGCCAATGAAGTGTTTGGAAAAAATTGTATTGAAGAGATTACTGCCACTTTTTCACTTATTCTCTAGATGAGTACCAGTTTGCTTACCGTCCTCACAGGAGTGCAGAGGATGCTGTACTTACATTACTAAATGGTATCTTTGAACACTTAGAAAAAGCAGGGGCTTTCGTTAAAGTTCTTTTTGTTGACTTCTCAAGCGCTTTCAACACCATCCAACCGCATCTTCTAGCTCGAAAACTAATGAATTTGAATGTTAACCCCAGGCTTATTTTATGGATCATTGATTTTATAACCGATAGAAGTCAACGTGTTAAAGTGAATTCCACACTTTCATCCGTCCAGCACACTCACACAGGTGCCCCACAGGGATGCGTTCTGTCACCTGTCCTGTACACTTTGTATACAAATGATCTCACTACTCTGGAAACATCACATAGAATAATTAAGTATGCCGATGACACAGCTATTTTGTGGCTTTCTAAATGACAAACAAGAATCTCTAGATTGTTTCACTGGTGAGGTGGCACAATTTACTCAGTAGTGTGATGATAACTATCTAGAAATCAATATCAACAAAACCAAAGAGATGGTGATTGATTTTAGGAAAAAAGAAATCTCCAATTACACCAGCTAATATTAAAGGCAAATGTGTGGAAGCAGTGTCTGTTTACAAATACTTGGGAACTGAAATTGATGACCAACTGATATTTGACGCATGTACAAATCAAAATATAACAAGCTGCAACAACGTTTGTTTTTTTCTGCGCAAACTCAAGTCTTTTCACGTTGATAAAACTATTTTACAACTGTTTTACAAGTCCATTGTACAGAGTATTCTCACATTTTGTCTTGTTTGTTTTTACGGAAATATGAGGTGCCAGGATCGGATTAAGCTAGACAGAATAGTTGAGCAAGCCAGTACAGCTATTGGGTTACAACAAGAGTCTCCAGAGGCATTATACAGGTCTCTTATGTGCAATAAAATTAAGACGGTTCTCTCCGACTCACATCACCCATTGAATGCCGACTTCCAAACGAACTCCAGAAGTAATCGCTTTTTACAACGAAGGATCAGGACACGGCGATACGGCAGTTCATTCGTTCCAGTAGCTATCAAATGGTACAATGAGCAACTGGAACGATGAACTGCCGTGTGGCTGACCCTGATCCCTCATTAATGTAATGTAATATGTGTATTATATGTAGTAGTTTGTTTTTTACCTGTAATTATTGGATTGATAAGTTTGTGGTAACTACATTGCATTTTTACATCTTTTTAATTAATGATTGTATGTTTATATAACTCACTCTTTGTCAAGGCCATTTTAATTTCCCTCCTGAGGGATAATAAATTCAATCTTATCTTATCTTATCTTACATGCAGACCAGGCTGTGGGGAGTCGAGGCAAAGCGTTGCCGTCAGGTTGTCGGACATATTTTGTCCACAGTAATTTGTCGTTGCCCAATTGCCACATACGAGTTGGCTTTCGAATGTCGCGGGCGTCTGAATGGCAACCCCTGCTAAAACGCACCGGGCTTAACCTGACACGTCTACGGAGGAGTCGGACATTTTTCATCACGGTTAGATTGGTTGCACGCCGCTCAACAAAACCTCCTCAAGTCATTTCGAACTCATAGGGGCTTATGGACTTGTGCAGCCCATGTGACAGACTATACATAAACTATTTTTGCCCAAACACGCCCGGTACCCAGCATCGACAAATTTGGGGCACAGCGAAGGAGAAAATTAATAAACCAAAGCATGCAATTGTTATTACGTAATTCAGCGATTTTTAACACTCTATAAGGAGTATCATATGGTTGTTGAATGTATTGGGGGTAACTTACTGTTTCAGGGCTAATGTGTGCTAAAGCAAGATCACAGCCACGCATACTTACACATCACAGGACTTTGAACCGGCCTATAGATGTTGAAGTCTTACCATTATTGTAAATGCAGGAATTGTGTTCGCATCCAATATTGTGTGAAGCCTAATCATTGCGGTGAGCCCCCAGGTCGAAATTCGTTTTATACTGAGTTACATGTACATTGTGAAGTAGCGTACGAGGTATTAAACGGATTATAGGGGCGATATGGAACTCTGCTAAACCCTAAAGGGGCCGGGTTATTTTTACCATCTCTCAGCTGGGGGGGGGGGAGAGATCTCAGCATAGAGCAACTCTTCCTAAACATACCTAAGCAATTTCATGACTATAGGTCAAAGGGTTTTGGAATGATGGCTAATTAATTATTCATATATACGAATGGCAATTCTGCTCTGTGTACACGACGTATATGCGAAAATTCAGTTTTCACGGCGCCTAGCCTTTTAGAGGCTTTCGCGGATATTCCGCCCCCTGGCCCCTTTAGGGTTAAGACTATTAACCGCACACACTCATTAAGGGCATGCAGTCACATATGTAGTCACCAGATTGTCAAAGCATATAGTAGCGGCATCATACAATATGTAACCGATCATGACTTAGGGGTTAGGGGTTGTCCCCAGTTGAAGTAAAGTTGCGGTAAACGTCAACTCATGAGTTATCATATGAACCATACTTGTGAAGGGGTGCTATCAGTACAGTTAAAGGGAAAATACAACATTTGCAAACATCAAAAAATAAAACTACCAAATCATTTTGAAATACCTTGCTGGACTGTTAGTGAATGACAGTGTAAAGTATCCTGTAAAATCATGGAACCTGGTATACTGTCATTTTCAAGAAAAGTGGTATTTTTGTATCAATTTCCAACGCTGGTCGGGAAAAAACTGGCTTTTTTCAAATACTGGCCCCAATTGACCATCGCACTTGTTTGCAATCGATTACACACCTATGAACGGGTACAAGCCAGCTAAACTGGTTCACTGACCTTACCATTCCCCCATATATGTAAACTGCTCTGTTTCTTCCTATATGGAGTCAGGGAACCAGACTACAGGAAATTGTTTGTTTTTCTTGGTTTTTATAGCATTTTCGAACCCAAAACCTCAAAATAGTCAGTGTAACTATATTTGCTATATATTTCCAACCCCCCAATTCCATCCATTTCTGAAAATTACAGCAAAAGCCAATGATGTATATTCCCTTTAAGGGGACGTACAAGTCATAGGTGCGGGTTACAAACAGGTCAGGACTTAGTTCATTACTTATGGTTTAAGTGTTGTCTCCGGCGGAGTTGCGTACTCACGTTGCCGTAACGTAGTCGGGCATGACTATTGAAGCCTGGGATTATACACAGTTTTCTTTTGAATTGTGATTGATTGGCAAACTAGCCGGTAGGTGACAAAACATGGTAATCGATCATGCGGAAGTGACTTAGTGGTAAATTAGGTTCGTTATAAATAATTTGTAGTCAATCCAAATGTATTGGTCAAGCCCAGGTTTGTTACGCCTTTGGCAATCGAGCAGGTATTACGGGTACACCGGTAGTCGATCATTTGACTTATTTGTAATTATTCTGAACAGTCGATCAGGATTTGATGGCAAACCAGATTGATTATAACAAAATTGTAGTCGACCACGCCTTAACTATTGGTAAATCAGTTTAGGATAAACAAAGTGTAGTCAATAATGAGGTATTGCTGAACCAGGTTGGTTAAAAAACAAGTGGTTGCCGTTCATGCCTTAGTGGTATTGGTTGTTATATCGTATTCTGTAGCCGCCCATGTCGTAATTGTGAAGTGGATCGCAGTGGGAGTAGATTTGAATGAAAGAGCATACTTCGTAAAACAAAACCCGATCAAGTCCTGGCTATAAACAACATCTCAATCGGTTGAGCGCCTTCGATGAATTAGCAGATATAGTTGGTTTCTCCTCGTTCCGGATTTAAGATTGTTAAAGGCGTTCTGGTTGTGGCGTGAACTGCACTTTGCATTGGCTCGCGCCACTGAACGGATCCCCAATTAAATTAGACATAAAAAAGGTAATACGAGAAGTAACTCGTTATACAGTCTGTAAATGGGAATCCAATCATCAGGTTGGCATGAGATAGCAAGGTTGGGGCCAAACGTTCTCATTTTTCTCAACGAGTTTCGAGTTTTCGTAGCCGGCTACTATCAAGATTGGCTACCCGAGAATTATGGCTGTCACAATGGGAAAGTGAAAAGAATGGAAAACTTTATGTAGATATTTAACTGATGCAAATGTATCATTATCCCAGACACGCAGCATTGTCAAGTTTGCAAATTAGTTAAAGCAAATTATTGTTTGTGTTAATAATTATCCACAGTATGCTGTAATATATAAGGACCCGTGGTGCGAAATCAGACCAACACAATCCAAATTATTGGGTACTGTGCAGAATTTATAACGGCCCCACATTGGCTTACAGGCGTCCTCGAAATCTACGGGACTTGATTGTTCGAGCTGAAGTCCCATCCTTAGATGCATCCCCTCCCACCCAGCATGGTACTTTCAAGTGCAGTTCCAGGTGTGTTGTCTGCCAGATTCATATCCAGGAGTCTGACTCCTTTTCTGGCCACTCTTCTGTCACTACCCACAGAACCATTGGTAACATCACTTGTAACACCTCTAATGTCATATATCTCATTTCTTAATAATAATAATAATAATAATTTCTTGCAGGGTCTGTGGAGTGCAGTATGTAGGTGAGACTAAGAATACGCTCAAGAAGCGTTTCTATGCCCACCGGTCAACGGTCAACACCAAGAAACTAGACACCCCTGTTGGTCATCACTTCAACCTGCCTAACCACTCCATTTCTGATATGATTTTGCAGGGCATTGAATCTCTTGGCCATCGCAAGGACTCAGTTCGCCTCAGCAGAGAGAAAGTGTGGATGAATCGTCTTCGAACTATTCAACCACATGGTCTCAACATCCAACTTGGAAATGATTAATCCTTTTCTTCCTCAATTGTCTTCTGTTACAGATAATCCACCTGGTCTTCCTTGTTTGTGTTTACCCATCTTCCCCCCTCTTTCATCCCTTTCCACCTCCCTACTGGCCCCCCCCCCCCCCGCATCATCCCCATTCAGTCTCACACTCTTTTGTCCGTTCCCACTCCCTATGACCTTTGATCCTTTCCCTTTCTGGTCCCTCCCCTGTCTACACCAGACCCCTTGTGGTTTGCCATCTCCCTTTGTTTCTTTGTTCTCTCATCCACCCTCCCCTGCATCTTTCCACACCTTCCCCACCTAATCCTCCTTTTGTGTTTCTTCTTTCAGCCCTGCATATTTGTGTGCACCCCCATGTTAATGTATGTACCTCTGTCATTTCTGTTTTAGCCTCTGAAGAAGAATTTGCAAAGTTCGCAACGTCAGGCCACACTAATTTTTAGATTTGAATTTATAAGTTAATAGATTTTGGGTTTATTTAAAGATTTAGTGAAGAAACAGTAATTAGCTGATCACATGTCTTATGGGTTTCGTATTGTCTCCAGTGAAGTCAAAGTCGGCCACAACTGGGTCACCAGGCCACACCAAAAAAAACCAAAAAAAAGTAATGGAGGTATGGGTGTTTGGATGTTTTTAGCCCAGGGAGAGACTTTTGAGACTTTGGGACTTTTGAGAAGGGATTGCTCTTCTAACGGGATAGATATCCGTAGTCCATTGGGACGTGTGAGAAGTGATTGTGCTTCTAGGTGTAGGGATATCCGTAGTATTGGAATGATTATAACCATTAGCATGTAAGTGATAAATGGGAGTTTATTAAGCCATGGACCTGTTAATTATTAGAACTAGCAGCAGGTAAATTGTACATGTGATTGTTAAACCATGCTTGTTGGACTGTTTCAAGCGAATAAAATGATTGCCGAGTGACAACAGTGCTTTTCTCCGGTGTGATTCTCCTTACAAATATTCTTGCGCCACACGCATTATTTCTTAATAATAAGTTGGGTGCGAAGCGATCGAGGCTGTGATTATAAATAATGGTTTTCTGAAAACAACTATGAAAAACTACCAAAAGTAGGACACGCCTATGTTTTAAATATTCATTTATTGGCACGACACATACGGGCATGGCGTGCCCGGCCCAAAACTGATCTCCGCGCGCTGCAAGTTCGAGCAATCGACTAGTCGATTTTTCGTGGTAGTCTGGTTCCCTGACTTGATGATTCGCTAACGACTCAACGCTTGATAATAGTAGGCCGAGGATGACCTATCAAAAGTTATCCTGCGATTCAACAGGCGATTCAGCCTGCGGTTTAGCCCGCGATTCAGACGAAAGCTTGAAAACATACCCCAAAAACCCATACTCCATGCGTCAAAGGGAGATACTTTATTGGAACTAGATGCTTAGATTCACGACACGAAATTTCCAGTAATCAAGTTTGCTTTACATTAAGAATATATATCAGCAAAGCTATAAACACCGTGTTTAAAATTAATTTGTCGGTCCTTTTAGTGAAATATAAGGGGTTTTTCGAAGCCGATTACCTTGTGTTCAGCGCATGTTTTTACGTACTGCACATGTTTTTCTTTCTCCCAAACGACATCCACATATGGGAGTACGCTATGGCGTTTTGGACTTAACTTTTATAAAAACATGAGAAGAATATATAACATTAGAAAAAAAAGTGAATTTGAAAGTTATGAAATTCGGACTTAATTACCCTTTTTTTTAAATCCTCCGAAGCCTCAGGTTAGAAACGGAAAAAAATTCGAGTGAAAAACCGAGATTCGAACCGGCAACCTCGCGATGCAAATTTCCACCATCCATCGACTGAGCTGTCACACTACTCGCCAAACGTGGGGAAACAAATAATTATATACCTGCGTTCGTATCATAAAAGTATCGTAGAGGGCGTTAAACAACCATGTATGCGGATGTCGTTTGGGAGAAAAAAATTCGCCGCCCGGGCGGAGTACTTTTCCGCCCAGGTGGATTACTATTCGGCCCAGGCGCATTAGTATTTGTGCTCAAATAGCTGAAATGAACCCATTGGCGTTCAATTTTGGGCTAATGTTATGACCCGTAATGTAATATCGACCCGTAATGTAATACAAATCCGACCCGTAAAGTAACAACACGAGTAACAACAAGAAGGTCCCCATTGCAATACAATTGCTAGTGCTACGAACACTTTGGGGAAGTCAATATTTTAATGATCCTCCTGTCCTATATTGTATTACCTACCCTAATGCATTTGACAGGTATTTTTTTTAACTCAGCCAGTAGCTAAAAAAATAAGAATAAGTGTGGGTAAGTATTTACACTAATTTTTATGGTGAAAAGAAGTTTCGCAAAAACACTACCGTTTAGAAAAGGTTTGTAGATAGTAAACGGCAAGGATTTCCCCAAATCTTAAAAGAACAAAATCTACCTACCTCGTGCAAATCAAGCCATCCATATCACAGTGATCATAAAGCTTAGAGACGCCGTTGTTCCACAAACGTATGCATTGCATAGCAGTAGTCCAGAGATGTTTTAGTGAGTTAGCATGAGAGAGTATCCTTTTAAGCACTATTTTGCTGACACATTGCTCAATATAGAAAACAAAAGGTCCATTAAAATAAGATTTATTACTTTCTTGTGTACACGGCTGACTGTTTATAATTGGGCTAACACAAAGGAAGGGAGGCGGACAAAAACACAACTAAACAACGTTCCTGTCATTCCAGGAACGAAACAAATATTTTCGCTGATAAATAATAAATTGAATTTTCCTTTAATTGTGTCGCAAAGTTCAAATATTAAAAACAGCAAGATGGTTTCCTTTGTTAAAAAGTTGTTTCTTTTCTGTCAATCCGATAAATAAAAACGTTTTAGAAAAAAAATAGAGAAGTCATTGTGACTTCGTTCCATACTATGCATAATATTCACGTAATCGAACTACCCTCCAGATGCTAAAGGGGCCGGGTTATTTTGACCATCTCTCAGCCGGGGGGGCGGATTCCGCCCCCTCCCCCCTAAGATCTCGGCCATCGAGTGACGAAAAATTTTGAAACTCGGCACATGCATAGAGCAACTCTTCCTAAACATACTTAAGAAATTTCATGACTATAGGTCAAAGCTTTTTGGAATTATGGCTAATTAATTATTCATATGTACGAATGGCAATTCTGCTCTGTGTACACGACGTATATGCAACAATTCAGTTTTCACGGCGCGTAGCGCCGGAAAATTTTTCGCTACGCGGCAACCCGTGGTCCGATTTTTATGTTTTTGATATCAAAAGATATATCTTCGACCATCCAAACCTCTTACAAACAGAATTGTAAATTTATCATGTTTCGCTCGTGATTTATACACAACGAAAAAAATATATATATAAAATCAAGATCTCTGCCGTGGATATTTCCAATTCCGTCACACACACTGAACGCGAAAATGAATGGTGGTCGTTTATGGAAAGTTCTAACATTTGCAGTTGTGCAGTCCGCAGTAGCTTCGCGTCGCGTCATTTAATTTTAATTTAATTTTAGATATTTAGACATTACGTTAAAGGATGCAATCTAAAATGTAAGCAGGGGCTGTCAAGGAATGAACAAAAGTATACAAACTGTCATCCGATGATGTGTTCATCCATACCCCTGATTACAATTAAGGTAAAATTACAAATGTTAGAATAAAAATCAATATAAAAAAAAATGAAATGGAATGAAATTCAAAAAAAAAAATAACACCGTAAACAGGAACTGAAGGAAAATATCGAGAACTCCCCCCTCCCACCAACAGGCACTCACCAAAAAATAACACGCCAAAACTATAGCCACCCACAGAACTTAATCAACAGGACTAAATACAGTTGTTGATGCCACCACTTGCCGATAAGTTTCAACCGAACCAGCCACCTTTTCTCTCTCTTGCTGGGTTCAGGAGCCCCGCTTTCTTGTACTCTTGTACAGTGGCGTATCCAGAGAGGGCAGAGGGAGCACTCTGCCCCCCGCGGCTGATTATTTTTCACATTTTTGTTCAGCAAATATTTCAATAAATGGTTTGAGAGTTCTAACATCAATCCCAAAAAAGAAAACCCACTCAAACAAACATTACAATGCGCCGTGAAAATGGGTATATAATTTGCAGTATGCATGATAATGGTCAGTTTTGAAGAGCGCCTCCATTTGAAAGGTGGGAACTAGCCCCCCCCCCCCCTTGGATTTTACGGAGGCCAAGTGTCCGGAGAAAAAAATCATGTCTACATTTCGGCGCGGATGTGCGGTTGCCCCCCCCCCCCCTCCCCCCGATTTAAAGCTGGATACGCTACTGCTCTTGTGGCATATTATACCCACAGAAGTAATGTTTCTTAACGCCGCAATTTTCTGAGCTTATTCCTGAAAATGACAAATTATTCTATTAAACCGTTTTAGATTGTATTCTGTCTGAAATATTATCAAGTGACTTGATGCAATATTGATACCTTGATTTTCCGGTGCTTCAAAGAAAAGTTGTTGGATTTTAGAATGGTATGAATGTTTTTAGTTAAAGCCCAGTCATCATAAAGGTGACTGGGAAGTAAAGATCTTGTGTCGAATATTTATGCAACCATGCTGTACTTTAAATCAACGTAATATTTCTATTCTACCCTGAACCCCAAAGGGAAATTGACCGTTTTAGACAAACGAATATTTCTTTGGAGTTCAAGTTTCTCAAGTGAATGAATTAAATATAACTACTTTCTTGTGTGCATGGCTGAGTGTTTTTGATGAGATTAAAAAAAGGGAGTCAGAACAAAACAGTCAAGCAAACAACACTCCCGCTATTCCAGGAACCAAAACAATGCTTTCGCTAATAAATGATACAATTTACTTTCCCTTCTTTTGTATCGCAAGAGTTCAACTATTGAAAAAGCAGGAACCATTCCCTCGTAAAAAAATAAGTTTGTGTCATTGCTGTCAACCCGACATATAATTGAGGTGAAAAAAATTGTTTTTTTTTTATTTTCCACAATGGCAATACAATTGGCTTTTCCGCAAAATTTGAATATTTAAGATTAATTTTGAAAGAAGGTCCAAAAATAAATTTTATTTCTGAATGATTCTATACACTGTTCGGAATAATAAATACTGAAGCATGGGACACTTCTATCAGTAGAAAAAAACCTTTAAATTAAATATTCACGTCATCATGACGTCATTCCATGTTATGCATAACAACCACATAATCTAACTACCCACCAAGTTTTAAGACAAATGGACATTCCCTAATGTGTGCTTTACAAAATGCATTTAAGATGACGTCATAATGACGTAACACTTAAAAATAATTTTAAATGAAGCATGTTTCGTTCGTTAGATATACGAATGAGAGAAAACACAATTCCAAAATCAAAGAAAAATCCTATGATGACGTCGTGACAGCATCACCTCAATGGCTATCTATGGCATATACCTGACTATGAACGTACCACGTTTCAACTCATAGGCCTTGTAGTTCTTTAGCTAAATGCTTTAAGTAGTGCATATTTAAAATGACGTCACATGATATGAGTTAGTACAAGAGAGCACCCTTTCATGCATAATTTGCTGACACCTTGCTAAATATGTTTTTCTATTGAAAGAAATATTGCTACTTGCTTGTGTGCAAGGCTGAATGTTTATAATTGGGCTAAAAAAAAACGGGGTCAGAAATGACACAAACAAATAAACATCCCTCCCGCAATTCCAGGAACGAAAACTTACATGCGATTTTCAGTGATAAATCAGGGGCGGATCCAGGATTTTTTGAGGAGGTTTTCATCAGCAAATCAATATTTAAATGTGGACAGGCTTTTTTGTCCAGACACTTGGCTCAAGTCCGCAAAATCAATAGGTGGTGGTGGGGGGGGGGGGGGCTAGTAGCATACTTTGAATGGGGGCGCTGTTCAAATCCGATGATTATTAACACTATTGTACAGGTATTACATGATAGTGTAAAAAAAAAACGTAACCCAGCAGTCTCCGTCCGTATTTTGTGCACAGGCGCATATTAATACCAGTATAATTGTTTTTGTTTTGGGTGTAAAAAAAGAGCTGGGGGGGGGGGGTTGACATTATTTTTTTTAATGAATTTCTATGGAGAACAAAATTGAAAGACAGTGCCCCCCCCCCCCATCCGCGCCTGTTAATAATAATCATATTACCCTTTGTTATGCTAACTGTAGTAAGATTCAAGCATCGAAAACAGAAGGGAGTTTTCGCTTTGTAAACCAATCAAGTCAGTTCTGTCAAACCGATATATAATACATGTACATGCAACCACGATTCTAGAAGGCATGTTCAATGCGTTTGTCATTAGCCGTCAGCACCGCAAACAGCTGCCAAACATTTCGTCGCAGAGCTGACATACCGACGAATAAGCGAAAACCTTGTTTCGAGTAATTCGCGTTTGAAGTTGGACATTTTTCTGGGTGCCGTATTTTACCCTACATGTTTTGATAAAAAAAAACCTTTTAGTACATATTCGGAATAAAATATGAAACTAAGTATCCATCAGGTCACTTATTTAATCGTAGAAGTTGTGAGATTTGATTTATTTGATCGTAAACGTATTCGTCAGTTTGTCAAATTACATAAATCTCCAATAGCCGGTTGTTTTTCACATTGTTTGTATGCTATTCGTCAGTTTGTCGGATCGCGCGTGCACGCGCGCGCAATCCGACAAACCGACGAATAACCTTTGTTGGTACTTTGAACACACACCTTACATAAGCTGGTTACCAGTGAAATTTCGTATTCGTCACTAGGTCAAATTATGGATTTGTTTTTGTGAGTGATACGCCACAAGGGGGCTCTGAATCTCAAAATCCAGACCAAAATTAAGAATTTTGGCATAAATATTTGAAAGAGCAACCTTCATAAACCCTTAAAATAACAAAATCTCGAAATCGCCAAAATGGTGGATTCGCCGGTATGTCACCTCTGCGACGATTTATTCTCGCCGCCTGCTTATGTGAACGTATAAACACTGCCTTATGGGGTACTGGAACAATGGGATGTACCCCACAAGGAATGCCCACAAGTTTATCACGAAATAGATATTGTAGCGGTACTGCCTCGGACGACTGCCCCGGCGAGTAGCGGCGAATGGCCTAGCTTCTACGGTCGGGTACGCAGATCCGTTTTGGCGGAAGTTTATCGCCAGGCCCGCAGCAGACTACCAAAAACAACACCCTATCACGCACTCACTCCACTCACTGGGCTGACAGAGGCGGGGGGATATCTCGGGGGAGGAATTGGAAACTGGACACTGGTTTGCGCCTACCCTTAGCTTTGGTGATTTATTCCTCATTCCAGTTTCAGCCTACCTAGGTGCCTCGCCTACGTGATCTTATACTCAATCACTTCCCTTACAAACTCAGAGATTACTTAATTATCTGGATTACGATGCAGGAATCATTTGTCAATTACACTCACACAAAGTATGAGGCTCCCTCCACTGCGACTATAGGTTATTGGTTGATTGGAGATTAGAACTGTGCAAGAACCCTGTGAAAGAGGGGGAAGCTGAGTGCGCGGCCGCTTATATACACTGGCGCTATTAGCTGGTGCCCCTATAAACCTGGGTGAGTGCACGCGCATCCCGCTGGCTACCAGTAAGGAACTAAAGTGCGCCCTCTATAAAATGCATTCGCAACAATATGAAGATTTTACTCAAAAACTAGGAACTTCCAAGGTGGGTTATCCGTCGCAAATGGAAGAGTTTAAGAAAGAGATATTAAGTCCGAATTTCAGCCCAGGAAATTAATTCTGGTTAAAATAAGAGCATTTTGAAATTAGTGCGCGACATTACAAAATTTTAGTACACGACTGAGCATAGGAAGTACCCCACTTCTATGCCTGTGTAAGCGTGTATGGGTGTGTATGTGTGTGGAGGGGGAAGCTCTCTATATTTGGCTTTTCTGCAAATTTGCGGAAAAGCCATTTTTTTTTCTTCTTCTTCTTCTGATGGTAAGACGTGTTTACATCGAGCTCCGGGAAAAGGTAGATTATTTCAGTTTGAGACCGCGTATGGTCCTAGTTTGTCCTACTAGGTCGTTATTATACTTTATACACCCTCCTAGACTAATCTCCCTTTGTCGGGCTTCCTTATTTTGCTATATTTTGCATTGTTTTTCGTCATATTTTTCTGTATAAGTATACACACGACTGGCCGTTATGGCCTACTCATGGGCAATTAGCCGTGAGCACAGCGCCGGGTCCCTCGACCGTAGTAAACATTGTCCCTGGTAAGACCGAACCCTTCAAGCAGGTCACACAATGGCGTCTCATTCAGTGCTGTTGACAATGTCTCTATTCAATCATACATTGACGCTTTTGTCAGTCACATTCCTGCTGAAGAAATTGTTTCTGCCTCTCCAATCGCTAATGGACGATTTATCTCAAAACCAGAGAAACCGTCATTGACGCTGTCGAACGCTGTCACCTCTTATTCAACCAAGCACTCGTTTGACTCTATCGAATGTTTATCCGGAAATTCCCAATGCCGTGCTCACGAAGAACTTGTCCAGCTTCTGTAAGGTTGTTTCGCAGATCCGACCTATACCGCTGAGATTCAAGGACAAAAAACTGTCCCATATTATGTCCTTCATGAGACATGTCCAGGTTATGCTCCAACCTAATATTACACCTCCCAACCACATCACTTTAATTTCATCCATGCCGGTATGAACTATCGCGTTTTCCTCTCCACAGAAGATGTTCAACAGGTGCTTTAATTGTGGAGAATTTGGGCAGATAAGTAAATCTTGCAAAAAAAAACTCGGACAAAAACATCAATTATCATCTCGACAATGAAAGTCATACAAATCCTTTGAACCCACCTCCCACCTTTGTACACAAAAACAAATCTGACCCCCCAAATTCCGCCAAACAATCCAAATCCACTGCTCCAACACGCACTTTCGCCCTTGCGGTAAGTGCTGGACCTGCGGCCGTGCGACCCGCGCCCCCAGGCGCGGGCCGCTCAGCCAGGACTGGCTTGTCGGTTTCAGGTCCCACCCCTCAGGTGCTGCAGCCAGTGCGTCAGCTACACGCACACATCGCGAACGGTCCACCCGCTCAAATACCAAAGCCAGCACTTTCCATGACTCTACCGGTGCTCCCAATAATTCCAATGCATCCTCAGCCGCGCCTTACACCAAGTCTTCTGCTCCCAAATCCCCCACCAAGACTACCACTACTTACCTCTGGGGCACCTCACCCGCCCCCACCCGTTCGTTTTCTGAGACCGTCTCCAAACGAAAACAACTCACTCCTGAGCCCATCACCGAACGTTCCCGTTTTGTTCCGCTATTATCCCCATCGCCCATCAGGAAATTAGCGAAGAAAGTTTCCTCCCCAAAGTCCATTGACACCCAAACCACATCCATTCCCGACACTCCGAGCGTCTTACAAGCCCTTGATGCTACCACACCCACAGTATCCAACCCTGCCTCTGAAACGGGCACTGACACGGAGTCCATATCCTGGGAGGACACGCAGACTGACAAAAACATCCTCGTCTCTGCCGGTCTTCCCGCGTCGAGTGGTCCACTATCTCCTGATAACTTACTGAAGTTTATAACAACTGTTAAGTCCATTAAAAAAACCGATGGTTGTGGCCTAAAAATTCACATCAAACATCCCGGGACTCATTAAGCAACACTGCATCCACTACCACGACTTACATTGTTAGTTTCTTGTTCTTATTTTAATTTTGCGAAATTAATTTATTACCCGTTATACGAAAATGAAAATAAACTTTAGTGAAAATCTCCAGTCGAACCAACTCTGCTGAATTGGATGACAAAATAATGTGCATTATTAAAAAGAACGTCGTAGATTTTGAATTGAATATGATGCCGAATTGAAATAATGCACGGCGCACTTCGTTCATTATTACTGTTAGACGAAGACCGCTCAAGACGTGTACTATTGGCATGTACACTGTGCTTACTTGTGCTGTTCTTTCTACAGGAAATGTGTGACAGGAAACACAAGGTCAGTCCCACTTCTCAACCTTTTCACTTGCATTACATTACGAATTATCTTCAAGCAAACTTGATTCCTCGATCCTGATTGGTCGATCCATGGCAACAAGCCGTGCTACATATCATCATCTAGGCGCTTGCGTCAAGTTGATCTGACATCGCGCACTCTGTAAGTGTTCTCCACTGTTCTCTGTCTGATGCCACGTGCCACGTGCATCGATCCTTGATGTTGACCCCCGTGGTTGTCAGGTCCTTGTTTACTCTCTTCAGCCACGTGGTTCGTTGTCCCCCTCTTGGTAGCTTGTTCTTGCGGATTGCCTCTAGAAGTGCTTGCTTGGCAGGAGCTTCCTCGGGTAGTCTCAGGAGATGGCCTGTCCACCTAAGACGTCTTCGGGTAATGGCAGTACTCCAAGGGATCTCGTTGGTTCTCCTGTACAGTTCTTTATTGGTGATCTTCTTGGGCCATTTTATATTAAGGATTGAACGCAAGAGTCTTCTGTGAAATGCATCAATATTCTCTTCTAGTGACTTAGTCAATGTCCATAGTTCACTGTTGTATAGGAATACAGATGCTATGAAGGCGCGGAATGTTTTGAGTTTCGTGTTGTTTGAGATTGCATCACTTTTGAAGACATTCCTGAATTTGTTGAAAGATACCATCGAAAGTATTTTCCTCCTGGTAATATCTTGCTCAGTGTCGAGAAAAGATCCCAAGTATTTGCATTTCTTCCAACTGGTGTTGCTTCCGTTTCTACTGATGAGGTGTTTCTCTGTCTTAGACGTGTTTACTGTGAGGTTTCGCTCTTTTAGTACCTCAGGTTCCTTCCTCTCCACAGTTGCTATCGGGTGGATATTGTTACTTGCCCAAGTGATGTCATCAGCATACTGTAATCCCATCTCAAAGTATGCTGGCGGGCAAATGGCGTAGCTGTGGTTCTCGAGTTCCACAGGAAGGGATTGGGACTGTGTCTGCGTGCAGTAATTGTGATCCTGAAGAGTGAATGGTGTCTCGGGTGTTTCCGGGTCAAGTTGTCTCAGTGCTTTTGCCAGGTATAGAGTGAAGAGAATGGGACTGAGGCAGTCTCCTTGAGGCACGCCGATGTTGGTTTTGAAGGGCTTACCCAAGACAGTTCCCACTCTGACTTGCAATCGAACGTCTCTAAGCAAGATTGCCAGTAGGTGGAGTTCGTCTTGCTCTAGTATCTCTTTAAGATCCTCAAAGAGAACCACTCTCCTCACCGAGTCAAAAGCCTTTGACATGTCGAGCAGCAGTAGGTGAAGTTCATAGCTATCGGCTGTGATGGCCTTCTCTGCTAAGATCTTTAAGGCAAAGACCTGCTCAGTGGTGCCTCTGCCGTGTCGATAGGCTGCTTGGGAAGCTGGTATGTGGTCGTCTAATCTGTCGGCGATTCTCTTCGTCAAACAAATGGCCATTATTTTCCGAATAATTGTCAGAAGAACGATTGGCCTTATGTTCACTGGGGGTCCCTTTGGTTTGCCTGGCTTAGGAAGAGGAACGAGAATACCTTCTTTGATGTCGTCAGGGTAGATGCCAGTGCTAGC
This sequence comes from Patiria pectinifera, assembly GCA_029964075.1. Lineage (NCBI taxonomy): Eukaryota > Metazoa > Echinodermata > Asteroidea > Valvatida > Asterinidae > Patiria > Patiria pectinifera. The sequence goes on along the minus strand of CM057150.1, from coordinate 25,665,619 downwards.
GGTTTCATTCAGAGTTCTGGCAATTTCTTGAGCAATCATCTCGGGTCCATACTTAAGCAACTCGGCACTGAGATTATCTTTTCCAGCACTTTTGCAATTTTTTAGTGATTGGATCGCCTTTTTTACTTCTATCTTGGTGAAGGGCTTGCTCATCATCCGTGGTGGAAATTCTTCAATTATAGCTTCATCATCCAAGTCAAACTTGCTTTGAAACCAGTTTCTGATGATCTGTTCTTGGCCAGCTGTATCAATGACCATGTTACCGCCTTCATCTGCAACCAAGATCCTATTGGGTTGCCTCTGCTGTATATTTCTGATGGCCTTGAAATACTTTGTAGAGTCATCTTTCTGGTTTTCAATTTCTTCAGCTTTTCTTCTCAGTTCTTGTTCATGTATCTCTTTCTTTGTGTTATGGAGTTTGGTGAGAACGCTATTTCTTTCCTTCCTCAGTTCGTTTCTTTTATCCTTGTTTTGTGTCGCCTGAATGGTTTGAAAGAGACTCTTTTGCTTAGACGACAGTTCAGTGATAACAGGGTGTGTGACTTTAGTAGATTTGCTTACATACCCAAGGGTCTCAGATGCTGCTGACAGGCAGGCTTTCTTGATGTTGTTCCATCGTTTGTTGCTGTCTGTTAAGTCTCTGCCCTCTAGAATTTTCTGACATACAGTGAGTTGATACTTCTGTCGATGCTCGTGATCTTGTAGTTTGGCCAGGTTTATTTTTGTTACTTTGGTATGCCGGGATGCTTTCTTCTTTGAAGACAGCTTGAAAGATGCCCTGACCAACTTGTGGTCTGATGTTAAACTGCATCCTCCAAAAGATCTTGAGTCTGTGACATCCTTCCTGCATGTGTTAGGTACTATAATGTAATCAATTTGGTTATAGTACGGGTTGCGTCGATTTGGATTGTTTGTTTCAGGACAGGTCCACGTAGTTCGATGTCTCAAACTGTGCCTAAACGTAGTGTTAGTTAGAAAAAGGTCATATAACCATACCGCACGGCCACGGTCCATACCGCACTCTGCGTATTGCGCTATTCTAAGCCTACGTGACGCGATTAGTGCTGCACAATTCACTGTGTATTCAAAAGTTGCGCGTAGGTTACACAGCATGCGTGTTCCAACTTCACTGTGCGTCAAGTTTGCTTGAAGATAAATTCGTTATCACGCTCGCGCTCGTGGAACACGGAAAATGTAGTGCGTCTGTGTCCCACATACCACTCGGCCTTCGGCCTCGTGGCATGTGGGACACAGACGCGCTACATTATTCCGTGTTCCACTCGCGCTCGCAAGATAACTAATAATATTCCTCACGCAATCACAGACAGCAAGTTCACAGTACCCGGCCCCCTTAAATGAATCTAAACGAACTACATAGAGAAATATTTAGGGCGCTTGTTGGTTCTCTTGTTGGATGAGAAAAAATCCAATTTATTCCTGAAATAATGTCACACGAGCTTAATTTATTATCCTGTCCTGAAGTCTATCTAAATTGCATTTGTATAACGTTGCCATTCAACAAACCTCCACTGACCCGTTTAAAAATTAGGGTAGGCTTTCATCACACCGCAAATTGTTTCGTCCATATTTTCAGATACGCCGTGAGAAATTACGTTATTGTATAATACATATTGTGCGGGCGGGTTTCCGTATTTGGCAACAATATTGCAAAAAGGGTTGTTTCTTGCAGCATAGCGACAGAATTGTGCATTTTTATGATAAAAATGAAACTTAGCATGTGAGTTCTTCATACCATGACAAATTCAGATATAGAGGTATTTCATATCTGACCCCTGGTGACCTTTGAGTCGTCAATGACCTTTAAATATATGTACAGTCTTCAGACAATGTTAATCAAGACCAAATGCGGGAAACTCTCACAATTTGAATTCTGATGACCTTCCAGAGGTCAATGACCTTTTTATTAACTGCACTAACTCTATTTATAGTTAAAACGATTTACCCTTTAACCCGCAACTTTTTCAAGACCAAAGTCGTAATGTACATTGGCTCATTCTATAAAAATAATGTCATATGTAGGGAATTTCAGTCTGACCTCTCGCCTTTAAGCAGGTCACCGAACTTTGCATATCCTAATTATAGATAATAATAATATAATAATAATAATTTGGGAGGCTAATCATCCTTACTCGCAGCTGGGATGCTGAATTGCGAAGGACGCGGCTACAACGTGGTCGGGCCGCTGGCACGTAAAGGCGCCTCTGGCTGCCGGCCACATCGACCCATATAAGACCGCGAAGCACAGCCTGAGATCGAAAGTGTTCGATTTTTCCGGAGGGAGGAAAACCGGAGGGCCCGGAGAAAAACCCTCGTGGCACAGGAGAGAACCAACGCACAACTCTACTCACATGCGATCCTTGGCCAGGATTCGAACCGTGGTCACCTCGGTGAGAGGCGAGCGCTTTACGCACAAGCCACCTGTAAGAGGATAAGCTTTTCAAAACACCACTTTTTTATTACCCACATTTAAAATTTAGGGTATTCTTGCCATGATACGGATTTTCAGATATGTAGACATTTCATATTTGCCCTTTGATGACCTTTGCGAGGTCAATGAACTTTGTATACTCTGATTGCCGTTTTTATCTTGTTTAATTTTCCCAATGCCACTTTTCATGACAGGTCTAATAAGCGCAAAAGGAGTGTATTTTTTAATGATTATTCTACATCATGTCATGAAGTCAGACCCCGTTCTTTGACACTATTAAGGTTTTGGTCACGAATAAATGGAGTTTTGACGAATAAATACGATATTTAAGGGCAACTCAGATATACAAGAGTATCACTACGTCAAATATTACGTCCCCAGTCGGAACATTCTTTTTAGGCACAAAGAGTTAAGTTTTAGACTTGGGTCACATTTACAATTGTAACTTTTACAACCAAAGGTTGAATATGAAATGGCCTATATGTATAAAACATTCTCTTTATAGCATGAACACCTTTCATTTAGACATTAATCGTGAAAAAAGATGAGGTTTAAAGAATTAATCTTACAAATAGCAATAAACAGGTTTACAAAGGTTATTGACCTCTAAAAGGTCACCAGAAGACAGATATGAATTCGTCGGTTGCACCACGAACCGACGTATCCGATTTTTTGTGTTTTGAGAAAAGAAAAAAAAATATTTAAAGTTGGTCATATTTTTTTAGGATCATTCTTTATTGTATGCAATCCGTGTGCATCTGAGTGTCTTAGTTTTTAAGAAATTCAGTTCCAAAGATACAGGTGCCTACGTCAAACAGACTGTTATCATGTTATCGTTTATCAAAAACGCGGGTAATAGTGTCCTTGTGCCAGATGAGGGGAAACGTCGGTTTATGAAACGCTAAATTCACACCTTTCATATCGATTCTCCTTGGTGATATCATAGCACTTTAGGAATTAGCTTGTAAGGCTGCGTATAATAAAACGTCACCTCGTGGTGAACGATTTCAGAGTTTTTAGAGATACACCGCAGAGTCCAATGAGTGTTTTAGTTAATTAGAACTCAGTTCGGAACAAAACCTTGCGAGGATGAGCATTTTGATAAATAAAAACGTGTATGACAAAAAGTCAATTTTTCCAAAAATCGAGATGCGCCGGTTTGTGGTGCGACCGAATTGTTCCCACAACTGATCATTCTTTTTATTGTATGAATACCCAGAACATAGACAAGGGGCATAAGAAAGTGAAATTTCCAGAGCAAAAGTTATGAATAGAGTATGTAAAGTTTATTGACCTCTCAAAGGTCACCAGAGGTCCCAAAAATGTCATGGCATGAAGAACATGACATGCAAAGATTCATGCTTTTATCACAATTGCACAAACCTTTGGCATATTGGGGTTTCACCGCACCACTATTATTTTTATCCTCTATCATTCCCCCCCCCAAAAAAAAAAAATCTCTTGCGTTATTTCCTAAAGCATAACTTCGCAAAAAAAACTATTGTGCCAGTTGGGGAGGCGGAATAGTAAGAGGTTGTGGTGGCGAGGGGGCATATGACCTACACCTCCACAACGATATAGCAAATACCCCCACCTCGTACTTTTCAGGAATGCTGTTAGGAGCCATGGCTCCGTTAAAAATATCAATTGACAAGTCTTAGTAATAAATCGATGCTAGAGTGTTCTCATCGCTTTACCTGGACTGGTTCATGTAGGAAAGCCAAAAAGCCAGACAAAAGAGCGCTAAAGCGAGCAATGAACCCCTACCTCTGCTTTTCGAATTCCTTTTTGGTCCGTCAGTGCTGTTTACACACAAGTGTGTAAACACCTTTCATAGTGGGCCCCTATTGTCCCTCTTCCTCAATCTTTTGTTTGTACAAAAATCTCTTTTTTGTCCCTAGTCCACGATTGCCGGTGTTTACACAATTATCTCTACCATACACACCTACTGTGGACATTCCTTTTTTCCGTGTGCTAATGAAAAACCGGTGAACAAAGTCATTTTACTCACACTATGAACACTCTTTCAACCCACATTTTTTATTATGATTTCCTAGAGTATTCCTCTTCATTTTGCGACTAATAAACCTAACCCCAAAATGCCTCTAAACCTGGTTTTCAAGAGACGGAAAATCTTGTGTGGACGTGGGCAAGTCCACACTACGTATCTGAAGACTGGTTTATGTGGACATCTTTTGTTAAGAGGTCCTTACAGTGAATGTAAGGCTTGTATAGCCTTACGTATATATACTTATGGGGTAGTTAATTGTTTCCTTTTGGGGGGTTCTCCTTTGTTCCCATTAAAATATTAAACCCATTGCCTTTCCCTTATGGGGTAGGTAGATTTCGAAAGAGTTCCTGATTGGGTCTATTGTTCTATTGTGTTTTCTACCACACGCATATGTACATTATTATGTAGAAATACATTCCGAAAATCGAGGATTGTGCGTATTTCCAATGAAACGTTTTTAAGTAGCGACTGCCTTTAGTTTAAAAAACCGGGTTCAGGTGTATGTCTATTAAAGAAAATTCTGAAAGGGGAGTTCGCATGTATTTCCAATGATGATTTTGCCTGACCTCAAAAATCTTTAATGGGTTGGTGAGGCGACTGGGTATGTACTTCTGATGATACACCTTTCCGACCCTCTAAATTCAGAAAAACGGGATCGCTTGTATTTCTAATGACAACATTGTCTGACTTTATTCGGCATAGGGTCGCGTGTATTTTTAACGATTTTGCGACCCCCTCAATTCAGAAGGGGTGGTGTATTTCTAACGATAAAATTTCGCGAAAAGGGCACTCACACATCCGTGCTGAAATGTTCACAGAGTTGTCTTTCTCCGGACACTTAACGAACGTAAAATCAAAAAGCATGGGGGAGGGGGGCAGGTAACGTACCATCTTCCAATGGGGCGCTGTTCAAACCAGACGATCATGCACACTATCAGACAAAAGATGGCGCTTTTCAGGGCAGCACAATTGCCAACTTTCGCGCGAAACTCCAAAAGGGCACTCGTAAAAGGCCGCAGTTAAAAAAGGTACTTGTATGGAAAAGGGCAGTTTTACGAAATATTGGAGAGGGGTGGGGGTTTAAGCCCTACTACCCAGCCGCTGGCTACGCCTATGGATAAATCATTCAGGGTACATGTACTTTTCCATAGTGCAACTTGCCCAGCGGAACTGAGCTTCGTTTCTAAATGGAAACTCAACCGTCACAACCAGGTTAATTACCGGACATTAAGAATTTTAAGGATGACCGGTTCTTTGTGGTGAGTTTCCGATGAATGGTACACCATCCTGCCAAATGTTTTTCCAAACCTCAGTACATGCCATGAATCCTCTTTAAAATCATGGACTCAAAGGTACGATGGCCCTGGAACGACATTTTAATATTGACCTTTTTAATATGAACCTTGTAACTTCTTAATATTGACGTTGTACCTTCGCAATATGCACGTTGCACGTAGCTTAATATCGCATTGTGGAAGTTGTTCCTTCTTAATGTGAATGTTCCAACTTGTTAATGATCACGTTCGATCTTGTCAAAGTACACCATTGATCATGCTTGATGTCAACGTTGCACCTTGCTTCTTCGCAATATGAACCATGTACCTTCGCATTGTGAACGTTTGACCTTGCACATGGGCGTCGCGAGGGGGGGCAAGGGGGGGCACTTGCCCCCCCCCTGGAAAAGCAAAAAAAAAAGAAAAAAAAAAAAAGGGAAGAAAAAAGAAAAGAAAAAAAAAGAAAAAAAAAAGAGGCGCGAAGACAAAGTGGTGTAAATTTAATGAGTGGGGGGGGGGGGCAAAATGTCCCTGCCCCCCTCTAAAACTGATAAATCGAGAATGTGTTGAGAAATACAAGCATTTTTTGGCAAATTTTTTTTTGCCCCCCTCTAGAAAAAATCCTGGCGACGCCCATGACCTTGCATCTTGTTAATATCATTGTTGAATCGTCCTCCTTCGCAATGTGAATCATGCATTCTAAAAAGTACGAAGTCCTTGCCAAGCCCTATAGTTAAACAACCAGTTATGATGGAAATGGTTTGTCGTTTCGCCTTCGATGTTGGCCTCTTCCTCGAAACCTGACTAACTACAGATGAGGATGTGTAACCTAATATGATGTGGTTGAATAACAGGATGGGGTTAGACTGGAATTGGAACATTTTCTGGAAAGAAAGGTAATCTATACGGTGTAGATTACGTTTCTTTCCAGAAAATGTTGCATGAATGGCTATACATAGAAAAAGAAAACCGGTCAAGATGTAAACCAAAACATACATTTTTGAAATTAAAGATATATTCGCCTCCCGATGGCAAAATATCGGTGTCTATGATTGCTTACTATATACAGGTGACCCAAACAAATGCAACCCTGAAACATTTGTCCCTTTTTTCTCAAAAACGTGATCTATGAATTTTTAAGTTTTGGATATGAGATAAAAGCTGAGAGTTTTTTCTGTTGTATACTGAAAAAGTCATAAAAACAGTACATTGCGTGGCTGAGAAAATGCAAATTAACCGGGCTTCTTCACCGGGCTTGTCAATGACTGGCTGGGTTCCGTAATAAACTCCAAATTTAGAGGCCAAGACTACACCTACCGAAGACTATCTCAACTGGAGCTGTCCGTTGCAGACTCGTCTTTGTCGTCAGTGCGTGATCAAGTGAATTATCACAGATATATATACTCGGCCAGCAACACTCGCTGGTGAATAAACTAGACCAAACGACTTGTAACGTGACGACACTAAAGGGAATATATAGATGTATGTGAACGGTGTCAATTATAAGCCTGCATTGATCCTAGGTATTCACTGGGAAATATTTCCGGAAATGGTTTGTCGTTTCGCCTTCGATGTTGGCCTCTTCCTCGAAACCTGACTAACTACAGATGAGGATGTGTAACCTAATATGATGTGGTTGAATAACAGGATGGGGTTAGACTAGAAATGGAACATTTTCTGGAAAGAAACGTAATCTATACGGTGTAGATTACATTTCTTTCCAGAAAATGTTGCATGGATGGCTACACATAGAAAAAGAAAATCGGTCAAGATGTAAACCAAAACATACATTTTTGAAATTAACACATGCAGTGTGCATCCATGGTGATCTAATATACACCGTGCCCCATGGAGACGTGCACACAATAGGGAACAAAAGATTGTATACGTCTCCACAAGGTTTTCACGAAAGAGATATATGGATTTTACTCAAAAATTAGGAATTTCCAAGGTGGATTGATTTGTAACAAATGGGAGAGTTTTAGAAAAGGGATATTAAGTCCGAATTTCAGCCAAGGAAATTAAAAAGGTTACAATAAGAGCATTTTGAAACTTCCCTTTCAAACTCGAAAACTTTATTTTTCAAAGCTAGATCCGCCCAGTCTGAGTATCACCCGTTATCCACAAAGCCCAGTCTTCTGTCTAACGTCTGAAATATCCAAGCATGCGTGACGTCATTTCATTCCGAAATCAGGACTAAGATTTTGATTGGTCAATTTCGATGCCGCGTTTTTGTAATACAACAACCTATACAAAAATTCTAATCACGCGTTTGCATGATGTTTAATTACGCGGGGAGCTCGAATTACGCCCGTTTAGAATGCACCGTACCTTCTGATTGGTCAGTTTCTCGAGGTCACACGCGGTCTAGTTGCATAATTTATTAGTCGCCGAATCTGTTTACGTATTATAGACCATGGTCGGCATCGCAAGGGCCAGGGTCTATTACATAAATTAAGGTCCGCCCGGACTGTCATGATTGTTATTGCCATTATTGCACACACAACGCATAATTCTAAGTATTTATAGTGTTTACAGTAGTTTATGTTTATTGTGAACATACAGACAGAGCTCCGGTAATAGTTTTAATTTTTAATAGGTTTATTATGAGCTTTTGCAATTTTGAATTGAATTAGTGGGTTTGGATACGCTGTACGGCTTGGGTTCTAATCCCGGACATGTTATTTTAATTTAACCGACAGACGCATGTACATTATGGTCATTGAATAAACAATTAGGCTGCGGACGGGCATTATCTGTCTGTAACTGAGCTTCGGAAGATGTTTTGCGGAGTCGGGGTTCCTTTTAAAACGTTTGTTCATGAATTTGGTGGTCATGCACCTGCCCCCTTGGATAAATCAGTGGACCGCGAGGCGCTATTTTATCCATTGCACGTAATGATTAATGATATAGAAAAGGCGCTGTACATGTACATAGTAATATGTTTATGACATACAGCTATGTTTAGTTATTGAAGTAGTGTGGTGGAAACGTCATTAGACCCTTCATCTGTGGACCACCGGTTCGAGTCACACTTGATTCAATTTCACTGCTTTATTTTTAATCTGTTACATTTTTTTCTGTTGCTAATTTGTGGCCTTGGAGATTTTTTTCAAAAGCAAATAAAGTCCGAGAATGTGATGTACAACTCATACGGCTTGAATATGCTCCCATACCGAATAATGTGGTATGATAAAAAACAAGATGGGCCGGAGCATCCGGCGTTGTTTTCTCCCTACAGTAAAATTACATTCTATAAGAACCTGATGAAGGAAACAATTTGGAATTGTTTCTTTCCACTTACTTCACTTTATCTGACCTTTATATTTCGATGGATGTACTTGGAAAATGCGTGTTTGCTGCGAAGAGAACACATCCGGGAAATGCGAGGTCGCGAGGAAACATCTAACCCGTCGATGATGTGCAATATCCTACTCAGTTTCTGCCAATATTACGCCTACTATTACTATAACACATGCTGTTTTACCCATATACCTACACTTATAAAAATAAAAAAGAGATGTGTGTTTGTCCTCAGAGCGCTCCATCATTATTTCACTGCTCATTGGGCCAATGAAACATTCCAAAGACCGTTTCAGCTCTGTGGGGAGTATACGGCTTTTTGCTGCCATATGGCGCAAATCAGCTAAAATCAATCAATAACTGTTTCTGCCCTCACAGGTACCCATTTACTCCTGGCTAGCGAAAGGAAATCAGTGGCAAAAATTTTTCCCAACGGCTGACTCCTACGCCTATTTTTGTTGTTTTTTTACTCCCTCCCCGCTGCCATAACCACAGTTTACTCATCCTATTCTGTTATTCCTACTCCCATTCCTTCACCTTCTCATACTCCTGCAACCAATTTCACTAAGCGCAACGGCACTTACTCCTACTCCGCATTTTACGTTGCGCAACAAGTTCAGTTATGACACAATTCAGGTGCAGTCCCACAGTTCATAATTTCCGTTTTTCGTGCGCCATTTTATAACATTCAAATAAATAATTGATGATTTCATTACTTGACAAAAACAAACATTACATTGACTATTATAATCAATATCATACAAGTCGAGTCAAGCGATACTGATTGTTCCCTAGGTATTCATCCGGTAATAAACTCCCCAAGGGGGTTTATACGGCTTGAGATAACAGAGGGTTGAAATGGGCCTTATGCACAAGTTGGCTATTTTTTGTCGAGTTCCCGAAAGTATTTCATTAATTGTAATCTGTTGAATGGAATGGCGCAGACTATTTATGCAGGCATAATGGAACCATATTTTTCTGTCATTTTGTGTTCAATCTGGCTTTTAACAATACGAAATTTATAATTACAAATTTTAAATGACTCATTAAAGCAGACTGGAATTTATCAGTAATTAAGTTGCTTTCGTTTCTCTTCGCAAGTTCAAAAAATTAAGAATTAACCTCACTTTCAATTCAATATGGCCGACTCATGAATAAGGCCCATCCTGGTGCAGGCTCAGGCAAAAGCCCGACTGAAAGGTACTGTCTCGAGTTTTCTGGTATAACATGATTCACTGCATGTCCTACTACTCCTGTTCCTACTCCTACTAATAATCCTATTCCTATTCATATTCATATCCAATCACCTATGTTCTATTCTCCCTTCTATGCACTCCTACTTCTATTCCTACACCTACCCTTTTCTTACTGCTACTCATATTCCTACTCCTACTTTTATTCATTCTCCTATTTCCATTTACCACCAATCCCCTAGGAAATATTCTCTTGAAATTGGCGCAGTCAGTGGCGGTTCTATGGGGGGAGGCCATGGGGGATTTAGCCCCCCCCCCCCATTGTTTTTGTTTAGCTCCCTCCCCCCCCCAAAAAAAATTTCAAAAACAAAAAAATTGCACTAGCAAAATGTAAGAATGTGACGTACATGCAAAGGGTCTCACCCTCAGTGGCGTAGCCAGGAATTTTTCAGCGGGGGGCTAGAACATTTCATGCGGGGGCGTCATGTAGATCAATGATAATTTTTTAGAAACTCAAAATTTCAGTGGGGTGGGGGGCGACTGGGGGGGCCACAAGGTTTTTATGGGGGGGGCTGTCACCCCACGCCTCCCCGTGGTTACGCCACTGCTCACCCTAAATAAATAGTCGTGAGAAGGGTGCGTTTGTACACTTTTAGTTAATATAGTGTGCCTGATTGTAGGATATTATCAGTGCTCCCCACTAAAAAAATATGGCACAACCCCCCTCCCCACACACTGACACACACACACGCACACAGAAATTTGTATTCTTGTGGAGACATTTCTTTTTTTTTATATTTTCCTTTCTCAAACTGTTCCATTTGCGGCATAACAACCCACTTGGAAATTCCTAGTTTTTTAGTAAAATCCATATTATCTATTTATATCTATAGAAATTGCCCTTTGGAGACGTATACAATCTTTTGTTGACGTGTGCACGTCTCCAGAGGGCACGATGTATCAGATCACACGCGCACACTCACACCCACGTGTGTAATTGCCGGCAATCGTGGACGCCCCATTGTCCCTAATCCTCATTCCTTTGTTTGTACCTCTAAACGTTTTAGCGACAGCTCTCATTGGTTTTGTACACGATTTGAGATCGTAGACGTTTGGTCAATCGTGGACGTATTGTTTGCGCCCACATTCTTTTGTCCTACGTCCACGATTGCCGGTGTTTACACACGCACCCACCAGTGTTGTAGGTCTCGAGACCGGTCTCGGTCTCGAGACCGGTCTCGAGACCGGTCTCGAGACCACTTTTTGCTGGTCTCGGTCTCGGTCTCGGTCTCGGAAGCTGTGGTCTCGGTCTTGGTCTCGGTCTCGGTCCCCTTTGGTCTCGATATTTTGGCTGGTCTCGGGTCGAGACCAGCAATATGTAGCTTTACAGCTCGATCGATTACTTTGTGTTCACTTCGTTCAGTACCGTTGTTAGTTAAAACATTTGCTAGCCCGTACGTAGATCAAGCTTGTTATATATCGTGGTCGGTTTTGACTCGACTGCACGTTGGAAAGTCCCCAAAGTACATGTAAAGCTGCAGCACTACCAGTAACTGAACGATTTGGAACAAGTTCGGCATTTATCTGTTGAGTCGGGCACATAAAGCAAAGTATAAACTTGTAACAATTTATGCAATAAGGGTCAACCATTTTCGGGGATTGTGTAGTTTAGCCCACCCCTGTGGGCGTAATCACTTGCATTTTGTATTCTGATAATAAATGAGGTGCTTCAAATTAGTTATATTTTCGACCCCACACAATGTTCTCTTTAATTTGGGACAGTATTTTGAAGAAAAAGTAAATTGTTCTACCTGATTTTCCAGCATTGAACTCACACACTCTTACCAGTTACCACTCACTGTTGCCATGAGGGTGTATGATGAGACCCCATTTTCTGGCTGCTCATTTTGAAGTATGTACCCCATTATTCCTCAAAAATTAAAATCCCGTTCAGAAAAAAATTAAAAATCCATATCTGGCACATTCTGGCTACCACCTTGCAACTTGTGGGTCTACATGTACAAGTCCACATTCTATGACAGAAATTTAAAAATTAATTCAACATTTTCTAGCTCCCATTTTTTAAAATCAAGTCTATATTTATTTTAGGAAAAAAGGGGCACAATGTAAAATTAAAATTACATCTTTAAATATCCGTTAGAAGTCATGGCTGAAACCAAGGGGTGACTGTGGAGTTTAGGATGTGCCACCCACACACACCTATTTATTTTCGGAGGCCTAAGTGTCCGGAGAAAATAGCTGGTCTACATTTCAGCACGCCTCCCTGAAAAAAGTGTATGGATCCACACTACTAGCCCCCAAAAATGTTGGCTCTAGAACCGCGCCTGGGCGCACATGAAAGTTTTAAAAATTATATAGCTAGTGACTAGACCTTGGACAAAAGAAAATGTGAAGTGTTTAGAAATTTATAACAACCGAAAAGTACCGGTAGATACTCTTACCTTGAATTTAACAAAGTATCCGTATCACAATGCAGCACGACCGAAAGCCCGAGTCCGTCCTGTTCTGTATGTAATGTAATTCGTAATACTCAACATGCTTTTTATGTGATCAGAAACAGCTTGTCAGGAAATGCCCAACCATTAAAACACGTGACCCTCGCTGTATTTCCTTTGCGTTTCCAAAAGATATCACTGGACTTCGCCTAAACATTGTTGAAAAGGAAGTTTGGAGCCATACCGCAAAACCCGAGGACTTTATGTAGTTGTTCTTACTGATGAAACGCACTACTAACGTTCAGAGTTTATGTGAAAACCTGGGATGGTAGTGCAATATGTCATAGGCCCTACTGCTGCCTTAATCCAATTGTCCCTGTACAAACCACCTTGCCTGTAGCCCATTGTAATGCTGGAAACTATCCAAAACACTCTCTGATTTCACTGACTATGTCAGTGACTGAATACAATGTAGCACAATTGACCTATCGCCGTTTGCGAGTTAGCCACGCCCCTTAGACGGTTACAGTCCGATAGTCCGAGGGTCCTTTAGTCCGAAGGGTCATTAGTCCGAAGGCTCGTTAGTCCGAAGGTTCAATAGTCCGAAGGTTCGATAGTCCGAAGGTTCGAAAATCCGAATGGCCCATTAGTCCGAAAATAGAATAAGGTTAATTAATCCGAAGGTTCGATTGTCCGAATAGACAATAGGGTTCGATAGTCCGAATCGACAATAAGCTTCGATAGTCCGAATTGAGAATAAGGTTGTTTAGTCCGAATGGGCAATACGGTTCGTCAGTCTGACACTTCGGACTATCGGACCTTATTGTTGATTCGGACTATCGAACCCTATTGTCAATTCGGAATGGGAGGGAAGACGACAACCTTCACGCGGTCACTCCTGGTAATGACCTATCTCTCCGTCAACTAATGTCGTCGACTAGTCAACAGACAGATCAATCGGCCCCCTCCCCCGTCCTGCATCATGCACGGCGCCCTTTTCAGGGCGGGCGACTAATGCCGTCGAAGGCAGGGGTGCTCCGATCCTGCAGCTGAATGTTGAAGGCCCCATCAATGCCAAAATCGACATACAGGAGAAATTAGTGGTAGCCCATCAACCACTGGCCATCTTAATCCAAGAGACACACTGTACCTCTAAGGAGAAACTGGCTATTCCTGCATATGAACTAGCTGGATCAACCTTTAATAGAACGCACAGCATAGCCACATTTGTCAAGTGTGATGAGAACTGGTACATGGTCACTCGATCCCAATATCACCAGCATATAGCTATGTTTAGTTATTGAAGTAGTGTGCTTGAGACGTCATTAGACGCTTCATCTGTGGACCACCAGTTCAAGTCACGCTTGATTCGATTTCGCTGCTTTGTTTTTAATCTGTTACATTTTTTTCTGTTGCTAATTTGTGGTCTTGGAGAATTTTTTTCAAAGGCAAATAAAGTCCGAGAATGTGAAGTTCAACTCATACGGCTTGAATATGCGCCCATCATAGCGAATAATGTGGTGTGGTTAAAAAAAAATGGGCCGGAGCATCCGGCGTTGTTTTCTCTGTACAGTAAAATTACATTCTATAGCAGGTTGATGAAGGAAACAATTTGGAATTGTTTCTTTCCACTTACTTCACTTTATCTGACCTTTATATTTCGATGGATGTACTTGGAAAATGCGTGTTTGCTGTGAAGAGAACACATCTGGGAAATGCGAGGTCGCGGGGAAACATCTAACCCGTCGAAAATGTACAATATCCTACTCAGTTTCTGCCAAATTACGCCTACTGTTACTATAACACATGCTGTTTTTATTATAAAAAAAGAGATGTGTGTTTCAAGCGATACTTATTGTTCCCTAGGTATTTATCCGGTAATAAACTCCCCACGGGGGTTTATACGGCGTGAGATAACAGAGGGTTGAAATGGGCCTTATGTACAAGTTTTTTGTCGAGTTCCCGAAAGTATTTCATTATTTGTAATCGGTTGAATGGAATAGCGCTAGACTATTTATGCAGGCATAATGGAACCATATTTTTCTGTCATTTTGTTTTAATCTGGCTTTTAACATTAGGAAATTTATAATTACAAATTTTAAATGACTCATTAAAGCAGACTGGAATTAATCAGTAATTAAGTTGCTCTCATTTCTCTTCGCAAGTTCAAAAAATTAAGAATTAACCTCACTTTCAATTCAATATGGCCGACTCATGAATAAGGCCCATCCTGGTGCAGGCTTAGGCAAAAGCCCGACTGAAAGGTACTGTCTCGAGTTTTCTGGTATAACATGATTCACTGCATGTCCTACTACTCCTGTTCCTACTCCTACTATAATATTGCTATTCCTATTCCTATTCACATCCAATAACCTATGTTCTATTCTCCCTTCTATGCACTCCTACTTCTATTCCTACACCTACCCTTTTCTTACTACTACTCATATTCCTACTCCTACTTTTATTCATTCTCCTATTTCCATTTACCACCACTCCCCAGGCGAGGTTCTACAGGGGGGGCTGGGGGGGGGCTGTAGCCCCCCCAAAAAAAAAAATTGTGTCTAGCCCCCCAAAAATAAATTCCGTAAAAAAATTTTCATTAGCAAAATGAAGGATTGTGATGTACATGCGAACGGTCTCCCCCTACAGAAGAAATAGCCGTAACAAGGGTGCATAAGTTAACATAGTGTGAATGATTTTAGGATTTTATTGGCGCTCCCCATTGAAAATATGGCATTTTCGGAGGCCTAAGTGTCTGGAAAAAATAACCGGTGAACATTTCAGCGCGCCTCCCTGAAAAAATTCTGGATCCACCGTGCTAGCCCCCCCCCCCCCAAAAAAATATTGGTTCTAGAACCGCGCCTGCCAATCCCCTAGGGAATATTCTCTTGAAATTGGCGCAGTCAGTGGCGGTTCTATGGGGGTGGGGTGGGGGCTGGGGGGGGGGCTTTAGCCAAAAAAATGCACTAGCAAAATGTAAGAATGTGTCGTACATCATGCAAAGGGTCTCACTCTAAATGAATAGTCGTGAGAAGGGTGCATTTGTACACTTTTAGTTAATATAGTGTGCCTGATTGTAGGATATTATCAGCGCTCCCCACTAAAAATATCCCCACTAGACCTTCGACAAAAGAAAATTTGAAGTGATTAGAAATTTGTAACAATCGAAAAGTACCGGTAGATACTCTTACCTTGAATTTAACAAAGTATCCGTATCACAATGCAGCACGACTTAAAGCCCGAGTCCATCCTGTTCTGTGTGTAATGTAATTCGTAATACTCAACATGCTTTTTTATGTGATCAGAAACAGCTTGTCAGGAAATGTAGTTGTTCTTACTGATGAAACGCACTACAAACGTTCAGAGTTTATGTGAAAACCTGGGGATGGTAGTGTAATATGTCATAGGGCCTACTGCTGCCTTGACCCAATTGTCCCTATACAAACCACCTTGTCTGTAGCCCATTGTAATGCTGGAAACTATCCAAGCACTCTCTGATTTCACTGAATTTCAGTGACTGAATACAATGTAAAACAATTGACCTTTCGCTGTTTGCGAGTTAGCCACGCCCCTTAAACGGTTACAGCCCGATAGTCCAGAGGTTCGATAGTCCGAAGCTTCTTTATTCCGAAGGGTCATTAGTCCGACGGTTCGTTAGTCCAAAGGTTCAATAGCCCGTAGGTTCGATAATCCGAAGGTTAGAAGGTCCGGATGGCCCATTAGTCCGAAAAATAGAATAAGGTTAATTAATCCGAAGGTTCGATAGGCCGAATAGACGATAGGGTTCGATAGTCCGAATTGACAATAAGGTTTGATAGTCCGAATATACGGGTAGGGTTCGATAGTCCGAATTGACAATAAGGTTCGATAGTCCGAATTGACAATAAGGTTCGATAGTCCGAATGGCACTCTGACAGTCTGACACTCCGGACTATCGGACCTTATTGTTGATTCGGACTATCGAACCTTATTGTCGATTCGGACTAACGGAACGTATTGTCGATTCGGACTATCGGGCCTTATAGTCTTTTTGGACTATCAAACCCTATTGCCAATTCGGTGTTGGAGGGAAGACGTCAACCTTCACGCGGTCCCTCCTGTTAATGACCTACCTATCTCAAGTAATGTCGTCAACTAGTCAACAGACAGATCAATCGGCCCCCTCCCCGCCCTGAATCATGCACGGTGCCCTTTTCAGGGTGGGCGACTAATGCCGTCAAATGGAGCGGTGCTCCGATCCTGCAGCTGAATGTTGAAAGTCTCACCAATGCCAAAATCAACATACTGGAGCAATTAGTGGTAGCCCATCAACCACTGGCCATCCTAATCAAAGAGGCACACGTATATACCTCTAAGGAGAAACTGGCTTTACCTGCATGTGAACTAGCGGATAAACCATTAATAGAACGCACAGCATAGCCACATTTGTCAAGTGTGATGAGACCTGGTCACTCGAAGCCCAATCACCAGCTACTAGTGAGCTAGAATGGCTGGCAGTGAAGATACAAAACGTGACAATTGTCAATGTTTAAAAACCACCACCAACAGAACTGAAGTGTTCTAAATTACCACCAACCAGCCGACCTGTGTCTTTGCAGGTGACTTCAACTGTCAACATACAAAATGGGGTTATAAAATGTAGCAGGGACGGAGAACACCTGTGGGACTGGGCATCAGCAAATGGCCTAACCCTGCTATATGACCCAAATGAACCTGACACCTTCCACTCTGCAAGACGGCCTCACCAGCACTAATCCTGAACTTGCATTCTGCTCCAAAGGTAACCAGATACCAGAAAAAATGGTGTTAGAGAGATTCCCTGACTCACAACACCGGTCATCTTTGATCGTCATGCCGCAGCTAATAACACCAACACCTAGCAGTTCCCACCAACGCTGGAATTTCCGCCTGGCAAACTGGGAACTGTACCAAGAGCATGTTTCTTGGGCTATAGAATCCCTACCCCCTCCAGACAGTTCCAATCCTGACCTGGTCTACAAGCCTCTCTGCAATGCCTTAATCAGGTCAGCAAAAAAATGCTATTCCCCGGGGATGCCGAAAGAGATATATACCCTGCTGGGATCAAAAATGTGAGAGACTGTATAATACCCATAAATCAGCCCAGTCAATATCTGAAGCTGAAACTTTGGCAGCATCCCTCCTCAACCGACTCAATCAAAAACGTCGAGCAAGATGGGAGGAAACAGTGGAGTCAATCGACTTCACTAACTCAAGCCGAAAAGCCTGGAGAACAGTAAACCAGCTTTCTGGTAAATCCAATCTCTGTGGAAACTGCCCTGTGAGTGCCAATGCCATTGCAAGCATAGTCGTTCAGAACAGCCGATTCAGAGATCCCGATCGAGACTTCACCAGAAAAAAAATATCCAAGGAAGTCTCCAGTCTCTGGAAATCCAGCACCGTCAACTTGCACCTAACCAGTGACATCACTCCTGAAGAGATGAAGGCAGCACTCACTACTCTGAAGCCTGGCAAAGCTGCAGGTCCTGACTTCATACATCCTGAGTTTCTGGTAAATGCTGGCGAGCGAGCATCCCTGTGGCTGCGCTCATTCCTCTCGTCATGTATGAGATCATGCCGCATACCCAAGACCTGGCGTACAGCAACCGTCATAGCGACTCTCAAGCCTAAAAAAACCAGGAGGCAACCCGTCGAGCTACAGACCAATATCCCTTCTTTGTGTCCCCTTCAAAGTTTTGGAGCGGGTAATCTACAACAGAATCAACCCCATATAATTGATCCACAGCTCCCCGAGGAACAGGCAGGTTTTAGACAAGGAGGGTCAACAACTGACCAAGTACCGCTTCTCACCCAAGACATCGATGATGCATTCAAAAGACGGGAAATGTCTCATCGTCTTGTCTGCAGCATACGATACCGTCTGGCATAGAGGCCTGACACTTAAACCCCTTCGGATGATCCCAGATAAGAACATAGTGAAATTCATTCTGGAAATGATATCGAACAGAAGTTTCATCCTAAAAACCAACGATGGTCAGAGAAGCAGACTAAGACGGCAAAAAAACGGTGTCCCACAGGGATCCGTCCTCGCAACGCTTCTATTTAACATCTGCATTAGTGACCTACCGACAACGGTGTCCAAAAAATACGGTTACGCCAATGATATCTCCACCATGCTGTCAGATAAGACCTGGCCCAGCATCGAGAAAGGCCTCATCGCGGACATTGCATCCTCTCCACACACCTTAGACAGTGGAGACTAAAACTTAGTGTCGAAAAAACAGCTGCTTCTCCCCACCTGCACAATAAAGAGGCAACCAGGACGATCAGTGTCTCCTGTGAGGGAAGAGTCTAGAAGTTCGATCCCACTCCAACATATCTCGGCGTTGACCAAAGCCTAATAGACCGCCAACACATCGGCTGCCTGAATAGCAAAATCAATGCTCGATGTGCCATCATCGGGCGACTGGCAGGTGTCAACTGGGGTGAAAACACCACTACACTGCGAACCCGGTATACGCTGGTATACACGCTCCTGCAGAGTACTGCGCTCCAGTGTGGAGTAGAAGCGTACATACTAAGAAGCTGGATTCAAGCTTCAACACTGCGCTCCGCATCATTTCAGGATGCATGCGTCCAACTCCATCAGAATATATGCCAGTCCTGGGACACATCCCACCAGCGACAACCGCATAGATCCTACTACCCTGAGACTTGCACTCAGAGCGCTTCATGAAGAACACCTGCTACACACCAAGCTTACGAATGAGGGAGCCCGACGAATCAAGTCCCGCCATCCATTCTCATCTTCTGCCAAAGAGCTACCGGTACTGCAGGATTTCTCCCAAGCAAACACGGCATCCTGGGTTGCAGACAAATGGGAGCAATCCTGGTGTGACGTGAGGTGCCTGCAAGTTGCGAATTCATGTGATTATTATCATTAAATAGAGACAACAATCGATCACACACTTGAGATAAAACTACCAGAATTCATTCCAGCCAGCCGTACTCACGATGTCCGATCGGAAGCCGCCATCTTTGTTCTGCCGCTCAGTATATAACTCATGAATATTGATTAGGCCAGGCACTTACCATATTTGGGGTACGCCCTTACGGCGAAACCTTCGTACTAGAATGCAATTCTATTGTTTTGATTACGCGCGCGAGTTTTGTGTGCAAGGTCGCGTTGACCAATGAAATCATTTTTGTGACGCAGTTGTGGGCGGTATAAAAGTTCAAACGCCGCACGAACGAATCAGTTGCCGATAGAGCTTGATGTGATTCGTTCAGGTGAGTACATAAATTATCAACTCATTATCTTGCGAACTACAAGTGACTCTTTGCAATTAGTGTCTATTATATTGACAGAGAGTAAAGAAATATATAGATTGCAGTGTTATGCTTTTGTCGTTGAACTTTATAGAATGAGGCATTTTAGTGCTCTAGTGTTTATTTCGACAAACATTAGCGATAAGGGAGTTGCAGGTATTTTATCGCACCTGTACAACGTTGCAAATGAGGAATGCTTTGAATTACTTATAAGAAAGTTATATTTGATTTGTGTCTATATATGTCTGCCGATTTAACTGTGCATAAATTATAAACAAGTGTATGAGTTGCCGATAGAGCTTGATGTGATTCGTTCAGGTTTTAGGGACGATCTGGTCGGCGGCAACTCACCAACTCAATTTACTCCGGGACTTTATTGAAAGCGGGTTTGGGGCGATTGATAAGACGGGACAGGAAGAGGGTTCTACGTACCAGTGTTAGCGTCACTGCGATGTCAGCGTAGACTAAAGTATTTTCCAGCGGGGAGCTGGCGGAGTTAATGTAGTATTTTCCAGCGGGGAGCTGGCGGAGTTATTGGAGTATTTTCCAGCGGGGAGCTGGCGGAGTTATTGGAGTATTTTCCAGCGGGGAGCTGGCGGAGTTAATGTAGTATTTTCCAGCGGGGAGCTGGCGGAGTTATTGGAGTATTTTCCAGCGGGGAGCTGGCGGAGTTATTGAAGTATTTTCCAGCGGGGAGCTGGCGGAGTTAATGTAGTATTTTCCAGCGGGGAGCTGGCGGAGTTATTGGAGTATTTTTCCAGCTTGGTGCTAGCGGAGTCATTCCAGCTAGGAGTTGGCGGGTAATTAATTGGGAATCGCCGGAGTAAACTGAGTTGCGGTAGCCGGAGTAAACTGAGTCAACGGTAACCGGAGTAAACTGAGTCTGCGGTAGCCGGAGTAAACTGAGTCATAGCCGGAGTAAACGGAGTCATAGCCGGAGAAAACTGAGTCAGCGAGCTGACGTATTAACGTTGATTGACTGCAAATAATATTGTTGGAGTTTTTAAGAATAAATTATTGTCGAATTATAGAAGAAGTGTCTTCGTCCTTTTGTTAGTCATATCCAAATGAAGTAAGACTGCCTGGTTGTACATTTCAACCAAACGGATCCGGGAAATATAAATTTATTGTGACTTGGCATCATTACATCTAGCAAGGTGACGGCAGAAAGTCTTTAATAGCGCCCTCTACCCCACCTCGCCCGGCCGCCGCGTTACACTGGAAAGGATCCACTACGCGCCTACGTCAGTTCGTCGAGAACCACACCAACATCAGTGGAATGGATCTAACACGCCATTAAGGCTTAGACGAGACTACACCGCCTTCGAACTGGCGTGGGGGGCTTCAGAGCCACCATGGTCAGGTGATGGGGCCTCGCGGACAGTGCCTCCTGTGAATGTGGGACTTCAGACCAAACTGCAGACCATATTCTATCGGATTGCCCCATCTACCAATCTCCGTATGGTGCGGACGGTCTAAATAACTTGTATCAGGAGACCAAACTATGGTTGACCCAACTGCAAGTTGATATCTGAATCTGTCTACCAGACAAACGAAAGGAGAAGAATTCGGAATAATGAACCTTCGGACTATAGAACCTTATTTTCGTTTTGGACTATTGAACCTTCGGACTGATTAACCTTATTCTAAATTCGTACAACCGAACCTTCGGGTAAATGAACCTTCGGACTAATGAACCTTCGGATTAATGAACCTTCGGACTATTACATCAAATGTTCTGATTAACGAACCTTAATTAATTTTCTGACTAACGAACCCCCTCTTATGGAAATTTTGTGCATTCGGACTGTCGAACCTTCGGACTAAAGAACCTTAGGACTATCGGACCTTCGGACTATCGGGACCCCCCCCCCCCCTTTAGACAACCCTGTGAAATTTTGCACGTTAAGTTTTGTTTGTCTCAGATTTTGCGCGTTCCGTGTCCACTTTTATATCATGTAATTGGACAATATTTCACAAGCTGCGATGACACGATTCTACCGCGATAGGTCAATTGGTTAACCTCCCTAATAGATCACTGTTATAGGACGCAAGCTTACAGCAATTACAACTGCGTATTTCACGCCATGAGGTGTGTGCGCCCAGTATGCAAAATGTTCTAAACATGGGGGCACGTTGCTCGAGATTTCTTCGAAATACGGCACGGCCGATGCGCATCACGACAATTTTACGCACAAATCCCGATGCACGTGGCAATCTGGAAGTGACGTCATTTGAAAGAGACCTATTTCACCCATAATTGCTCAAAGTGGAAAGTTTTTAATGCCACATATAATTCTCCAATGAACAGGTTAATTTGTTTATTCCGAAACGATTTTGGTTGCATCTACGTGTGTGGTTTATTTGCCCAGGAATTTTCTCGGACTATTTCAGTCATAATTGTTTTAATTAAGTTAGTTTTAATTAGGCATCACTGATGAGCTAGCCTCCACGTTATCTCCAACTCCAATTACGCCTCTTCATTCATGATATTATTTTTTTTCTGTGCCAACTTCAGCCTAATATCCCCAACTTGTTTTATTCCATTCATAAATTACAATCCTTCAGGCTTACTACCACTCTGTTTAGTTTTTCCCCACGAATCGAGGTCAGAGACCTTATACACTGTCAGTGCATGTGTTCTCCACTCCCGCACCCCACTTTCCTTCTTCCGAACTCCAATAAATAATTCGCCCTGTTTATTCATTCACGGCACGAGGTCTGGATCATCTGAAACCGCGGAGGATGCCGGTAGAGATTGCTCCATTTTGTCTGTAGGGGTAGATCCTACATGTATTGGAAAACACAGTCGGTGTGATGGATGAACAGTACGAGTGCCTTGGTAACGTATACATTAACGTTCACATTGGACCAGATTCATGGTTTGACGTTGGGCTTGTATCGCAGAGCATTTTCCGCATGCATGAACAAATGGGCCCAGACGCAGTTAGTTTGAGAATGATGCAACGATCACCGGATGAGGTTTTTGATCAAGTGAAGGGGCTGGAAGGATGCAGGTTGAGGTGTCTCGAACTAGAAGACATCGACCTGCATGGGCGGTTGGAACAAATATGCCACATCTCGTCATCCCTCACCGAATTGGTTCTCGATGCATGTAGGTTGGTCGATGAGGATGTGAATGACCTGATCAGCATCTTTCCTGCTGGGCATGGTTTAGAAAAGCTTCAGCTGGCTAGCAGTGCATTCAGTTTGGATGCACTGCGAGCCCTCACCTATCATCTCCGGGATCTACCTAATTTTCATAGATTGAATCTTCAGAACATCGGCCTCGATGATGAGCTCCTCAGACAAGTTTTCCGTCGAGATTTCCCTCATATGGTGATATTAGATAATGAGAAAATTCAAAGAATATTCGAGTCACCAGTGTCGAGTCAGAGTCCAAGTCTCGAGTCACTTGCCTCGAGTCCGAGTCCGAGTATCGAGTCACTCGTTCATCCACCACAAATGTAAAGGTTAAAATGCGTGTACATGTACGTATGTGCATACGAGTCATACAACTCTGGATTTCCAAGCCTAAATAATCTCCCATCAAGTCCAACTCTCACCTTGTCCCCCCATAAATGCACTACTCTAACGAGGCACATTATATTAAAACGATTAGTACGTCGGCAATGATCTCCACCCCCCAAAAAAAAGTAAATAAAAAAAATAATGAGAACACAAACTTCACGTTCATACAACAATCAGGGATTTAATCAAATGTTAACATGAATGAAAAGTCAACAAAACTTTTAAATAAAATAGATTATTTCGAAATCCCACGAATATCTGTACAAGTTTACCAAGCACAGTTACTCGTTCTACTACCTCCTCCCCCTTAAAACAATTGATAAATGTCAAAAGTAAACCAAAAGTTTCAATACCAGAAGGATTTACATGTATTCAAATCTTCAAACATAATAGAGTCGTGCTAAGCATAATTATACATTTTAATTTGACATCCTTTCACAGACTAGTGCAATGCATAACTAATTACTAGACGGAATAATACCCCAAACCTCAGGTACTTATAAGTTCAAATCCACATTTCAATTGTGTTGCGTTTTTATTATCAGAAGCATTATAAACAAAAATCTTTACCCTGAAAAATTGTTCAGACAACTGAAAATGAGGCACAGTGGATTGAACAGGAAAGTCCGTTTGGACTGTGCTAACCCGTGAGCGCAGAATCCTTAGTTACGGGATATACGCATGCGCAGAAGCAAAAATTCCTTGATAACGCGTGAGCACGGAATTGTCTGCTATAATAAGCAGGGATTTTTCGGTAACGGCAGGCAGAGCCAAGACGTTGGGCCCTGGTATCATACAGGCAATATTACACTGTTAAAAAGGTCTTGTTATGATAGCAAAAATGTTACACTATTAAAATGACTAGAAAGGTTAGTATGCTTAGTTTCCAAGAAGTTGGTCAAACATGACATTAGACCGGCAACTTCCCTTACAATTCTGACATCAAAAGTTAGACTTTTAAATCTTGAATATAGTCTAAATATAAGCAAAAAGTTCAATGATTCGATCTTGCGACAGGTCCTATTAGCATCGCCGACTGGTAAATAACAATTTCAAACCGCATGCTGACGTCGCACCTCACACTTGTTGGTGTAGCAGTCACGCTTCTATTTCACTCTCACATACTGTCTCCTGTTTGCTTTGAGTTTCGTCAGTGCTAATGGGCGCGGAGTCGATTTGGACTACAGTTTCAATGAGGGAAGAAAATACGCCTATTTGTTAGTTTAAAAGCATTAATTGGCACTTTTATTGACAACAGGGAAAATGTAAACAATTCCAATCATATGTAGTCAAACACATTAACTTTGTTTACATAGTATATACGCTACATACCCATTCCATTTTTTTAAATTTGGATTTGTTTTGTAACCAAAACCTGGCATTTTATCAGCATACGTAAACGCGATTGATAAGGATGACAAACCCACCAGAAAAGGTTGGCTGCCTGGCAACGGTATTTGAGGTATTTGAAGTTCTGGCCAATCATAAAGTTTCGGATACACATTTTTTCAAAGGGAACATGTAATAGGATATTTATGACTTCATTACATTGGAAACAGCTTTCTTGCTATATAACTATGACTTTCCACCTCCTTTGTAGCATTAAAAAGGAGAAATTTCAACATTTTAGTTTTTATGCCATTGAAAATGTCCATATTCATGGCAGAACAGTAGTGTCTCCATAGCTTTGTGTACTATATATAACAAACTTTTCTTCATTTCTTGGAGTAAGTTCCACTTTTAACATGTTTATCATGTTAAACAACTTGTTTGGACAATAGTAGTGGCAAATATTTCTTCAAAAAAATTGTGTGGGTAATTTTGAAGGACAAACTTTTGTACTGTTCATATGCAGTTTTGACAAGGAGTTCCTTGTGTGACAAAAGCAAAATAGCGCCCTGTATTGATGAAAGGATTTGCTAATAACTGAAAAATTCCTACTTTCTTGTCTTTTCCAATTAAAACAAGTATTAAGATCTTGTATGTATTGTTGCTACATAGTAATATGCATGAAAACATGGTGAGCTGAATTTCCACTGCATTTTTCCTTTAACCTCACCTTGTGACAGCATCTCATCCAGTTGCTGCGACAGACTAATGAAGGTGGGTCGCTCCTGGGGGTTTGCTTGCCAGCAACCACTCATCATGGCGTATCTATACAAGAGAAAATTGACAGATCGTGGTTGCAACGATATGTCTGCTTCAAAAGATTCTGATTTAGACCTGGGAACTTCTTCTATTTCTGTCGAAACTCTTTGGAATATTATGAATCCTATTTATTTACTTTGTACAGAACCATGAAAGTTGCAGCCGTGAAAAGGATGGTAATATAAAAGTAACGTACGTCTAGTTGTCCCACGCCACTCCAGCTTAATTTTCCCCGACATGTGACTACTAAATATACTCCCCAGCTAAAGCTGGTGCCCATATATACTTCTGGATGGACGAATACAAGACTTGTAAAGAACCTTGCCCATAGACACAGCATAATAACTATGGCAGCTGCGGGATGCGAATTTCTAAATGTCCGATCACGGGATAAAAACCCTAACCACTGGGCCACGTTTTCCATGTAAGATTGCTAGATGTTATCCAAGGTGACATTTCTACAAATAGTCAATTGGCGGCTCGGTTCAAGGAAATGCCCATATTAAATTTACCTGTAAGAAAACTTTTGACGTAGACATAATTATAAACAACCATCGCCAAATGTTAAGCCCAATTTACGGACACCTCATTCTTTTTCGTTTTGGGGTCTAAATACCATAATGCTGTCATTGTTTACATTTTTTTTATAAATAGTCGTGTAAGGGTAACTGTGCCAGTACCAGTAAGCAACTTTGTGGGTGAATTTGAAGCTCATTAATACCGATATTTGGCTAGACTATACTTAATGATTTATGGGGAATAGGTGAATGAGCGCAACTTTAGGGTATAATGGTATCCATTTGGATCTTTCATGATCCCCATAATTATCCAATCACTGGTATACTTTAGAAAATGTTATTTAAGTACTGATATGTAAGTAGAATCCCCAAAATAGACTTTTCAAAAAATAAACAATAGAAATATGCCAAACAATCTATGGGAATAAATATATTACACGGCAGCTATTACGATTTATGCAAATTAGACACCCTTCGCAGAACAATTTCAGGTGTCAACTCTCTAAATATCTTAGGGCTATAAGAATCTTTCTCCGAGGTTTGGTGCTTTGAACCAGTCGGTCACTCCGACAATAAGCCACCTGACTAAAAGGTTTTCTGTGTACTTACAATTCTTCGCTGCAGTGATGAGGCCGAAGCAAACGATAACCTTTCTCAAGCAGATCACCCAGCGACATACCACTCATTTCCGTGAAAGGTCGACGACCTGAGGTTAAGACAACAACTTGGACTGAGAACCAAACGGCAAGAACATGCAAAACAAATCAAACCAACCGTTATTCCCGACTTTAAGCAGGCGATATACATCCTAAAATGTTCTTAAGACAATAAGTGAGATCTGACTTAATCTCAATCAAAGCTCAAATTCATTGGAGTAGGTGAAGCGAAGTGATTGCTAGACGACGTCTTAGACTTTCTTGGTTCGTGACAAACATTAAAGCAAAAGATGGTCGATTTACTGTTCTGATAAGCTAATTGTAGAGAAAATTTATACAAAACACAATTTGCTGTTTCAAGTCCTGGGGATACACTTCTTGTGAAGAAAGTGCAGGTGTCTCAAAGCATGCTAGTGTTGACGAAGTCATAAAAAAAATCCCATATGAGAAGTCACTAGCACCCACGAGACGAGAGAAACAATAGTCATTTCCTAGAGCGCCCTCAATGACGGCCAAGGTCTTTGTTCTTTAATCTTAAAATCGTAGATCAATATTTATTAATTTCTGAACGTCTTCCAAACAACCTAGGCGGGTGAAGCATTATTGACGGGAAATTATGTTTAATCATACAAGAGGAACAATGCCGTCAGACCACAGTTACACTTGTTCAAGTAATTGTATTAAAATACTTTACAGAACAGGGTCATCAAGCTGCCACCTTTGCCCAATTGTCATCAAGTTTTTGTCACCTGCAAGTTTATTGTTGGTAAAATTTTAATTTAAGGGACACGAAGAGTCCGAAAACCGAAGTGATTCCATCGAAACTACTGAATTAATCAGGATATTGCTTCACCCGCTTACAGGTTCTCTGCGAGGCATTCTCAAAAAAGGAAATACTGATCTGCGATAAAAAAAAAACTGAAACCTGCAGTCAGTGAGGTCGCTCTATCCGTTTACCAAGCGTTAGGATCTCCCACAGCACGATTCCGAAAGACCATACGTCACTCTCCGTTGAAAACCTGCCAAACTGGAAAGACTCCAGTGCCATCCAACGAAAGGGAGGATGTAACTAAGATAAAAGATTAAATAAGTCAACTGGCGCCTAAGTTCAAATTTTTTCTAAGTTTAGATTTTTTTTCTCAAAAGTAATCAGGTTAAGTCAAAAAGGTAAACATGGCAATTAAATTAAGAAAACATTGTTTTATAAAGCGGACGGTGACATCACTCTAAATATTTTAACATGGAGATCTGTGTGAACCACCGACGAATATGCATTTTTAATGCTGGCGATGTAGTTCTGAAAATTGCCTGATGGTGTAAGGAAGATGTAATATTTTTAATATACCACGAGGCGACCACAGTCATCTTCGTCCACGTAGGGTTTAGTGGCACCTAGGGCCCATCTAAAATCAGCCAATTTGCAAACCATGTTTTCAGCCACCAACACTTTACGAGCAGTCAGGTCACGCAGCACGCACTGGCAGTAAACAAAGAAACAACAAACACACCAATGTTATCAAATTACAAGTTATAATTCACATTCTTGACTCGAAATTTTGGATATTAACAACTGTCTTCTTCACAAGAAGAAGGCAGTTGTTATCGCCGAAACGTTATAAGAGTCAACGTACGTAAAAGCCTAATACTCGTTAAAATTAGTATGATATCCATCGTTTTATATGATTACCATAAATGACTATGTTCAAACTATATCAGATTTAAGCAAAACTGAGCTTAGTTTCTCACCTTTTGAGAGGACAGGAACTCCATGCCATTCGCAATATCCCTGGCAAACTGGAGTAATGTGAAGGATAGTGATTGGATAGAGCTGGGATCAGCATCGCGCTTGGAGTAGGCTTTGCCAAGGTCCGTGTCCTGAAACCCGCGCAGAACTCCCAAAAGATCCCCCTTGGCACAGCACTCAACGATGATGTAAACGGGATCTGAAAACAGACAGTGACAACGAATATTGTGAAGCCATGCACGGACATAAACAGCCACGGCATCAATAGCAACAGCAGCAGCATAGCACCAGCAGAAGCTACAGCAATAAAACAACAGCAGCACTCAAAATGGAGGTATTAGTAAAGCAACAATCGATGTTTAGCTGAGACTGAAATAGCTAGTACAGTACAATAGAAGCTGCAACAGCTGCATCAGCAAGTAACAGCGACATCATCCGAAGTAGTATCGATAGTAACGAAAGCTGCATATATGCACACACAAACAAGAGCTGCGGCAAAGGCAGCGCCAGTTTTAGAAGAATACTTGTCTCACTCTTACATTTTGTTTAACTTCAATTAAAATCTTGGAAGTTTTTAGCTCGTCACTCGAACATGTACCTGGCTCCGCGCAATAGCCCAGTAGCTTTATTACGTTCGGATGTCCCATCGAGCAAACTGTTTTCATCATCTCCAACTCGGCAAGAATTTGCTCCCTGGCCTTTTTGTCTGCAGATTCTCGTAGTTCAAACAAGATCAAAAGAGAATTTTAAAAAAATTATTGGGACTCATTTGAAAAGGGTTCAAACATTCCATTCGATTAATTTAAGATGGTTAATATGTTTGTATCATGTAAGTCTGTCGTGGTTACGTGGAGGAAAAGAAAATTTATTTGGCCGTTCAGATGGTACATGACTTATTGCCTTTTGTATCATAAAAGTACATGCACGAAACAAGCAGCGCCACACAGATGTACTTTTTGAGGCGTATGGTACCGGTTCTACATCACATACATGAATATGCAGGCCTAGTAAAACTGGTCCCTGTACAATATCAGTCACAACTCACAGGTGACAGTCAATCAGTCAGTCAGTCGGTCAATCAATGACATATAGATACACAGAAGAAATCTACATTGAAAAATGTCAAATTTAATTCAATGAAATATCAGATAAGTTTCGTAATTAGTTGTCAATGCAACACACCATTGTGAGTCTTGATGGCAACCTCTATTTGTTTCCCATCTTCCTCGATCCCATGTACCTTTCCTAGCCACACCGTCCCGAACTGTCCGCCTCCTAGCCGGCCCTCGAGCACTATGAGATCTCGCGAGAACACAAGGCCCATACCTGCAGAAATGACGCATTTCTTTTAGTGAATCAGGAACTGTAATGACACAATCTTGGGGTTTATAAGCAGCAGTTGTGAATCAAACTATATTTAAAAAAAAGTTTACATGTTATTATAAATTACAGTTTTATATTTTATTCTCGGATTGTTTTCCGATAGTTTATCATCTCTAAGAAGCTGGCTTACTTTGTGTTGATGTATCCTGATTGTTTGTGCTGATCGGGTCAGAATCAAC
The DNA here is from genome assembly GCA_029964075.1 of Patiria pectinifera. Classification (NCBI taxonomy): domain Eukaryota; kingdom Metazoa; phylum Echinodermata; class Asteroidea; order Valvatida; family Asterinidae; genus Patiria; species Patiria pectinifera. The sequence continues at coordinate 25,635,466 of CM057150.1, read as the reverse complement.
CGGGTGTACTTCTGGTAACTGGTGAACTCTGCATGTGAAACAAATGTCAACTTCCCAAATACAATATTATCGGGGAGGGTCGTCGAGAGGATGTGTTGGCACGATGTTCGCCTTCAACTCTTCCAACCATCGTGACGTATATCGACACCAACAAAAAATACATTAACCATTGGCCAAGCTGCACATGAACGTCACAGTGAGAAAGTAAGCCATTTAATGGCATACAAGTTCCGATTGGGTGAGGTTTTGTTCGTTTGATTTGTTGTTTGTTTGTTTGTTGTTTTTATGGTTTCTTTTGTCCGTAGAGTCTCTCGATAAACGTTTTATGCGGTCTTAAATTTCCGTTGTAACGAAGACAAGGATTTTGGGGATATAGACACTATATGAGGGTGATTCATGTATTTGGTTTGTGTAAATACAAAACAGTTAAGGCCTACACAGACCAACAAATGCCTATTTTGTCCGCCGGACCTGTCAAAAAATGGCTAATGAAATTGTAAAATCTTAAAATTTGAAATCTTAAAATGAAATCCCATGACTTTTTCATGACTTTTCAATGACAAATTTAGCTTTCCATGATCAGTTCCTACACTGTTTTGTACTACATGCCTAAAGGATATTTACAATAAACCGCAATGCAAACTGGAAGACTGTCATAGCCAAATGTTACAAATCATATCACATTTTGGTTGTGCGGTTACATGACTTCCCACGATGACTTTGTTCTTGGAATATCGCCTTCCATGGCATTTCCATGACCTTCCATGACAGCTTTAAATGTCAGGGTTTTTTAGGATTTTCCAATATTAGGGATCTACCTTGTGAATCCTGTGCAATGCTGTAAGAGGTACTGTGACGTCTTTGGAAATGTATGTATGTAAGTAACCAAATGATGGATAAAAATCAGTAGGCCTATATACATGTATGTAAATTTAACAAGCTGTTTGAAAATCAAAATGTGAACGACATAGAATTTGATACAAACCTGATATTCTGCCTGTTACGCCTGACTACCTTACGTCGCCTTTTGACAAGATAAATTAAAATGCCTGCAGCCACAGCTCCTACGAGTATGACAACGGCTACGACTACGCCAGCTATACCGCCAGCGTCCAGCCCATTCGGATCTTTAAAGAAACGAAAAGACTAGTGTTACGGCAGCCACGATGCCTTTTACGTGATAGAGATGCGACATGGCAACCTAACACTGCGGTTTTAGATTCGGTTTGGAATTCAGCCACGGATAGAAACAGTTTGGTAGCTTAAGGTCTGTAGTTACAGGTAAGTTTAATTTATTGATAAGATTTTATTTTAACGATAGGACAAACAGTTAAGTAAAAACAAATGCAAATGTAAAACATTTTAAAGGGAAAAACTCACCTCAAAAGGAGAAGAGGTAGCCTTCAACAAGTTCAAACCTTAGGAATTTTGGCAACAGATTGAAAACCTGACAACATTACACACATGTATACAAGAGGACAGGTGCATCTAAGATCTTATTGGTTGCTATCAGTGGCGGTTCTACGGGGGGCTAGGGGGGCTTTAGCCCCCCAAAAAATTTGTCTAGCCCCCCAAACAAAAATTCCATAAAAAAATGCACTAGCAAAATGTAAGATTTTGACCTACATGGGAACGGTCTCCCCCTTAAAATGAGAAGGGTGCATTTGTACACTTTTAGTTAATATAGTGTGCCTGATTGTAGGATTTTATCAGCGCTCCCCATTGAAAATATGGACTAATACTGACTACGCCTACCTGGGCAGACTAGATCGGGAAGTGTCGCTGTTCCTGTGCCAATTGTGTTTGTGACATTGCAAGTGACAGTTGTGCATAAATCGGGTTTAAAGTTCACGGAGTATCCACTTGTGTTGAAGGTCTCTAGAATAATTGTGCCATTCAGAATGATCTCATATGACGTTGCCTGTGGATTGGCGTGAGATGAGCACTGGATTCCATCGTTACTGTAGACCACTGTCACTACTGGCGCATCTGTAAGGTACAAAAAAAGGACAAGGGGTTAGTAGCGGTCATAACAAAATTGCAATCCAAACACAAGTCAGTCACAGGTTACATCACAGAGGGAGAACAGTGACCAAAATGTCTTCGTCACGATCCTTTAATTAGCTTTTCCATTAAAGATAAGATAAACGCGTATAATAACATGTCACCATGCAACGATCACACCCAACGCCATGATAGTAAAACCTAGCAGCATTAAAGCAATGCTGCAAACCCGGGATATAGTAAAAGGAATCAATTATTACAGACAGTTTCCACAAAAAGAGAAACTGTTTACCCAAAGTCATTTAAATGCCAGCTATAAGGCCTTAGGAAAAATAAGGGCTTTTTAATTTAAAATGATGCACCGGCCGCGTAGCCGGGACGCCTGTTAATAGACAAATTATAACACCAATGCGGTTACAAGTTATAACACCATTGCCGCCGCCGCCCCCCCCCCCCTTATTCCACCTCCCCGAAAAAATTCCTTGTTACACGCGCGCTGAAATAACAGACCAACGATAATAGCTTACATTGATCGTTTTGCTTAGCAAACTGCACTGCTTGCTGACACGTACCGGACGGCAGACAAATCACCCGGTGCCCATTCTGACTTCTTCCAGAGGCTAACGGAAGTGCGCCCTCTGCTTCCTCTGCTTGGAGATGGAGAAGGTTTAGTAAGTTATGTCTGGTTTAGTAAGTTATGTGCTTACCTTCTATACTTTTTTATAGGTTCCGATTGTCTGACGGCTAAGTACCACCTGACCATGTCGTTCATCATGATCGGCCACCATTGCAATGAGCAAGCGTTTGCTTAGCAACCACGGCGTTCATTGTACCTTAGACAGTAAAGCATAAGACTTATTCATGTATAACCGCTAATCCTATCAATTGGCATAATGGTTTCTACCTGTTCCGTGTTTGGGTGTCATAATCGTGCCATTGATGTTGGCTTCCCCTATTTCTTACATTTTTTATTTGCTATCAATCGCAGCTTTGACGGTTTTCCTACACTACTATACCTACTGCGCGCGGCGATATACGATCTTTGCCTACTGCAATGGCGCCACTGACTTTCCGGTTCCATTATGTAGGCCGGGTCAAGATGGTCAGTGAGCGAGACCTAGTTTGTGCAAACTGGTTCAAAATGGATCAATTTAAGAATTTGTAGGCCTACAGCAAACTTTAAAACTGTATGGTGAGTGACTGCGGACATCAGAGCAACAGCCGTCTACGTTTGTAGCATCTTGCATTAACTGCAATAATTTGTGTAATTCAGTGGAAGGAAGAACTTATTTAATCCTCAGTTGAAATTACAAAATGACAGACCTACCTGGTGTCGTTAACAATAGCCACCAAAGACTGAAAATCTTTGGTTGAATACAAAAACCCATGTCGCCACGTGTAGGTCATTGACGTCAACTTAAAAAGCGATCCCAACCTCGCGCTGATTCAACATCATACCGCCTTCAGAGGCCAAAAGTACCAGTTTTATTTAGCGTTCCACACAGTGACAAAGAAGCTGGTATAACACCTCTGCCTCACTGCACGTAGGCTTGCAATATTGACTGACTTGAACTTTAGCCCTGTAATAACAGCAGCTTTCCTATAGATACCGGATATGTAGCCCGGCACGGATGTAACAGTAGCATGCAGTAAAACCGATACCCGGATGCAATGCGCGTCTCGACGATCATGTTTTGAAAGCCATACACTTTTGGCTTAATGCAGTTTATACGCACACGATCCGTGTTATGCCGCTACTGTGGTGAGCTCACAATAGGAAAAGTACTGTCTAGATGGGATGTGATAAGGTACAAGTTATCTGGAATTAAGTGATGTTTGAACAACTCTATTATTTGACATAGGCCTGTTTGAATGCACGTATCGTTGGTCGCACCACAGACCGGCGTATCTCGATTTTTTGCCAAATTCAGTTTTTGTCATTAACGTTATTATTTCATCAAAGTGCTCATTCTCAGAAAGTTTTATTCCGATCGGAGTTCTAATTAACTAAGAACGTTAATAAGACTGTGTGGTGTATCTCTAAAAAAAATGAAAAATGCTGCACCACGAAGTAGCGTGTCCCGATACGCCGCTTTACATGCTAATTCCCATAGTGCTATGACGTCACAAAGGAGCGTCGACATGAAAAATTGGAATTTTGCGTTTCAAGAACCAACGTATCTCCGTATCTGGCACACGGCCACTATTACGCGCAACATACGATAAACGTAATAAAAATCTGCTTCACGAAGTGACGAATAACTTTGGAACTGAATTTCTTTAAAACTTAGCAACTCAGATGCACACGGATTGCATTCAATAAAGTTCAATCTATAATTTAATAGCAAAAACGAAACAGCTTTAATTCTTACACAGGGAGTATATGGAATGAGCCTACAAAATGATGACCAACTTTCAATCGGTTTTTCTCGAAACACAAAATATGCGATACGTCGTGATAACTTCACATGAGCATAATAATGCACGAGACACGCCACTCATCAGCAGGTGGTAGTCATTGATAGGGATACATTTACATCATGTGCAACCTTATTTCAAAATATGGTGTCTTTATACATGTTACTAGACTGATGAAAGCAGAATTCAATCTACACACGTTTATTTTGAAAGCTTTATAGATATACTAAAGTCCAGATTCAAAATCAGACACGTCTATGGTATGCAAAATGGTATTTAAATTGGAGGATTCAGGACTGTTAGGGTTTTTAAAAAAAAAACTAATTGTACCTTTTTGTTCTCATGTTCAACCGTATATTTCAACATATTGTGTCTTTACATTTCACTCTGGCTAGACTGATGGAAGCAGAATACAATCTGAAGTGTGATGACCAAATGACGATAAGGATATAGCAAGGAGAAGCTTGGTGTTGCCACTGCTAGTTTATTCACCACACACCAAATGGAAGACATCCCAGCGAGAAACCAGATTGTCTAGTACAAGCTTGCGCAAACGTATTCCCTATTTACATATCACAACATCCCTCCCCTTTTGAAAGTACAATTTCAAGAACTATAATTGAGTCCTGACCACAGAGATCTGAAATTCACTACTGTATCATGATGGTCTTTACAAGATCGCTATAAATGAGTTGCCTGGTGCTATAGTAACAATCCGTATATCTGGTTTCAGATTAATGTGGAATAAAGGGAATGATCAAAATCCATGAATCGTGTACGGTTCTCAGCAATTCTAACCATCTTTCCTCTCCATGATGTCATGGTACAGTAATGTATTCTCGCCAGAGTGGCACATGGCAACTATAACTTTCAACAAGAACACTGAACAAGTTTGAATAAACATATAACCATTGAGTAAACAGAGAAAATTAATGTGTCCAGATTCAGTTTTTCATGCGTCGTGCTAAAATTATCTGCATATTAGGAAATGTTTAGGTCGTGGGTATGGTTACAGTAGTGTGCCATTATTGATGAAGAATAGTCTGTGTATCTGGCTGGTTTTCGAATAGTGCGACCTGATCTGGATGTGATCGGAATTATGGGTGTTGTCTGGTGTTGTCTTTTCAGTTGTCGATTTACGGTTGGTTTGGTTGCTTTGGTTCTTATTCTCTGTTGGTGCATCCATCTGTTTCTTGCTGGTTGTCGATGGAGATAATTATGTCGTCAGCATATCCGACACGTTTGGGCAGAGCTATTCGACTTGCATTGCTGAGCAATTCTCGAAGGTGTGCTCGTTTCCGTCTTAACTTGTTGCCATTAGGAGTGGTCACTTCATATGATCGTGGGTCCTTGCAAACACTTGTCACTTTACCCGATACCCAGCTGCTGTTTTAATTTGCGAGTTTTGTGGGAGTTTTCTCCCTACATGTTTGGTGTCATGATCAACTTTCCTCCTTCGACGCCTTGACTCCAGTTGGTCTCTGATGTCTTCAGACTTCTGGATGTTGATGAGCAGCTGGTTACTTGGTAACGTTGTGCGCACTGGTCTGCCGAAGAGAGTTTCTGCCGGGATGGCAGTTTGGAGTCCATGGGGGTAGCACGGATATTCAAGAGTGCTACATCAATGTTCTGTCCGGATTTCTGGAACTTCTTGAAAACTGACATGATGGCTTTGACTGCACGTTCGACAAGGCAATTTCATGGAGAATAACGTGGAGAAGATGTGGTGTCTTTGATGCCCCAGATGGCACACATGTCCTCATATTGTCTCTCTGCGAATTGTGGTCCGTTGTCGGATATCACCTCAGCTGGCGCTCCAAGGAGGCCGAGTGTTCGAGATGTGACACCAGCTACTGCTGCACTAGTTGTACTCATCAGCCGGTGGACCACTGAGTACTTGGACTGGTAGAGCAGTAGGTATAGTCATCTCCGTTTATCTCAGACAGGTCAATCCCACTGTTTCGTCCAGGGGTGTATGGTGTGTCATGGGGCTCAATGGGGTCCCTCTGCTGCTTCGGTTGAGCCTCTTGGCAGAAGGCGCATGACTTGACAGTATCGTCAATGTGGCGCTTGATGTTCAGCCAGTATACTGATTCTCTGGCAAGACGTCTGGTCTTCTCTATCCCCATGGATCGGTTGCCAGTCTATGTTTTCCTGCACACTGTTCGCGGAATGGGGCGTTGCGTGTTCAGCAATCCAAATCTGTTTCGGCAAACGTTAGTTCCTCCTCCGATTCCTAGTAAAATATGCTGATCTTTCATTGATGCACAGTTCCGGCTGAGGATCACAGAGGAATATGGTCAATGGTCACTCGTTCAATTTCAGGCGGGGTGATACAGTCAAAGGTCAATCCTCATGTGGCGATGCGTGAGACTGTTCTCACACCAAACTGTATGTTCACGGAACTACTTCATACATCCGCACAAGTTAATATGTACAGAATTCAAGACTTGCACCAACAAAATGTAAGTTAGGCGATACGAAAATTCACAGTTTGATGTAAAATTCAAGTATGATTCGTGCCGTTCGTAGTCTATTGGTGGCGATTCGTAGTCTAGGTCGTCGCTTAAGATTGGAGCAAGATCAGGGCACACCTTGGTGATTCAAAACAAACGTTAGTTCCGTGGCGGTCGGATGGTGGATTGTCAGTGGGAAAATCCTGAAACTTCTCACTGTCGTTGCACGGGAGAAATCTGAAGGAAGTCTTGACGCTGATCGTCGATCGTTCGGTCTCGATCGCCGCTCGGTCGGAGGAAGTCTGGACGCTGATCGTCGCTCGGTCTCACCGCTCAGTCGGGGGAAGTCTGGACGCTGATCGTCGCTCGGTCTCGGCGTTCAGTCGGGGGAAGTCTGAACGCTGATCGTCGCTCGGTCTCGCCGCTCAGTCGGGGGAAGTCTGAACGCTGATCGTCGCTCGGTCTCGCCGCTCAGTCGGGGGAATTCTTGCCACTTATCGTCGCTCGATCTCGCCGCTCGGTCGGTATACGTCTGGACGCTGATCGTCACTCGGTCTCGCCGTTTGGTCGGGGAAAGTCTGGATGCTGCAGTGATGCTGAGAGGGTATGGAAGAGCAACATCAGCTTCCCCACCCAGTACAGGCTCTTCACATCTCTGGTACTCTCCCCCAACTGTATGGGTGCGAGGCATGGACACTGCTGGCTGAGTCAGAAAGACGAATTCAGCCGTTCAAAACGAAATGCCTCAGGAAGCTGCTCCGCATCTCATACTTGGAGCACAAGACCGATGAGTCTCTGAGGAACAAGGCCGAGAGTCATGTGGGTCCCCAGGAACCTCTTCTTGCCACCATGAAGCGACGGAGACTGTAGTGGTTCGGCCACGTCACGCGGCATAACCGCCTATGCAAGACCATCATGCAGGGCACTGTCGAGGGAGGACGCAGGCGAGGGCGCCAACGGAAGAACTGGCTTGACAACGTAAAAGAATGGACAAACATGACTATGTCAGAACTCCTATTGCAGGCCGCTGACAGACCAGCATGGAGGAAGATTTCAGCTTATTCTGCCCTCAGTCCCCCCCCCCTCCCCCCGACGACAACAGTCAAGGGAAACGTAACGTAACTTAAGTATTAAACTTAAACATCCATACGTCAGTGAGAAATGTACCGGTTTAAATTCGTTACAAAATGTAAAAATGTGAGGGACACGTCTTTATGCTCATTTCACTAAATATCATACGGAAATTGTCGTGCATCTTGTTTTCAGAAACCGTTTGGGGTACCAAGATTTCGGAATGTATGTGAACCCAGAAATGGACATGCTAGGGAAACTCGCATAAAACTAAATGCTCTAACTAATGTAACTAATTTTACTCAAGATCTTAAAAGGGAATGGTCGCGAAGAATTAATAAAACAGACAATAGACACAATTTCTTGGTTTAAAGAAAAGAACATAGAGGATTTTTTTTAATAAAGCAAACAACTAAGCAGAATATAACACACAGGCTGACAATCAGGCCCAAACCAAAAAAACAACTAAAAATGCAGACAAAAACCAATGACAAAAAGCAAACACAACTAGAACTGAAAAAAAAACTGAACAAAGAAACTTTAAGGAAACAAACAGACACCAAAACTGAGACTTAAAACCAAGAATTGAAACTTGAAAACCAAAATAACATAAAATAGAAACTTCAAACCAACACAGTGCGAGTCGATAGTCACAGACAGCAGACAGGGCAGCAGCAGGACGCACCACTCCAGTTGAGTGTGTGAAAGATGAACATAATAATTGTGTGCATACTTCACTGCTGGTCTGCTGTACTGAATGGCTTGACCATGTGGCTATATCATTTTATACGTAATACACTAACATATACATGAACAAGTAAAACTCGGCTCTGCCACATAAGGCCAAAAAAAAAAAGTCTCCGGTTTCTGGTATGGAGCTTGTCCAAAAAGTGGTGCGGCGACGCGGCTTTTTTTTTTTTTTTACCTGACTTTTTTTTTTTTTTACCTGACTTTTTTGCTTCAAATGTCGGCTGGTGACTGCAAATGGTGCCCGACTAAACTTAGTGCAAATATATGGGAGTCCAGAGAGGCCACATAAAGCTTATTCTCGATCATAACCCCATCTAAAAACACGTTGAAATTGCGCAGCAGCAGAATTCCAGTCAAACCAGTGAGTTTGGCGGTTTTGAGGCATCATCTTTCATTGAAAAAAAAAGTTTTTCATTTTGCCGACGCGCATGGCTACGGCGACGCGCGCGCATACCAGAAACCGGAGACTTTTTTTTTTTGGCCTAATGGGGTCATCGTTATAAGAGTGGGCATAGCAATTACGGTCCACAGGGGCGGGTCCGGGATTTTGTGCGGGGGGGGGGGGGGTTCATAAGCAAATCACTACTGAAATGTGAACAGGGTTTTTTCCCCAGACACTTGGCTCCGAAAAATCAATAGGGGGCGCTCGTACCATACTTTCAATGGGGGCGCTGGGTTTTTTTTGTCAGAGCAGTGGGGGTAGCAGGGAGGGGGTTACCATTATTTTTTTTATGAATTTCTATGAAAACCCATTCCAACCTCGTATGCAATAGTCAGCCACTTTCTAGAAAAAAACTATTACAGCAAAACATCCAAAATCTGGCAATTTTTGTTGTTGAAATAACTATAAATGGAGGTTTCTGTCTGAATAAAATCACAGTTTTGCTCATCAACGTGCAATTTTGCAAGGCATAAAAAACAAACAGGTACCAAAAAGCCCTTACAATTGGCAACATTTAAATTAAAAGTGAGGTTAAGAGGGATAAAAAGGTACATTTAAAAAAGGACTGCTTAAAAATATTACAAGACCCAACTTATCACAATGAGCTACTTTTTTACTAATCAGCTTCTCTATGAAAAAATATTGTCAAATGGAGATTCATTAAGCACAGTAACAGTCAGCACAGGGGCGTAGCAAGGTCATTTATCATTGGGGGTAAATATTTCTTGGAAAGGGCACTTGCACATCCCTGCTGAAATGTAGACATGGTTTTTTTGTTTTTCAAACAAATCAAACAGTGGGGGCTGGTACCATCTGCCGATGGGGGCGTTGTTAAAAACCGACGATTATATATACGCACTAACGAACAAGATCATGGCCCTTTTCAGGGCGACACATGCGCGAAATTCAATAAAAGGAACTCGTATTGGCCGCGGGCACACAAAAAAAAAACACGACTTTCTTTGAAAAAGGGCACTTGGTTAGAAAAATGTAATTGGGGGTAAACGTAGATGAAAAGCGGCCATTTAAATGGAAAAGGGCAGTCTTTACCAAATATTGGGGGGGGGGGGGGCAAATACCCCCTCAACCCCCCCCCCCCCGCCCACCTCATCACCAACTCCCACCCGGCTACGCCAATGCAGTAATTTCACCAACATAATGTCTGTCTTTGTAATACTTCAGAATGAACGATATAGCAATACAATTCAGAATTTATATAACGACCTCGTATTCCTATTGAAAGTATATATCAAAAGGCGAAATTAACACTTTTAAGCGTATATTGTCATTTATTGCTTAGGAAGAAGGGATTTTTCTTGAAAATACGATACGTCTTCTTCCATTTCACCATTTACTTTCAATAACGGCCTAATGATATTCCGCGGCTATGATAAATACAGACCTACAACCACATTTAATTACATCAATACATATCGATTAGAATTTTAACTATCCTACTCAATAATTAAAGTGAATACTAATTCAATAATTACAATAACAAACTAATGATATGCATGCTAATTCAATAATTACAATATCAAACTAACAATATTCAAATAGAATACTAATTCAATAATTACAATAACAAATTAATGATATGCAATAACATACTGCATATATGCGTAAATACATTTTGTTTATGAATTTTTAGCAAAGGTATTTTTTCTTCATGTACGATATAGCTTTGATCATCAAGACGCAAAAGATTACGAAGTATTAGCTATCTCTAGTGAGGACTGTATTAAGTTTGGCATGAGTTGCCGTTAATAAACTCAAATTTGCCAAAAAACAACACCCTTGACTCTTTCGAAATGGACAAGAAAGTAAAAACTGAATACAGGCCTAGGTATACGGATGGAATAAAGAATCACGGCAAAGACATCTGTTCGTGCTGTAACCGAAAGATGTCTTAATACAAGATGAGTCAAAATGATCTGGACCCAAATTAATAAAATATTAAAAATACTAATAGCATTGATCAGAACAAATGCAAGTGAGACATATATAGGCTGGTATTTTGAACGTTTATTGGTGAAAGTTGCATGTAGAGATGTATATCCATTGTACCATTCTGAAGGAAAAGTGCTTGCAAGGAACACACGCTGACCACAGTTCCATGACCAATGAAGTGTACAAAAACCTAGATTCCTTGAAGGCAAAACCAATTCCGTGAGTAGACAGAAAAATGAGCCACTTCAATGGCATAACCTTTCACCCCAGCCACTAATTTGAAAATTCAAAAATTCCTGTGGAAGACAAGGACACCAATATACTCAATTTGCTACCATAAAAAATATGAACCTGGGTCCAGATCATTCTGACTCACCCTGTATATGCTTAGATCTACAATTGTGACTCTCCGTTCGTGGTATTATATTTCATCGTTTACAAACCGGTCTCAGCAGCTGTGTTCTCGAATGTTGTAACGTCACCTTCGATTTCTTGAGTTTTTGCTTTACAACGACAGAACATTGCATAAAACCCCTCTCTGAAACCATCCAATCGCAACCAGTATATCAACGGATTGATCACGGTAGAGAGAGTGTACAGCACGTAACTCCCCCAAACACTCGCCAAGAAGATTCTATCCCGCCAAAGAGATTGATTGAAGAATACAATCACCCTTAGCGCGAATGCAGGAGCCCAAGAAACGAATGACGTCACAAGAATGAGAACAAACATGACTAGTAAACGACGAGTCTGCTTGACTCGGGTTTGATCGCGCTCAGCTTTGGCACTGATGCCTGGGGTGGATGCAAGAGGTGGAGTATACTGCTTGATCTTACGGAAAGCCAAGTAATAAGCAATCACTGTGATAACCCACACGATGTATCCTGCCAGTGAACCTCCAAAGTAGTGCACTGTATCCAAAACCCAATCTGGGACAGCATTGTACATCACTAAACCATACACGAAACTTGAACACCAACAAATCATACAAAGTCCGATAAGACGACGCCCAGTCACCAGTGAATCGTAGCGAGCCGGTGGCATGAGGGACAAGGCCAGATAACGATTGATAGCAACGGCTAGAATAGTCAAAATGGAGACTATGTAAGCTCCGGTGAGAAGTCCGTCGAGAATGTTTGATGACCGCCAGGGATTTACTACGGCAAGGACGGAGAAGATCAAGTCAGCCAGCGCCAAGTTGAAGACGAAGACGTGGTATTTGTTGCGGAGCTTTTTAGTCCCAGCAAATACTGCAATCGCGAGGAGATTCTCGATTGCGGCCACGGCACAGATAGTGCTCATTGAATACTTCAGGATTTGGGTGACATCGACAGCCATTTCTTTCAGATACTATACTCTCTAAAATGGAAGATAACCGGTAGAATACGAACTCACTGTCAAAATAAACCCAGTTAAACCCTCCTAGCTAGTGTAAAGATGTTTCTGTCTATTTGCCCACATGTCGAGTTAGTTGCCTTGTATCTGTGCAAAACGTTAGGTATTACAACTTACCAGCTTGATATCCGAATTCCTTGCGATTCTCATGAAAATCCTCTAGACAAACAACAAAACAACAAACAAATTAATAACTGGTTAAAAATAACATTAGTTTCATATTCTTTGTACCTAACACATTTGTCCATCAAAACATTATTGGTGCATCTGTTATTTTTTTGTTGTAAACTCCATTAAATCTCAGCTAATTTATAATCAAACTGAAACAAAGCTCTGTTTGGATCTAATTCTGCAAGCAAAAAGGAAATGCAAAATAATATAGGCCTCAGCACTTCCAGTTATTTCCCTTTAGTTTAAAGACTCATAATAAAGAGATTTTTTTTTTCGTTTATTGTAAATTTCAGCTTCAAACGAAAGGGTGAAAAGCAGGGCAAACCTAATATCAATTTCAGTTTGTACTTACTTCCACATAGACTCCAACAGCTTCCTTATATCTAACGCCCGAAGGGTCAGTCTGAGTGATGGCCTTACGTGTAGGAATATATAAACTGTCACCGTATGGTGACTCGTATACCATCACGAAGTTAAGTGTTGTCGAAACAAGACTGCAGAATTTCCAGAAAAGTCGGTGAGTCTTAGTGTTTACGTGAGGGTGCATTTCTAAATAATTCTTTGTTGGCTTTATTACGATACGCCCCGCGAAGAAATCTCATCAATAAATTCATGACAATATTGCATGCATGATGCATGAATTTGCATTGCGCTTCATATGGTAATCGAAGGCCAAAATGCTTATAGGCAAGATGCATTGGAAATTTTAAAAAGGTCGAAGTCGTCTGCACCATATGTTTCATTTTCAAAAGCACATTTCTCAAATCAAAGAGATATGTCGAAGATATTTTCATAATCTACCTGTACAAACTCTAGCTGCATGGTGTATGGTGAGAACGGCATTGAAAATAACAAAGCATAAAATTAAGAAATGGCGGCCATTTACAGACAAATGGTAAAAAAAAACATTTCGTCTACAAGCACACACCCAAGTGTGTATTTCCCTGCAATCGGGGACCCCCTATTGTCCACTAACTTTTTAGGAAGACCCTTTAGATATTTTGTACACGATCGTAAATTGGGGACCTTCGGAAATTGGGGACCCTTTTGTCCTTTATTGTTCAACGTCCCCTTTTAAATGCAGAAAGAAACTCAAGTTTATTATAGACATGGTCCAAACAATAGACCTGGATGCACAAAAAGTACAATAACGATGAGAATATCTAATGCACGCATGTGGACAAACTGTTTGTTTGACAATTTTTCTGCAAAATGGCCGCCAGTTTTTAATTAAGCCTTTATTGTGAATGCCATTTTCACCACATACACCAATATCTTGTAGTTTATTTAGCAATAACATACATGTAGTTTAAACAATTAAGTCTCCCCAATTTTGAGAAATATGCATCTGAAAACGTGTAAACTTTTTGGACCGTATTTGAAGATCCCCTACCCTCCCCCCCCCCCCCCCAACCCGGCGGCGATTTTTGTTTTACCTTGAGGTGGATGCTTACTGTTCAGTGGTCCCGTATTAACCCGCCCGGATCGGAGGGGAGCTGCATGATGGAGCGTTGTATCAACTGCTTCCACCTCTGACTGTTGTGATGAGAAAAGGCCTCGGTTGTAGCAAAGCTTTCCCCGGTCCATTCGGCAATGTTGTCCGTTCACTTTTTCCTCTGTCTGCCCCGTCTCCTCTTTCCCTGTACTGTTTTTGTAGGATGGTCTTTGACAGTCCGCAGGCTGTCATGTTGTCTGATGGTTCTGCGGACTTCCTCATTTGTAATGTGGTCCGTGTAACGATACCAAGGTTTCTTCTAAAGCATATCTCACTTCCACTGCTTGGATCTCCTTTTGCTGTACTGATGTGAGGTCCATGACTCACATGCATACAGGAAGATGGAGAGGACCAGTGCATGCAGGCGCTTCAGCCTTATATTTGAGAGCAATGTTCTTGTCTGTCGAGATTGGTCTGAGTTTCGCTGTTGCTGTTGTTTTTTGTGCGGCTCTTGCGAGAATTTCAGTCTTTAATTATTGAGCCCTCCTCACTGATGATGGTTCCGAGGTACTTGAACTGTTTCACCATCTCTAGCTCTTGTCCTCTGACTGTTATCTTTCTCGCGATTGGCTTTGTGCTGTTTATCACGAGCTTTGGGGGTTATTTTTCAGCACTAATCTCCATCCTGTATGTTTCTTCCAGACAAGTACAGTTTACTAGGTCGGCAAGTTCTTCATTATCAGCCAATCCGTCAATATCATAGGCCGAACGAAGATCATTGTGATGATCCTACCTCCAATGCTTACTGAGCAGGCACGATCCTCCAGGGCATATGTCATAATACGTTCCAGAAAAAAATGTTGAACAGTGTGGGTGACAGGAGGCAGCCCTGACGGACCCAAACAGATGTATAGAACCAGTCAGCCACTGTGCCTTGAAGAAGTAACTCACTGCTAACCTCGGCGAACAGTTGCCTGCTAATTTCGATCAGCTTCTGTCCCATGTTGTGGCCCGGAGCGTGTCATTATGCCACATTCTGTCGAACGCCGCCTTAAAATCACTGAAGACATGGTATATGCCTTACTGATATTGACTGTATTTTTCGCACAGAACCCGTACATTGAATATTTGTTCTGTGATACTTCTTCCACTGCAAAAGCCGCGCTCCTCTGCGATAACTTTCTCAGCCTGCAGTTTCTGCCTGTTGAAGATGATATTCAGCATCACCTTGCTTGCGTGGCTGATTCAGACTAATAGCACTATAATGTTGGCATTGTCGTAAATTGCCTTTTGGGGAAGCATGATGATAAGTGACTGTGTCCAAGGTGTTGGCCACTCTCCAGTCTGCCAGATTTTGTTGCAAATTTTGGTGAGGACGTCTAACTGATTCTCCTCCATTTGTTATTAGTTGAGCAGGGATTTTGTCTACTCCTGCATCTTTCTTTAGCGATTAGAATATAGCAGCCAAGATATTACCACCCTTCTTAAGTACCTCTGGAGGGATGCTATCGGTGCCAGGAGCCTTGTTGTTCTTTAAGCCGTTAATGGCATGTTTCACTTCATCCAAGGTGATGGAATTGTCCAGCTCTTTCAGAACGGGAAGCTGAGGTAAGGCAGATATTGCAGAAGTACTGGCTGCAGCATCGCTGTTGTAAAGTGAGCTATAGTGCTCTACCCATCGGTCAAGCTGTGCTGTTTGGTCTGTGAGGATGGCACCAGTGGACGACAGTAATGGAGCAGATTTCTTTGGAGTAGGACCAATTGCCTCCTTAATGCCTTGGTACAAGCCGCGTAGATCACCAGAGTCGGCACAACGTTGGATGCGATCACTCAGGTGAGACCAGTAGCGCTGCAAAGCTGCTCGAGTAAGACGCTGGACAGTGCTCTTGGCAGCCCGAAGGGCAGCTTTTGAGGAGCGTGTGTTGATCAAGCGGCATTTGTTTCTGGCTGACCGTTTGTTCTCTAGCGCTGGGAGCAGTATGTCTGCGCTGTCCCGGAACCAGTCAGGTTGCTTTCGTGAGCAGCGACCAAAGGCAGACACAGCACTGTTGTAGACTACTGAACGGAACCTAGACCAAGCACCTTCAGGGTTGGCAGAGATTGGTGCTGAGCTGAAATTACCAGAAAGGAGCTCTTGAAACTGAGTAACATGACTGATGTCGTGAGTTGAGACAGTGTTAATAGCAGGCAATGGTCTGTGCGTTGCTCGATGGAACTTCTTGGGTAGTAAACGAAGCTTACAGCGCACAAGGGCATGGTCTGTATTGCAATCAGCAGAATGCAAGCTGCGGCAGTGGGTGGTATCGCGCAGTTGTCTCTGTCTGACAATGATGTGGTCCAGTTGGTGCCAGTGCTGTGAGCGAGGGTGTTTCCAGGTGACCTTGGAGCGAACAGAGCCTGCGAAAGATGTGTTGGCAATGCATAGGTTGTACGAAGCGCAGAGCTCGTGGAGACGTTGACCTACCGCCGTCAGGAACGTCGACTGAACGCATTCCATTTCCGCTGCCTACGTTCAATTCTTGGAATCTCCTGGCAAGACCGAGTCTCAAACCCTGCCATTCTTGACCTCACAGGAGTCAACGGCATGCTCACATTGCTTTCAGCCCGCCGCCTTCGTTGGTCTAGTCATGTCTGCAGACAGGAGGACGGTCGACTGCCGAAGGACATCTTCTTTGGGGAGCTGGCTCATGCTCCTCGCCCCCATGGTCGTCCAAAACTCCGTTACAAGGATGTTCTAAAGCGTGATCTGCGAACCTTCCAAATTCCAGTCACCTCCTGGCAGACCGTGGTGCAGGACCGTACTCGTTGGCGATCCGCTGTCCATCTTGGCCGCTCTGCTTCCTCTGCCGCCTATATTGCTGATTGCGAGAATCGTCGTGCAGCTAGACACCGAGCTACATCGTCGTACTCGACGGGATAGGCCACTACTAATTCTTTATATAGCCCTGTATATGTTTTTCCCGATCTTTTTGTTGATCTCTTTGTCTGCTACGTACTGCTCCTGTTGTTGTGTTCTTGTTTTTTCTTCAGATCTCTCCTTTTGTCACACATCTCAAGGATCTGCTCTGTCACCCAAGGTTGCGTTTTCCAGCGGTGTTTTCCTATGATCTCATCTGATGTTTCTGTCATCACTGCATCGAACTTGGCGTCGTGATGCTTTATGTTCACCAAGAGTTCTTGTTGACAAAGAATCCAACGCCAATTAGTGTACGTGTTTGTCGAGTTCTCCACTGTAGCACAGTCCATATGACCTTAATAATGTAAGATTCTTCCCTCTGACTTCACAGAGTCCCACAATTTGCCAGGTGTCCCTCGCCAGCTCATACGTCAGTTCTAGCAGTTTTCCCGCCTGAGAAAGTGTTCTCGCATGTGGCAATTGTAATGCTATCCCTCCCACGGACCTTCTGTGATGAGGTTGAATCAGTAGCATATTTGTCACCTCCGCCCTAATGTGCGACGGAAGGCGCGGTCCTTGTTAACCCGGGCGACGATCGATCCGGTACGTGTTCAAGGGCGGATCCAGAACACAATTTGGATGGGGGGCCCAAAAAAATTTTGGACCCCCCCAAAAAGTGGGTCCAAAAAATTACGGCGTGGGGTTCGGGGCCCGCTTAAGGGCGCCGAAGATTTTTTGGATTCTAGATGCTCTGTGGTGCGATCTGAGGCAATTTCTGACCACTTTAACCAATGTTTTTTGAGGAAAAGATGGTGGTGTACTCATTGCCTGCCTTTATTGCGATGTCACATAAAAAAAAAAATTGGGCTCGTTTTTTGGGGGGGGGGGCCATGGCCCCCTTTGGCCCCCCCCCCCCCCCCCCTGGATCCGCCCTTGTACGTGTTTAATGTTTTGCTTATCGTCATGCAGTGTGTCTTGGGCAGAGTTAACCTGGCGGTGTCCATACCATCCCTCTCCAGGCTTGATCACAGCCGACTTCCTCCAACTATGGGTCGCTATGCATGGTCACGAACACGTTCGAAGCCATGATAAGGTTCTTCCATGAACTTGTGTCCCTGCCCGGTAAATTCTTCGAGGAAATCTTTCGTCCGGTGGTGCCGTGTTAACACCCCCCCCCCCACGTGATTTAGCCCGCCAGCTGAAGCGGTTTACCGGGGTGTGGCGCTTGGAGCCATCACATGAGGGGTTTATGGGAAGTCTAGTGATATGCCGGTCCACCGTGTACAGGGTACGTGCAGCTGCCAGCGCCAGACATCAAAGGTGCTACCTCTACTGAGAACCCCCTACAGCCACGCAGAGTAGGCAGGTAAAGCACAAAATATGAATTATTCATTACACCGGGCTGAGCTTACATGACCTTTATCTGTTTGCCAAATCCATAAATCACAGTAGGGGACACCACAAGAATGTGTAACACTTCCCGGCTCTGGGCCAAGCTTTTTTTTCAGTGGGTCATTATGGTCATATTCCATGCCTTCTTGCATGAGTTTGTTTCTGCATTCATGAACAATTAATAGAGGACATATCCCGAAGGTCCCCAATTTACCATCGTCTACAAAACTTATGGAAGGTCTTCTCCTAAGAAGTTCAGGTACAAAACAGGGACAATAGGGGCCGGTCCCGATTGCAGGCAAATACACTCTGGCTTGTGTTCCTAGCACTGTGTGTGTTCATTGAGGAATAAGAACGAACCCGTCCATGCATATAATAGACAAGCTGATTTACCCGATCATAGATCGGGTAGGGCCGCAGTGTTAGGGATGAAAATGTGGGGATATAATGTAAATGGGGGATATAGTTGGAAAGACATGCAGTTATAGAAAACTTGAAGCAATTTCTGTGGTGTGATCTGAGGCAATTTCTGACCACTAAAACCAATTTGAGCAAAAGATCATCTTTTAAAGTTTTGAGTTTGGAGTAATTGAATGAGCAACATGTATTCTGAGCAATGGAATAATTATTGTAGACTACAATTTTTATTCGGGGAAGAAAAAGTGGGGGGGGGGGCAACAATGTCCCCCGCTTTAAAATGTGGGGATGGGGGGGGGGTTCCCCTGTCCCCCGTCGAATTACGCACATGATAATTATGTACCATGGCAACTGTCTGTAAATGTTCCCGTTGGTCTGTTAAATTGGCATTTTGTGAGGCAGTCGCATTTGGAAAACGTAGTGAAAAGGTTACTATAGTACACAGGCTAAGGCTGATTGTACAGTTTTCACAATAAATCATTAAGCAATAAAAGTGCTTTCAAAATGACAACTAACTTGAGTTTATCTGAAGAAAAAAAAACTGCTTTAGCCTGCAAAAGTCACTTTGGTACTGGACAGTCATCTGCAAAAGTCAGTTTTAAACAGAACTCGTAAGTCGTATTTGAATAGCCTGATGTCCTAAATAAGATAAGTATTACCTTATTTTTTTTTAAATGATCAGCAAAATAGATATGTCCATATCTTTAGCTCCATATCTGCAGCTTTCTTTTTGTGGTGTAATCTGATTTTTTTTATCATGATTATATAAGTTTTGATGTTTCGTGATATTTTCGATCGCAGATAAAATCCGAAGTAAGCCCCCCCCCCCCACCCAAAAAAACATAAGCAACCCCCGCCCCCATCCCCACCCAAAAAACATGAGCGAAACAATAAGTTTGCTTTAAAAAAGAAAGATACATTTTGAGATTATTTATATAGCTTACAGCAGAGATCACTGCGTACGATATCGACACATATACACAACTGGATGGGAGTAACGATTTAACAGAACTCACCACGGCGAGATGGCCCGGTTATGCGGTATAAATGAACAATTCCTGTATTTTACCATCTATGATTTTACTAGTACGGAAAAAATCGCAACCCTGCCCGGCGATCCTCAAGGCAAGCCTAGAACCTCAACGTCTGCATCTACTACGTGTGAAATCATATTTATACCGCGCGAGTCAAGCATGGCGACGGTCATTAGTTTGTCAAAACTCGGTTTCGTAAGCCATTCGACTTCTTTTCGCACTACCAGATTTTCCGATCGCTGATTTTGTGATCATTGACGTCTGTCCCAATTATTGTCCGTCATTTGCATGAGAAATATGCGGTCTTTTGAGGCCAGGGTGTACTGGAGGCTCTTCGTTTTGGCAAGCAGTGGTTCTGCGACAAGGATAAAGCCGTTACTGTAAGCTAGCCTGGGTATCAAAAATGGTCACAATGATGACATCTACAGGCTATAGAGGGGGCAGCATACAAGCTCGTGCCTGGTAAAAAGACCACAGAACCACAAAAAATACCACATCTGCTTCACTTCACACAACGGTTCCGCAGTTGTAGGCATCTGAAGGACATGCTTTAAGTAAGTTACGTGTTGTACTTGTACTTTAGTTGTAGGGGTTATTTTCCATGATTTTAGATGGGGAAGCAAATGAGGCCCCGTGTCGTGAATCAATATTCCATAAATCACTTGACCTTGCTTAGCCCCATAAATGTGGCCTATTTACTGGACTGCCTCCGTAAACAACATAGGCCACACATCCACACATGTACAAAAATCGTGTCGACCTTGCCAAATTTTGATTTTCATATTTAGGCTTAGTTTGTAGGATTTTTTTTTGCTTTAGAAGCATACTCACCCTCTTTATAGGCTAATCAGAAAGTGCTGCCTTTTTCAGATGTATATTTTTCGTGAAATTTCCAGATTCATTTTTACACGTTTGCGTATCAAAATTTCAACATGAAATTTCACAAAAATTAGACATCTGAAAAATGCAGCACTTTCTGACTAGCCTATAAAGAGGGTGAGTATGCTTCTAAAGCAAAAAAAAATCCTACAAACTAAGCCTAAATGTGAAAATCAAAATTTGGCAAAGTCAACACGATTTTTGTACATGTGGATGTGTGGCCTATGTTTACGGAGGCAGTCCAGTAAATAGGCCACATTTATGGGGCTAGACCTTGCTGTGTGTCACTGTCACTGTCACTCACTAAAACTGAACACTAAAGTAAAGGGACTAGGCCAGTACTCAGTAGTAGTGTCAGACATGTCAGACAGGGCTCTGGATAGCCCAGGTTGGACGAAGTCTTCATTGCGTTACGACTAACGGCCAGGATGAGAATTCTCTACATAAGACCACCCAAAATTTGGTCCAGATTTGTGTTACGTTTTACCTCGTTACAGAAGCGTATTTCACGCCTACATTTTCTATGTGTCCTTACCGATTGGGCCGCTGGGTTCAGGAATTCCATATGTGATGCTGACCGACATTAATCAGGAAAATAAACTCTAAAGCAACGTTAAACTTGTACGTGTTTGTCATGCTTGTAGTCTCTTTTCATCAGTTTTATTCCCAAGTCGTACGTCATGTACGTGCGCACGAAAGCGTGCACGCACGCTAGCGCCCTCATTTGTTTAGTTTTGGTTGGAACAGTGACGTCACTCCAGCCAACCGACGTCACGAAAACGCAAAACCAATGACCAAAGCCGAAACTTGTTTCTGGTAACTGGCGCGAAAACACGCTCGGTCATTGGATTAGCGACCGCGCCTTCAAGTAAGTGCAGTCGGTCAGCATCGCATATGGAATTCCTGAACCCAGCGGCCCAATAGATAAGGACACATAGAATACTACGACGTAAAAATTGGCTTCTCCAACAAGGTAAAAATATTGAAAATATTGGACATAAATTTTTTCGCCCGGTTTTGAGCACTTCATACCCTGGACTCCCTCCGTTACGTACGTAGGGAGGAAAGGGAGTCCACCTGGGCTAGGCTCTGGAGTGCTCTGAAACGTGCAAAACTAAATCAGGCCCACTTTACTCACAGTTTAGCCAGCAAGTTTCTTAAAAAATGCCACTGGGGCAAAGAAAATGTCCTCAGTATTTCACCAACCAAGTTTGCAGACTCAATTCGATTTTTAAAGGAGACTTTTCTTCAATATTTTGCACATGAGAGGGAAGTCAAGTGATTTCAAAGTGGGGCTAAATACTAGACTGGTACATGTCCAGCCATGGTCCAACTATTTGAAAAGACTAACCTCTTCATTCAGTGTCAATAGACTGGTTACTCCTACGTGGAGCCTCATAGAGTTAGAACCCCGCAAAATTGTTGTCAGCACAAAACACTAATTAAGTACAAAAACGTCCATCCCAACCAAGCAGAACCGCTGCACAGTTTGCCCCTAAACTCTGTACAATACCTCATGACATACTCACGTTATATGCAACCAACAAACATCGGTGCATTCTGTCCTTTTTTCGGCAAAAATGATGAAAAATATGCCCTTTCCGCACTGAGCCAACCTGACACTTGAAACGTGAACGCGCGCAGAATAATCGCAGTCATTTTCAGTTCGATCGCTCGGAGCGCGCCGCGGGGGGTATGGTGTAGGAGTGGAACAATAGTATGCGCATGCGTTCAAGTGCAAGTACATACCCCCCGCGGCGCGCTCCGAGCGATTGAACCCGAAAATGACTGAAGTGATCCCGAAGAATAAGTACCTAAATTAATTACAGACAGTTGTTCGAGATCAGACAGTCGATCTCAAAAGCAGTTGCTACCCATTCATTCACATCAGCGGGCGCTGGGTAAGATCATACCATTTGAGGATGGTCAATATGAGTCAATATATCGCATTTGCTTGAGGAAAGGGGGTATCCCCACATGTTTCCTGACCTCCCTTTGTTTTGATCTGCAATTTTGAGTTGGTTTTTCTTCTTTTTTTTATATACATTTTTTAAACAGGGGCGGGCAGAATTTTTGGGGGGTCGGGCAGGTATGCTGTAACCAACTACATGTACACGTAATGACAAATTTGTTTATAGGGCCTAACTAGTTAACTATAGTGTAACTTCATTTTCCCATCGAAACAGCCAATCACAGCGTACTCACGGCAAATTGGCATTATGAGGTACATCTGTCAAAGTGTAAGCAGTTTAAGCTGGGTGTCACAATGCAATCCACTTACGGTTGTTATTGTATTTGATTGGAACTTGCCTATCTTTATTTTTAACTGAATGTAAAGCACACACTTGACACATGGTCTTTCTAGACCAATGATAGTAGACCAATGATAGTAGGGCATAAGACACGATGTAACAAGATATCTTGTACTCAATGATGGACTTAATTATTACAGACAAGGGCAGTTTAACAATTTCATTCTGTCATCAGATGATATTGGTGTTTGTTAATTTTTTCTAAGCTGCAGTGAAAACATGGAATCATCTACCAACCCCGAGGACTCAGACTCCACATTAAGACGACCAATGAATGCCTTCTTGTTGTTCTGCAAGCGTCATCGTAGCATAGTAAAGACCGGCCATCCATGGCTAGACAACCGATCTTGCACCAAGATGTTGGCTGACATGTGGGCAGTCTTAGACTGGGAGGAAAAGTCCAAATATCTGCAACTAGCCAAAGATGTAAGTCCCTGCCCTGCCTAGCTATGGTAGTAAACAGGTTTTGCAGTGTATGCCCTTTGCATTTGTCAATATTTAATGTAATGCACCAATTTAAGGGCTAGTTATTTATTCTGTAGCAGTTTGCTCAATGTTTTTTGTCCATAACACTAGCACTGTTCGCCATTTCAGCTGTCAAAGTGTAGCTCGCTGAATCTGTCATGCCTAAAACCCATAGGTCACAAGGCATACCTGAATGCTGACTATTTGGGTAAAAATTATTGTGTACAATGTACGTGTACTTTTAACATACTCAACGTACACTATTAGTTCTGCACTCGTGGAACACAGAATAATGTAGTGCGTCTGTGTTTGCCCTTGTGGTATGTGGGAGGCAAGACTCACTACATTTTCCGTGTTCCATGAGCGTGAGTTGCACAACAAATTTATTTTTGCTCAAACTTGATGCATAGAAAAGATAGAACACGCATGCGGTACACAAACTTTTCGGCACTTATTCTATTAAAAGTGCATGCAGCAGGAACGGCATTCACATCTTTGAATAGCGCAATTCACAGAGTGCAATACAGACCATATAATATCACATTATTGTTGCCATGGATTGACCAATCAGGATCAAGGATTCAAGTTTGCTTGAGGATAAATAAGTTACAGTAGCTGTTTCATACCCGTTAACCCTAACTCCCTACTGAGTTTTATTAAGTACTGTACCAAGTCCGCCAAAATCCATCACTGACCCTGCTTCACATAATGCTTCATGGATCAAATCCCCTGAAATCCACCACAAGACCACCGCTACTATAGGGGGATTTTGAAGGACTTGGTACATGGCTTGTCTGCCAAAATCCCCCTTAGGGGAGATGGATTTTGAGTGAGGTTATTAGGGTTAATGAATGCAATAATTTATTTTAAAGCCATTTTTCCATCGTTGAACCATCCTTAGGAAATGATATCCTCTTTTTACATATTTTTTACCACAGTGTAAGTTGGCATTTATGAAGGCACATCCTGATTATAAATGGTGCGGCTCCAATAAGCAGAACACAAAGGGCACCAGTCCGACCATGCGAACAAGGAAATCACCAAGCAAAGCTGTGAAGAAGACCAATAGTGTAGTCTGGTCACCAGACTGCTGGTCACAACACAATGATGTGTCGCCTTTGAGTGGCATTTCTGCAGGAAAGCTCGCTGGTACGTACATGTAGTCGTCTATAAACTGAATTATCACACGTTAATTTCTGTCAGGATATACGATATAGTTTGAGGTCTTTTATTATTATTCTTATAATTATTATTTATTTCTGAAACCAAAGATTCCTCAAAAGCATCCTAGGCACTGTGACCCGCTAGCCTGAAGAAACCTGTAGAGAGAAGATAATGAGAAGAAATTGCAGTTTTAGAGGTGGGAGGAAAACCCCGGAAGAATATAGTAGGGAAACCCACGGAATCAGGCAGGGACTGAAAACCCAATCCACATGTTGGCCAGGGCGAGATTCGAACCTCGGTCACAGCGGTGGAAGGCGAGGAAAAAACCGCTACGCCCAAGGCATTGATTGGTCAGTGTTAATTGGCCGATTTGGACTGCCTCCCTGTGCTTTGTATTAGGAGATATTCATAAATACCTCAGACAGTTTAGCTATTCCTATTGGTCGAGAGCCCGTCACGTGGCCGGTATTAAACGGATGATAAAGACATGGATAGACATGGAAAAGTGTTTAAGACCAGTCTTAAACACTTTTCCAGTGTCACATAAAATGTGGACTCCTAAAAATCCAGTGCCTCTTACCGTTTTATTGGTTGAACGATCACAGTCCTCACGTAGGCATGCGCAACACTACCAGCGAGTCAGAATTTTAAAGTTCTAAATTCAAAACGCAACGCCCCAGGTGCGTTCTGCGCGACATCGCGTCCATGTCGCGCAGAACATGCTACGCGCGCGTCAATCTCCATAAAGGGTTGTTTACATCTTACTCGCCAGCTGAACATTCCATTATTTTGCTAGAGGGATGTTTCAAAAAGCATGAAGTGAACTTGCTGAACAAAATCAGGATTTTTGAATGAATTGTTTGATCTTTTTTTACCGAAAAGGTATTTATGAATGGGAATAAATGTGTGCTCGGTCGGTATTTATCACTCTGTTTAATACCACTTAGAGTCTGGGTGCTGATAATTACCCTCGCCTCCGGCTCGGGTAATTATCAGCACCCAGACTCTAAGTGGTATTAAACAGAGTGATAAAAACCTCCCGAGCACACATTTATTCCCTTTATCAAATCAGACAATGCCTCAACACCAGTAAGTTACATGTATAGTGTTACTTTGACTCAAACCATGTTGAATGTCTATAATTACTAATATCTGTGAATAATCACACAACCCAACTAGTGGTACACATTGACCCTTATAGCTAGTTCAAAGGTCACCATCATGCAAATGTGGATGCCTAGCAAATTTGACGATATGCAGTATTCACTTCCAAATTCTACCAAGTTAAAAAGCATTCACCTTTTGCCAGTTGTGTTTCCCTTCCTTTTCAAAAAGGCTTTGGTGGCATCGGCAAAAAGGTTTCAAGTAAAAAAAAAAAAAAAAAAAAAAATAGAACCGGGTACCTGTTATTTGGTTAAATATTGGTTGGTTATCGGGTACCCAGGTATCCGTTGCTAATCCTAGTCTTAAAATGTTTGTCGTTGCAGGGAATGAAAACAATCAACTGAGTATTTCCTGGTGTTTTATTTGATGTGTTGCATGTAGATCCATGTGATATGGGAGGACTGAGTTTATTATTACTCGCTGGTGAGCAATCGATGAGTAAACCATCCAACGTGAGTCCTCCAGTATCACAAACACCACTGTCACCCAAGTCCAGACTCTTTGAGTTTGCTGAGGTATGTTCAAGTATTTCTTTTCGCTAGAGCATCACCTGATTCCTTGCATGTACAGTCAAGCCACAGCGGCAATAGAGGTCGCTACCAACAAGACGAATCACATCCAGTCTGGGCAACTGCAGCTGCACTTCCCAACAAATTACAAGTATACCGCATGCACAGTGCATTCAAACTTATGCAATTGCGTGAAGTATGCTCAGAATTTCCTGGGTAGCACTGCCAGAGTTCCCAAAACAGGATTTAATTCCTCATGATGACAGTGACGTCTTCCGCCACTGCGGCTTGACTGCTCTTGTCAAGGACTGACTATGTAATAGTTTATTTGCGGTACCCGCAGCTACATGTACATCAGTGATGTAGTCAAGACCATACACAAGACCAGCCACAAGTAACCAGGCACTAAAAATGACAAAGGGAATGCCTTTTGATGCAGTTCATTTGAATAGTTTGTATTTGAATTAAGACTGGAGGATTTGTGTGGGTCTTGTGATGGTCTTGTGAAGGTCTTGCAGGGTCTCGACTACAACACTGATGTACATCAGATTCGAACCAGCCAACCAATCCTGCAAGCTCGTTGGCATAGTGGTAAGATGTCTGCACCAGAAAGCAGGAGGTCGTGGGTTTGAGTCCCACCCGAGTGATTTTTTCCAACTGTCACTTGGGAGGTTACACACTGAGTATACAGTGTTTATGCGGCGGTGAAGGGCTAAATTGATTTACATCACCCCGACGCAAATTCAGCTTATGAATAATTTAATCGCGGTACCCACTGCTACATGTACATGTACATCAGATTCGAAACAGCCAACCAATCCCGCAAGCTCGGAAGACTTCTGACTAGAAAGCAGGAGGATCATGGGTTCGAGTCCCACCCGAGTGATTTTTTACAACTTTCACTCGGGAGGTTACACACTGAGTGTACAGTGTTTATACGTCAGTGAAGGGCAAAACCTTTTATTGGTACATCACCTCGATGCAAATTCATAATGGTATGTAGGGAGAATGAAAACCCAAGCTAGTCTTGGGCCAAGACTATGAGTAACCCTGATACTCATTCTACTCTGTACAATCACAGATGTGCTCAGATCAGCTGGACATTGAACGGAACTCTCAGAAACTCGACACAGAGGATGAACCTTCACCACTCTACAAGACAGACTACAATGCTAACTGTGCATGGATCAATACGTCCAATGTGAAGCATGAAACAATTAGCAATCTGGACACATGTGCCGAGGAGAATCCGAAAGTATCCAATGCAGCTACAGACAATCACAGCACGAGACGTGCAATAGATGATTGTCACCACGTACATGTACCCACAAGGGAAACATCAGTCATGAAACAGTCACAGACTCTCATGAAACAGTCACAGACTCTCAGGACAGACGTGAAAGTTGAATCATATAGCAGTCCATGCCAGACATTCAAGTTCAGTAATCTTGAGTCTTCTGTGCAGTGTGGCATGGATAATAAGCAGGGTGTGGACGTGCAAGATCTGCCATCTTGTAGTGATAGAGATAACTGGATGGAAGAACAGTATGCTAGGAGAACTTCATCTAGATCTTGTAAGGGACGTCTCTACAGAGAATTTGTCATGGAAGGTAGGCTCAAATATAGTAGGCCTGTGAGTACACGCAACTGTAAGTGCACGGAGAAATCACTTGTGCCGGCGTGGATTGTTCCCTGAAGCACACAGTTATTTCTTGGCACTGGCATTTTTGAGTGTCGCATGTTTAAGCTCTGGTAGGGATCATATTGAAAGATTTCATGCAAGACTTTCATGCAAGACGGCTTGTGCTTATTGTGCACTCGTACTTGTTGGTTTTTGTTAGGCATGTTGGAGTCACTGCAGAGACCAGAACGGCCATTCAATTGCAAGAAGACATGGAGACATCCAGACGGTTGCAGCCTTAGCGATGGGGATGACGTGGGGTTCCAACCTAGTCCTGACAAACCGAAACGTCCTAGCAGAAGAAAGGTCCGCAAAAGAACTGTCAGTGGTTGTAGTTCACTCCCACACACGCTGGATTTGTGAGTCATTCTTTTCTTACTCATTCGGTTATAATAATGCAAAAATTGCTGCATTTGATTTGTAAAAGAAAACGGGCAAGCGTTCTCACCCCCGGTTTAATTTAGCAAATGTTTTATTGAAAGTTCTGGCTATCTTCGTTCATGTGCAAGCATTAGGCTGAAAAATTACATGTATGTAACTTGTGCATTTATTTTCATGAGCTTTGGATTTAAGTTCTGCTGAAGCATTCGCCTTGGTGCGTACTTTTACAAAAATGTTCAATGAAATTGGGCAGTTGTATTAGCAAGATATTAAACTTGATTTGTGCCATAGTTAAAAACAAGGTCTATAAAAAGTAAAATACACGTACAAGTGCTTGAGAAGAAAAACACATGTGAAACTACATGTATATCAAATAAAAATTGCAACACTCTTACAGGGAATATACAGCATTTGAAACATCAAAAAACAAAAATACCAAATTATTATGAAATACCTTACTGGACTGTTAGTGAGTAACAGTCTAAAGCATCCTGTAAAATCATGGCACCTGATGTGCTGACATTTTCAAGAAAAGTGGTATTTTTGTATCAATGTCCAACGCTGGTCAGCTGGCCAGCGTAAAAAGTGCCCAAAATTTACCATATTTAATTAGTCCACATTTTGTGGGCATTGGATAATACACTTCTATGAACGGGTACAAGCCAGCTAGAATGGTTCCCTGACCTTAC
This sequence comes from Patiria pectinifera, assembly GCA_029964075.1. NCBI lineage: Eukaryota > Metazoa > Echinodermata > Asteroidea > Valvatida > Asterinidae > Patiria > Patiria pectinifera. Next base: position 25,606,391 of record CM057150.1, on the reverse strand, counting down.
AATTCCCTGAGGTCTATAAATTGCTCCGTTTCATCCAAGTGGAGTCAGGGAAAAAGACTACAAATCATGATTGTTTTTCTTGGTTTTTCCAGCATCTACACTCCCAAAACTTCAAACAAGTCAGAAAAATTACAGCAGAAGCTAATGTTGTATATTTCCTTTAAAAAAGAAAATCTGGTTCATACTTCATTGTGAGTTCTTAGTTCTCTATTGTTTAAACGTCACGTGCCTTCCAATTAATAGATTGTCTTGGTTTTGGTTTTTGATTGCAGTGACTATGGTGAAATTGACGTGGAGGCCCGCCTTGCTTCTTTGCCTCAATACTCCCCTGATCAGTTCAAACCTAAAGGCAGGTGCCATCGTCTGAAGAAATCCACATGTCTCTATAAGAATGCTACATTTGTCAAAAAGGAAGGCAGATGCCCTGCAAGACACAAAGGTAAACAACATGCTTTGTGTTGATTAGGGCTGGGACATCAAGCTGTGTTTGCATTGCATGGATTTTTTTGGTAAAACTCACCATTGTAGATACTTTTACTACTTTAAATCTACCGAAAACGACAAAAGTAACCTCATAGTTACTTTTCCTGAGTTTCCTTGGTTACTTTTACTGGCCACTTGATTTCTGTACATTCATTGTAGACACAGGACAGCTAATTGAACAGACACGTTTCCAGCATTGTTTTAGCAGTCTTAACTACCTTTGAACTGATTTAATCTTAGCAGGGCAATCAAAGAGCACATGCAGTTCATCAAAACAGGTTGGAGTTACTGGAAGCCGTAAACGCAAAGCCCCCAAGTCCAGCATTCACCATCTCACACTGCCGCACAAGGAAACTTCATCTCAAGGTAACAATTAATCATCTATATAACTGCATAACTGGTGTTGTTTTAAACCACACCATCGTATCTGTCAATAGCTTATCCTAGACTTCTGCTTTATTTTTATTGTAAACACTTTGGTCAGCTCATCACCTTTGTGATCCTTTGCCAATTAATCGTACCAAAATTCATTTTCAGTTTCAATGAGGGGGTGTTCGGCCCTAACCTTTATCAAGAGCATTCTAACCCCCCCCCCCCCCAATTTTTTAAGTTGAAAGCCAAAATGTGTATTGAGGAGACTACATGTACATCATACAATGCAGAGCTAGTTAGGCACAAGGCCTTTTGCATTACGACTTAATTTCTTGTGTTATTTGTAATCGTGCCCTCTGAATATTGTACAAACCCATGCTGTCTTTGTATGAGCCTCATCATGTGTGTTGGTGTTGCATTCAAGAATCCCTCCCATTGGACTCATCAGAGCTTTCTCTGAGTCCTTGTATTTCACGGGTACGTGTATTGGGGCACAATGTCCCTAGCTGAGTATCACATCAGTTCATCATTTTGATTTTCAAATTCCTTTGTTTTTGTAACAAATTTCTAAGGGCCATTTGAGGTGAAAGAAAAAAGGATTGTGTGTACAGCACACTCAATGGATGCAAGCTATTTATTAGAAGTCAGGAAGCTTGATATTCTTCCAAAGGGTTCTGTAGTGAATCAGTACGGAGAAAAGCTTGAGTTTCTGATATTGATCTTGCCCTATCTCTTCTAGTCTCGCCAAGTATCTCCGGCAATCTTAGGCAATCAGTTGTCAGCAATCAGACCCCACTAACCTGCAAACCTTGCACAGCTGTCAGCAGTCAGTCAGTGCAGATACAGACATCCCACAAGAGAGAAAGTGTTGGAGGCATTGTCAATGTATCAGGGGTGGTAACACAAACATTCACAAGGTCAGTGTAATAATAATAGTAAATATAATAACAAATAAATAATGAAAGGTTTGCGGAAACACCATGTGCGAATACTTTCTCAACTAAGAGAATGGTTCTGAAAAGAACCAGAGGTATAAACTCTGAAAAGAACCAGAGGTATAAACGAGTTTATACCTCTGGTTCTTTTCAGAACCATTCTCTTAGTTGAGAAATTATTCGCACATGGTGTTTCCGCAAACCTTTCATTATTTAGTATCTCCACCATGCAAAGCCTCAAATCTTAAATATAATAACCATTTGTAAGGTGCGCAGTATCTGAAACTAATTGTTATTCAAAGGCGCCCATCGGTGGAAAAAAAACTTTTAAAAGACATTATGTGTGAGAGAAAAACTGATAGAAGAGGTAGGTTATGAGATGGCGTGTGAAGAGATCAGAGAGAGGTTCTGTATTTCCCTTAATATTGTCTGGTGAGGAGTTCCGGAGACGTGGTGCAAAACTAGAAAATGCACGTTCTCCATAGGTTGACAAATGAAATTTCGGGACAAACAGTATACTGGCTATGAGCCAGTATATGGGTCTAGCACAGGTGACGATGTTGTAACATTTCCTGCACATAAAGTGGGGCTAAGCCATAAAGAGCTTTGAATGTATTAAGAAGGAAATCTTTGTAATGTATGCGGTACTGGATTGGTAACCAATGAAAGTTGTGCAAGATGGGTGTTATGTCGCAAGATGATTTTGTTCTTGTGAGTGTGGGAGCGGCTTGTATGTTGTGGTAAACCTACAAGTAGGCTATTGCAGATTAGATCTAATGTGGATGATGTGAAAGCTTGAATGAGTTGTTTTGCAGCAGATGATGTAAATGAGTTTCTGACTGTTGCTACATGTAAGGGTGACGACCTGAATCATAATGACATCATGCTTGGTTTACATGCGTTCCTATGGGAGCCAGTATGAGGACCACGTGAACAATGCAAACATTCCCCAACATAAGACGGGTCATTTTTACTATGGTTCTTGATAACATTAATGTTCCATTTCGGTTTGCGGTAACACCATGTGGTAATAACTACTGCTTAGAAGATTAGCTCTGAAAAGAACTTGTCCTGCTTATTATCAACTTTGCTAAGTAGTTTTTTGTTCTGATAAGAACAGTCCTGCTGTAAGTTCTAAACGAACTTTTCAGAACTAATATCTTCTAAGCAGTAGTTATTACCACATGGTGTTACCGCAAACCGAAACGATACCAATACCCCACCATGCAAAGTCTCAAATCTTATATTAATGTTCCACTTGGGATTGGTATGTCCACAAGGCCTAGCAAACAAAGACAAACATGTTGGATAGCTGGAACAAACCTAGTTCTCTTTGTTAAGCATGGACGGGTACCTGTGTGTGGAGTTTATTCAGGTGTTCTCATTTGTCTTTCTTACAGTCCCTTGATAAGTGATTCCCATCACCTGCCAAGAACCACAAGCCACGTCATGACAGCTGCTTCCTCTCTGCATCGATCAGCACTCACTGTATCCTAGCAACAATCATCTCCATCAAGGTTTGATCTATTGCATGAACCAGTAGCAGTTGTATTCTTGCCAATGTATTCTCTCTCAAGACATGGTTTTATAAACCATTCAGTGCTTCAATATCTAGTTTACTGTTTTATCTGTACATTTCATTATCATTTTTACTGTTCAAGCAATCTGAATGTAATTGATCTATAAATGGGTAGAATCGGCATGCGTTAGGAATCGTGTCTGCTTCAAAGCTTGCAAAATATTGTTCAATTACATGATATACAAATGGACACGAAACATTGCAAAATCTGAGACAAACAAAAGTTTGTGTAATAATAATAATAATAATAATCGGCATTTAAAGAAAACGTCTTGTTAGTAAACTAAATCACAGCGCTTACAGTATTATTATTACCCCTGATCATTGGGCCAATGAAACATTGTAAATACTATCTCAGCTCCCTGGGAGTATACAGCTCGATGCTCCTGTTAGGCGCAAGCAAGCTAATTCAATCAAGATAACCATCTCTTTGCCTCACAGGTACCCATTTACTCTCTTGGGTGGAAGCAATGAGTGACTAAGTTGCCTTGCTCAAGGCGCACCTAGCTGCCATGACCCCGCCAGGACTTGAGACCACAACCTGCTGGCTTTGCCACAGACCACGATCGAATCAGTGCCCTTAACCACAAGGCCACAGCACTCCACACGGCAAAACTCCATAGGGTTGTCTAAGGCATGGCACTCCCAAACGGGCGATGGGTCAATTTGCCTTAATTTTAGATATAAAATTAACCCAACCCAATGAAGTTTGAGGTGTACAATGTATGCTTGTTAATTCTTAGGTGGATGCTATTTTAAGTGATTACATATGCTTGGGTTGTTCATGACCCTACCGAAAAGTTTCAATATTCTCAGCAGATGTTGCATACAAGTAATATTTTTGGGGAAGAAGCTTTCATATGGTGCCAGGTTTGTTCTCTGCAGGTATGAGATTCAGGAAAAAAATGAAAAAGTCTGACATTTTTTTTTCCGTCTTGGGCGGGGCGAGTGGCAATGTGAGCTTGATAGCCTTAATAGCGTGGGGTTTTATTTGGAGCCTGCCACAGGGCCCCAAAAAAATGTTTGGATTCTAGGAAGCTCTGTGGCGTACGATCTGAGCCTACATGTATTCCCGGACCACTTTTAACTGTTGTTTGGCAAAAGATCATCATTTAAATATCATTTTCAAGTTTGGAGTCATTGAATAAGCTAATATGAGTTATAGAATCATGTTGAGGCTATAATTTTTATGCGGGTATGAAAAAAGTGGGATGAACAAACGCTATGATCTTCCCCCTCTCTCCCCATGATTGATTGATGTCCATGGTAATGGGAAGTGAGCAGGCGTGCAGGACTTAAGTATATACACTTCGCACAGCACCGTGCTTTCAGGCAGACGAGAGTCCATGCATTATAATGTCAAACAACACTGCAGGAGTATTGGAAATGCCTGATATTTACTACCTATTTACATGTATACCATGTCATTCGGGAGTGTATTGTTATTTTTGGATAACATTGGAAAGGAACAAATCTGATATCTGAACCAAGATATCTCAACAGCTTATTGTTGACAGGAGTTTCTTACATGCACACCACAGTATCACAGTATGTCTGTTCGGCATATTGCTGGAACTTCACTACTGCTTGATTCAAAATTGAGGTCCTCATTATTTTCTTGGCAGACTCCCAACAACCATGTCCCTGATTGGA